>JAWLRI010000951.1:1181212-1228449 GCA_034781795.1 Crypturellus tataupa | reverse complement strand
TTTCTCTTTTTCTCTTTTTCTCTTTTTCTCTTTTTCTCTTTTTCTCTTTTTCTCTTTTTCTCTTTTTCTCTTTTTCTTATGAACAGTGTTAGATCAATTGTTCCCTTAATAGGGTAAACATAATCCCTAAATATAAAAGTCCTTAGAGGAGGAAAAAGGAAAGGAGAGAGGAAACTCTCAAAATGGGAAGGAACACTGAGAATTTCTCAGTGGTGGCAAGCCGCCGTGAACAAGACACCAACAAAGCAGTTTTTTGCTTTGGATGGTTGAATGGTTTGCAATTGATGGTTGAGTTGTCTCTTCAGGAATCTGTCTTCAGACAGTTTTTCAATTCTTCAGGCTCAAGACCTGATCAAAAACTGTACCCAAACTCAAAGAACCGGAATTAAAATCAAGACATACTGTCTTCTAAGAGGAGATAGTGAAGAAAATCTGAGCTTTGAACTCTCTCCTTGCCCTGAGATATAGTGTAAGAATAATGGCCCCAAAAGGGCAGTACTGAAGAATTGAAAACAATCAGTTTACAACCCTTCATCTGACCTATTGTAAGTGCCCCGGCAGCTTTCCCAGGTTGCAGCAAATAAGACTAACCTGGCTTAGAGTATTTCTCTACCACTGTTGGTGAGCTGTGTAATAATTTTGCCTTTGCAAAAATTATTACACAGGGGGTTACACAGAGGTTAAAAGTACATGTACAAGCTATGCTACAATCCAGCCAATTCATGGTTAAATTGTTAATTAACTTGTTAAATTCTTCTGGCTGTGTCTGAGCCCAGATTAGTGATTCCAGAACCTCCTCAGAATGACTCAGACAATGAAGCTGAACCAAAGTCAGGTTGAAGTGGGATCTGAATATTTGGCACTATATGAAAGGCACTATAAGTCTTCTATCAGTAATGTTTTAGGGAGGATTTCTATTGTAGAGATAACACATTATCATCTTCTGGCTCACTGCAGCATTGGCATTGTGCATAAGCTTGTGATAGAGCCATAACATAAGCAACTGTGAAATTTTCATAGCTGCAAAGCACCCCATGGATAGGATAAAATCATATTTGTAAGCTACAAAGTTTGCAAAGAGAGAATTTACCTCTTGTTGTTTTTATATCAGTCATAAATTAATGCTATGAGGAAAGGAGAGAGAAAAAAGAAAACAGCTTTACTGTCCTATAAGACTGGAGACACAGTAGCTCTGGGGACAAAGCTTTCTCATGTAAAGCCTTGACTAAATTCAGTGTCCAAACCTTAAAGCGTCCACTTACCTATGTTACCTATGTTAATTGTAGCTACATTCTTCTCAGTCTATTTGCTCCAAGGGCTTCCCCGTTCTCACAGTAAGGCTTGGCATAACACATGCTGATACAGGGAAACTAAATCCACTTTAGTAAAGGGACAGCAAAACTGTATGTGTTGGTTCCAAGGTGTTTATAGTTTTGTCAAGGGCAATGACAATCAGGTTATTTGTAGCACATTTACACTTGCAGTAAGTTTGCAAAGGAAAAATGCTGGTAACTCAAGTGAGTAGTGGTGAATTTACAGGCTACCTTTGAAGTATCTGATTTTAAAAGCAATAAGCACAGCAAATCACATGCAATCTCTCCTAATATCAACACAGGGTTTAGGCCTCTGTTTTGAAAGCAGGTGTTTTCATGTGTTAAATTCATGTCTCCTTATACGTTAAGTTCATGCCTCCTCTAAACATCATTTAGCAAACTGCCCTCAGCTCAGGGCTGCCTGCAGCTGTTGTGTGTAACAAGGCATCCTGGGGCGCTGGGTCTGCAGTGCAGTCCTGCAAGAGCTGATGTGCCGCAGGGAGCTCTCTACGAGGCAGGTGAAGAAGTCTTAAAAAGACGAAGTCTGTCCTGTAGCATTTACAGTGCTGATAGGGAAGAAAGTGCTTAGGCCAACACAGAATATTGGTGCAATTGCTTCAAACTTCTTCCTTTTTTTTTTTTTCTTCTTTTTTTAATGCACATATATAGGCATAAAGTGCAGTAAGTGCTCAAATCAAAAACTTTGATTGGCTCAGAAAAGGAAAGGAAGGTTAGAGGGTTTTTTGTCTAATTAGTCTCACAAAAAAAAAAATATATCCCTGTGATGGTTTGTCTCTCCTGAAGAAATGGCAATGACTTTTATTAAACAAACTGTTTTTTTTGTGAAATATTATGGACAGACCCATTGTACAGTGCCTTTTCTCAGGCTTGTGTGTGTTGGTTTCTGAGTACTCAACCTTTTGTTGACTGCTGACAGAGGATAAAAGGTCCAAACCCTTCCTCTTGTTTAGATACCCAACACTGACTGAAGTAAGACGTAGCAAGTGTCTCGGTGTCTGCTGGCTGTGCTTGTGTTGTAGTCAACCCTGTCTCACTCATTCATGCTCAGGAAGCACATTCAGCTTTTGCGCTTTCTTGTCTTGCTTGAATAAGGAAAGAATGACTCCACGTCACAGGCTCCAAGGAAGAGCAGAAAGGTGTTTGGGACTGTGCGCTGTCAGTGGCCAATTGCTCAGGAAATCTTTTATTCCTAAGAAATGCTGGAACCTGTTTCTCTGTTTTGCTGTGACTCCTGTCCTATGAACTTAACCGAGATTACTGGCTGGCTCTTCTTGAGGCAGAAAATGGTTTAGAAGCCAGTTGTGGAAGGCTTGGAGGGCAGCTTAAAAATACCACGAGGTCTTAACACAGCTTCTTCTAAAGCAGCTGTTCTGTTGGAAGTTGGTTTTTTTTTACTGTTTTTCTGTGTCCTAGCCCTATAACATGAATTACTAGTACTAGTTACTAAGTGACTTGACTCCTTGATCCCTCACACAATAGCAGATGATTGAAGTTATTTAACCATTAGCTTTGGTCTTATACTATCCTCTCTACTCCTTCAAATTAAATGGTAGTCCTCTAAAAACACTTATTTTCCTGTTTTAAGCTTTCTTTCCTCTTTTAATACCTGGGGTATTCTGCTGGAAATCTCATGAAGTCTTAGATTTCTTGTGGGACTTTTTTCTGTGTTTCCTCTGGTCAAGCAACTGAAAGAAATGAACATTCCTCACTAGAAGCCCTAGTGAAGCTGTTTTCAGCCCTGGCAGAACCTAGGCAGGGATGCCTAAAAATGAGAAAAGCAAGTAAAATAAAGCTTAGCTGGATTGTCATTACTGAAGGGTTTTTCTGTTATTATGGTACTTATATTTGAATCTCTTTAATCTTCCCTAGCTCTAAGTTAGCAATCTTTAACTTTGGATTAATTATTTTTCATGCAACTTTTATTTGACTGTTTTCCTAATCATTTTTGAAAGACTATATCAGTATATCTTTATTAATAAGATTGCCCAGTCTTCTTACTGCTGAAATAAATAACATAATTCTCTGCCTTTGACCTGGGAAGTATTTGTGGAGCCAGTTCCCAAGACTTCAAAAAAGAAGACTAAAGATAATAAAAACATATGTCAACATCTTAGGTTTTCCTTCTATTGCTTCATTGCTACTTCAGTGATCAAAAGGAAAAAATGTCATTATTAATGTTTAATCTAACTAATACTCCAGAGGTATTCTAGTTTGACTTGGCTCAGTGGACTCCATTTGCCTTGCCTGGGGTAGGCTGATACTTGCTGTGAATTTGCAGTCTCAGAAATCCCGATTATTTATTAGTTGTGATGGATAAAAATAAAGCTGACACCAAAACAGGATGGAGTAAAGAATTTTCATTAAGACAGTCATGTTAGAAATAGAGATGATCTGAGATTAAGCAAGAATGAGCAGCAGCTCTATTATAGTGCTTTTAATTATTATTATGATTTCAAAACCAGCTCTTCTTTCAAAAAGCCATGAGCTGAGTGCAGCACATTCATTGTTCTGGGAGATATCTTCTGGGCTGGATTTGGATGCTTGTAACTTATTTTGAAACATTGTTATATTGTTTCTAATGGTGAAGTTATGATTGTTTCAGGCTAGGAAATTCTCTTGTGATTGTGAAATTTTGAATTGAAAAAGTGGAAAGCTTTTTCAAATGAATGTTATGATGGAACGGGTCCACAGTACAAACTCTGCCTCTCAGCCCTTGAAACCTGGGAAATGATGGTGTGAGATGTGATGATGACTATCACGTTCTCATGGTTTAATATAGGGTGTGCATGGCATCTGCAGGATTTTCTGGAGTTGTTGGAGGAGATTAACTTGATCTAAATTTTACTCCCTAGAAGTACAGTCTAAACTATTGTTCTGGACTTCCTCAGTGCTCAGGGTGGTGAGACCAGCGCCTCTAAAAGGCAATTCCACCCAGCTGGAATAGATACCAATTCAGGGCTGATAAATCACTTCCTAGAAGCCCTCTCTGTTTTGCTAAACACAGATGAAGCCTAAATCTCCAGCTTAGCGAGACAAGTCACAAGATATACTTACTTAAACTGGAATTGTCTTACATAGGTATACCTGACTATCCTTTCTTGAAATCAGTTGGCAAGTGGTAGACTACTGTCATCTTTTGTGTCTGAGACTTTTGAAAATTGGGGCATTTGATAAAATTTTACAATTAGGTGTTGGTATTAGCAAACTCTGACCACAGTCAAGATCATGTCTTCACTGTGTTTAATCTGGAGGATTTTTAGGCTGGCATGGCTCTTGCCAGTCATAACTGTGCAAGATTCAGTCTTTGGAGACAACTTGACAGGGACTGGCTATCCTGCTAGTTGTAAGAAAGTCCAATAAATGTCACAGCCCTGGGATATGTTCTGTTGACATTGCGTGGGCATGCCATGATAGACAATGTTGAGAGTGAACTTGTGTTCTTCTGCATGTCGGAGCAAGCCTTAGTCTCAAGAAGAAATGTAGTAGATAGTAACACGCCACACTTCCTTTCCTCTGTGCAAATGGAAGATACCAAAAATGTATCAACTTCTTTAAGTCTTCAAGACTGTGAGTATTTAGAACTTGTGTAGGGTCTATTCTCACTCTTCTCTGATTTGTCTACTTTGCCCTTTGGCACCCATCTGTTATCACCTTCTCTTCATTTTTTTGCCTGCCAATGTCTCCTCAAAATGTAGCCAAGACCAAGGCTGTTTAAAGATGGAAGAAACCCTACTGTATCTGCTCTGCAGCAGAGGTAAGACCATAGCACTGCAGGTTGCATGAAGACAGATGAATGCTCAACACTTCTCAGGCTTAGGCCCTTACCATGGAATACTCCAACAGCCTTGGTTTTTATTCTGCCGAGTGAGATGACACACCTGACCTTATCTGATAAGTTGCAAAATACATACAATATTTTTATGAAGATGAAATATCTGAGGAGTACAGGGAGGGAATATCTGTGCTTTCACATCAGATTAGACAATAACATTGTCCATTGTTTAGATATTTAGTGTGCTCATGGCATCTGCACTGTTAAATAAAAGCCCAGACAGCATTGTAATGCCCATCAAGTTCCACTGAGCACTGATAAAGCCTCAGTGAGGGTGTTGTGTGATGTTATAGGACATCCCAAAAAGAGCGAGGAGAATGATCTAAACAAATGACCTCGACAAAGGATTAAATCAAATAGTGTTGTTTAGCCTCAAGAAGAAAAGTGGGAAATGGCAAGAGGAAACATTTTGTTCTCCACAGCCATAGTGGATAAGGCAAGATATAAAAGACTGGAACTTTAGTGAGGAAGAGGTAGCTCAGATGTTAGCGAACTTCTCCAAAACCAGGACAGTGAACAATTTGGAGATGTCCAGAATGAAGTTAGCTGGCTATCAGGAAGAAGTAATTCCTGCCCTGAAGCAGAGGGTTGAACTAAATGACTTAAGGGGAACAAGCCCTGTGACACAAGACTGATACCTTTCTAGACCTGTGCATTTTCTCCCAAGCTGCTTTCTTCCTTTATCCTTAAAAAAAAAGAGAGAGAGAAAAAATACAGAAATATATAAAGAAAAAGGGATGCATTAAAAAATAGATCTCCTTAGCACTTCATATAGTAACTAATAGACGATAGATCTAAATGTCTGAGAAATTAGACTTGCTAAGATTTTGTGATCCTTTTCCCAGAATGTGTCAATATCATGTTAAGAACTACTTCATAATAAGAAGAGAACAAACAAATATTTTTTTTAAGGGAGACTTCAAGATATTTCTTTTATACAATAGAGTTTGCATATATGCCTCAGGATTTTTCTTAGACCCATGCAGAGCTGAAAGATATGACCTACTTTTTAGGAGGGTAAGATTTTCTCCATGCTATCTGACCTCAATCCTCAATGACCTTTTGCACTTGTAGTTATGTGTCACATTTGGTATACTCTTCGACATTTTTTTTTAATTTAAACAAGTGTGGGGGGAAGTAATGCTAGCTAATGCCCTTGTTATAATGATCAAGAAACAGACAAACTTCATTAATGGATCGGCCTCGGATTCATTTGCTGTTAGCATGTGTGAGAGAAAAGATTTAATATTTCAAACCTTTAAGCTCCACAAGAGAATGTGTCATTAAAACATGGTTCACTGATCATGGAGTGCTTGGAGCTCTGTAGGAGAACTGGGGTGTTTTAGACTATAGAGAATTGTCTGATATTATTAGTTTAAGCAGGCCAACACTTACTGTGACTTGAACTGTTAACGCTTCCTATTCTCTTTGTTTCAGTGTTCTGGTCTCCCTCCAGCATTGTTAGTGACAAAACAGAAGAGCAGGAACTGTAACTTGTTCACTGTCTCTGGGCATTAATCAATTTAGGGTAATAAATTCAGAAATCTATCTGAAAATAAAGGAACCAACAAGACATTAATTTATTACCAATCTGCTGCTTTTGAGCTAACACCCAGTTTGGCTGCTGTTTGTTAAACAGCAGTGCAAAAACCATGGGATGATAAAAAAGAAATCTTATTATGTGGACAGGTCTTCAGCAAGTGGTTGAATGATTTAGTTGGAGTGTTGTGCCTTGATGTGGCTAAAAGGAAAATAATGAAGCGAAGCAGGGGGTCAAGAGCAACGCGAAACAGTGATTAAAACTGTTTATGTCTCTTTTTTGGCATGGATACAATCAAATAAGCTCATTAGACATTTTCAATTTCAGAAATGTAGCTCAGAAAGCAGCCTGAAATAATATCTGCTATTGTACTTGTTCATAGATTCTCTCTGTGCTGCGCTAAGTAGTTTCAGGCTTCCAATAGGTAGTGGTTTTTGAAAGGAGTAAGTGAAGTGCATGCAGATACTTCTAAAGATTTTTAAGAGCTTCACAGTGCACATGAACCTGACTTTAAATACAAAGAATTTCAGATGTAGAGGTATTAGGGAAAAAAAATCTGAATGTTATTTCTAGGAAAAGTTAGTTGTTTCTAAATGATTTTTTTTCAAGGTAACCTTAAAAAAATGAGATCTTTGCCATGCACAGTCATGTGTGATGAAATCCTTAAGCACTGCTAGCAACCTTGCCCTTGAGCAACACTAAGTCCAACAAAACTCAGCACCAATGTAGCCACAATCTAAAGATGTGTAAGTCTTCCCTGAGAATGCTGAAATATATATGGAGGCGGGGTGCTGTCTGCTTACTACTTTGCTTGAAGTTTGAAAGCTTTTTTACTATATCCCTTTGCACTGCAAATTTTGTGCGCCTCTTAATTATACTTTATATTCTCTGTGCATAGGATTGGATCTAATTTGTGACTGTTTTTGGAGAGGTGGTGACATTTTTGCCAGCAGTCATGTAAATGAATAACTTTAAGGCTAAGCTATTGATTGTAAGGACCATTAATCTCAAACAGTGCCTTCTCTTCATTCATATTAAACATTTTGTGTATCCAAAAGCTCTAAGAATTAGAATGGAGATTGTTCTTGTTTCCTTTAGCAGGAGATAGGAGCCAATATGAATGGCAAGAGACAACTGTAAGCCCTGTAGTCTTGTGCCATGCTAAAAGATGATTTCTGTTTGAAGAACAGAATGGGCACTTAAAACAGAAAATTGGGTGTGCTGACTTTTGGTGAGTGCACTTATGTCTGAGACTGAGAGGAGTCGGGAGGTTTGCTGTGTTTTCCACAATGAACTCGGTGACTATCTATGGATTGTACAAACTTTCCAAGGTAAGGGGGACCCCTCCCTTTGGCAAGGGGGACCTGGGTTTGCTGCCTTTTGACAAATTTTCCTGCTCTACTTTCATTTCCCCAGAGCTGATCTGGAGTGAAGATTTGAAATGGCTACAGAAAATGATGCTTATAGGGAACGTTGGATGGATTTGGTCTGGTCACATCTAGGCTCTCACCACCATAGGAGATCCACAAATTCAGACAATTCAGGATGTCATTAAAACTGATTTTGAATAATGGCTGTAAAGTGGCACAGAGAAGTGACTTCATAAACATTTAGGCAGAGCAGCAGTATGCTGGACACATGACAAATCATTTCCTTACAGCAACAAGACCTATGAGCTGTATTTCCTAGTATAGACTACTAGGTTGCTATGATGGGGCATATTTTCCCCATTTGTGATTAGCAAGAGCATAATGCTAGCTTGAAACAAAAATCAGTATGATCTTTTACTTATACAGTTTCCTTATTTTTTTGGAATTAATCATTTATTAAATATTAGTGGCTTGTGAGATCTTGAAAGTGAATAAGGAGATGCTAGCAGAAACTGTGAAAGAGACCTTTCTTATACAGAATCTATGGAGACCAGAAACTTCTGCAGTTGTGTGCACTTGGAGATATTTGTGGAGATCCAGCTCCATTTCCATGACTGAAACACAGGTAGGACTTGCAAGAAGCTCATTTAAAAATGTTGAACCCAATCAAAGCTCAAGAGCTGTTTGTCTTACATTGAAACTACTTGTAGGACTACATGTCTAAATTCCTTCATCAACTGTTTTGGATAGGATGGGGCCACAGCAGCTAGCAGTGAGCCTTTCAGGTGAAGGGGCAGTCTCTATCTTTGACAGATATAGCAGATTCATATGTTTCCCAAGCTTTGAGAAAATTTCTGAAGTTAATGTAGTCACTCTAAAGGGAAGTCAAAGGCAACCTTAATATGTGGTAGGATTTCTGCTATGCAGAGGAGCCAGATCACACATACTGATTTCTGAGACTTGTCTCCTTCCCTGACCATGTACCCTGCAGCTGAGTGGGTACTGTACCTGTGTCCTTGGGCTCTTGTGTTGCCTCCCTGTCTTTGAGCCTTCACTTGCTCATCAGCTACACTGGCCTGCAGGGGAGGGCCTGTGTGGCCTCTGGACCCAGTGCTCAGCCAGCACCATGGAGTTGTTGCACTGCACTGTGGGCTGGTTCTTCAAGGCAACCCGGCCTGCTGCACGTCCCTGGGAAAGCTGATTACTGAGAGATCTGGGGACCTGGAACAACTTTTCCAGTCTCTGGGACAGAAGTCATGGAGCACTGTGGAAAGAACAGAGCATGTCCTCTTTTCCTCCCTCATTTGGCCAAACTGAAGTAAGGTATAAAATTAAAAGTAAAAAGGTCTCAGTCTGAGACAACATAAATGGCAATGTGAACTCAATGAGCAGGAAGAAAGTCCAGACTTAGGAGGAGGAATATCCAAGGACAGTGAAATACCTCGGCTTGGCTTCTTCTGCAGGTGGCCCCACCAGTAATTACTGGGTAATTACTCTGTCTCACTGCAGTAAATGAAGTGCCACTTTCAGTGGGTGGTGGCCCGTGCTCCAGACCTAGGGTAGGGTAGGCAAAATAGTAGTTAAACTGCTGAGAAGTGCTGTGATCCACTCTTGCAGTCACATACCATGCAGTCACACAGGCAGGAACGGAGGTAGACAACGTGAACTGAAAAATGTATAGTAGAGATGTGGGAGAAAGGTTCTGGAAACCAAATGTAAGCCTGTAGAGTTTCCGATTAATTCAGACTCTTTTTTCATCTGATGTGGTAACTTGTTTCCCTGCCATAACTCACTTAGGATTTTCTTAAACTTGACAGTGTGGCTAATGTGGTCACAGATTTTATATGCCACTGTTAGTGCACACATTTACTGCCTCAGCAATCAAATAGGAATCCGCGGATGGTGCGCGTAGAAGTAAGCTGTGTCGCTGACGGCAAGTGCTATGCACTGGGCACAGACAAAGTGCCTGTGTCATACGCTGCCGTAGTAAAAGCGATGGAGGAGGGAAATCAGGATTGTGGGACACGAGGGCTTAGCAGCATATGGAAACTACTGTACCAAGACGTCTTTGCTTTGATGTGTGCTACTTGTATAATTGACACATTAACTAGCTGGCAGAAGAGTGCTGTGGCAAGGGAAATAGAATGACTCTTAGTATGTCATTTATATCTCTGGGAGAGCAAGCGAACAACGGGCTGAACTGCTGAGGGAGGCTGGAGACACTGATTACAGCCTAGACAAGCATTCAGCAGAGTGCTTAAAAAAGGCTATACCCAGAAGAGACAGCCCAGGAAGAAGGGGAAGACAACTGATTCATCTCTTAAGCAGAGAGATGCATAGCTGCCCTGCTGGACCACAAGCTCAAGGAGAATGCGATGGCCCTTCTTGGACTTGCTCTTGACCCCAGAGCTGAGAGTGGAGGGCTTGGCCACTCCACCTTCCTTCATCAGTGCTGCATTACAGCAGCTTTTCCTGATGTGTGAGAAAATCTGTGAGCTGTTGGGCCGTGAAGAGGGTCCAGGTGCTAAATGTCTCAGCTGTGGGGATGTCTTTGAGAAAAGGATGCTTTTGGTGAGGATCCAGGATCTGCTGTGCTTGTAGATGTTTGTACGTGCAGACCAGGCTGCACCTATAGGTTGGGTTGATGTGCAAGACAGTGAGGTGTCAGGAGTCCTGTGCTCCCTATGTATAGCACAGGGCTTGCTCCAGGGTTGTTTAGGAAAGGAGCCAAGAAGATGAGGCCAATCAGTGACAGGCACGCCTGAGCAAGCAGGAGTGATGCTCCAACCCACATGTGTCTTGTGTCTGCTGTATCCCACCAACCAGAGTCTATCCACTCTCTTTTATGAATAGAGCTTGGGAAATCCCTGTTCAACCAGTTAGGGCTATATGAAAGTGCAAGGAGGGAAGCTGCAGTGCATCTAAGCATGCCACCCGACATAGAAGTCCTTGAAGAGAGGGAAACCTCCTGACAGTGCAAAAGGAGTATCGCCAGCCTATGTTGGGAGCAGTTGCAAAGATGGGCAGCGCTGCCAGAGCTGCAGAGTGATCTCCTAGCTCCTCAGCGAGCACAACGACAGCATTCTCTCTTCATCAACAGCATGGACTTTCCAGGCTGGAGTCAGGAGGAAGGGGATGATCATTTTGCTGCTGGGAATTTTTTGCTCAGGCTTGCTTCCTCATGAGTGACAAGTTCCCTTATAGTGTCTCTTGCTGGAAGAGCCTCTGCTCATCGTGCCTGGGGCTCCTGCTTGAGCCCCCATCCCAGTGCCGAGGTGCTTTGCACGTCCTGTCCTTGCAGTTGTTCCCCTCCTCCTGGGCGCACTCA
Organism: Crypturellus tataupa; assembly: GCA_034781795.1. Classification (NCBI taxonomy): domain Eukaryota; kingdom Metazoa; phylum Chordata; class Aves; order Tinamiformes; family Tinamidae; genus Crypturellus; species Crypturellus tataupa. Next base: position 1,217,045 of record JAWLRI010000951.1, on the reverse strand, counting down.
CTTCAGGATGTTTCCTGCTGCTTTGGCCTCACCTACAGCTGTTAATAAGTATCCCCTGCCTTTCTAACTAATACTTTGCGCACATAGTTATTATTAGAACTACATCTGATGCTTGCCAGAAATAAAAGTAATTACAAGCTTCAGGCTGGCACCTTTCTGTCTACCTCCTGCAAATATTTAAATCGGGATTTTGTTACTCAATGCTTTGGGTAATTAGTCATTCAGTAGTATTTTTCCACTGCCCACACATAGCTGTAAAGACCAGATCTACAAACTGAACTCTCAGAAGGGCAGATCTGAGCAACGCTCTTAATTCTAGTCTCTGTGCTGGGATTCTCTTGCTATTCGTGTTTAATTCCCTGTGCTAGGAAGTGTTGGAAGGAGAGATTTAATATATGGAGGGGGGGATCTTTTTTTCCCCCTTTTTTTGCTACAGCCTTGGCATAGACAACTGTTTTTTTTTTTTTAGACCATTTTGTTCTCCCTCTCTCTCACACACACACTCCTTTATATTTTTATATATATATATGTATGTATATATATTTTATTTTAACTTGTTGTGAGTCAAGTTTCACACAACTTTTTCATCTGACAGCCTCTGGCTGGAAATTCTTTTGGCCAGAAGTTAATGGATAAACAATCAGTGACACATTTTTTTTAATATACATATTTTTACCATAGTTTAACTATGCTACAGCTGGGGGAAAATCTGCTTTGTTTTCTGGTCTGTAACAGTCCCTCTCTCTATATGCTTTTAGGCCAACAGTGACCCAGTAAAAGGATAAAAGTAGCAAACCTACCGCTTCTGTGAGAAGCATCCAACCTTTTTCTACTCTGTGATTCAAAGTCTCAGACACAGTAGCCACCGATAATTGACCACCAAACGTGACCCTGCAGAAGTGGCAGGCTTGTCCTTGGTGCTTCTCTCAGGTGCATGAACATGAAGTGATGGAAGTCAGGTTCGCCTCCTAATCATGGTACCTCTTAGGTTTACTGGCTGACATGCAGGAAAGCAGAGATTTTACAAATATTAGCCTTTATATCTCTCACCTCTCCTTCAGAAAGAAGTGCATTAATAGAAAAAAATCATCCTACAGATCCCCAAGAGGATGTGAATAACATAACTTGGCAGAAAAGTATTTGAAGAAATGAAAACTTGGAGAAACCTTGCCAACTCTAGAGTTATTTCTAACTTGGTTTCCATCATAGTGTGAAAAAGTTCTTGGCAGGCCAGCTCTTAACAGAAGCTAAATTCAACAGCTGGGCAATGGCAGTGGTTAAATTAGCACTCTCAGAACAGGGCACAAGTATGGGTATGTGGAGTTGAACATGGACTACAAAGCAGGAAACTGGCTCTTGACATGGTGCAAAAATTGACAGAATATCAGGACAAATTTAAGTAGACTTTCAGTCTTCCCATATACTTATTAGTCTATATTGTGTTTTTACGCAATTGGTTTTTGTCTCTTCTTCCAGGGAACCACCAAAGACTGTATATACAGATTTGAAGGACTATTGGGAAAGAAGGAAAAAGAAAAGCCTTGGAAATCCTTAGAGGACTAGTGGAGCTGTGATGGATGGTATATTTATTCAAACACTTTTATATTTGTTTAAGAAAATCCATTTTTCCTGAGAACAACAGAACTAAAGGAACTGTGAATGACAGAACTATGAAGAGGTTGTGCAGCTTCCAAGTACTTTCCTAATGATCACTAATGGACAGTATGCACTTTCCAGACTTCAGTTATTGTCACCAGGATAGGAAATGCAATAAAGTTATCATTTTTAAGATTAGTAGTTCATTTAAATGAAAGAGCTTTTGGGATAATTTCAGAATTTCAGGACGCAACTGAAACTCAAGATACTTCAAAGTACAGCAGTTGTGGAAGCTGCTGTACAAATGAACATATTGTTTATATCATCTAATCGTGACACTGATTTAAGCTGATCATCCCTTCTGCTTTGAAACTCATGGTTGTTTTATTTGTCTCCTTGTGCAGTATGCAGGCTGGAGATAACAATTTAGGTATGTTTGAAGTAGCATTTAAAACAAAACAGTTTTTTTTTGTGAAAGGAGCCAAAAAACTGTGTCCACTAGCTGGTATATTGATCTTACTTACGCTCTGTCTCACATCAAGGCTCTGTTATCTTTGATTAATGCTGCACTCCCTGCGAGTCGGGGTCTGTTTACTCTGCCATGTACGGGCAATGGACGGAGCTTTGCTTTGACAGCATGGTTAACTCTTTGTGCCGTTCAGACCCTTTGGAGTCTTTTCTGAACTGCCTGAGTCTCCTCAGAGGTGTAGATGCTCCAAGACCTCCTGCCATGACTCCAGCATTTTCCCGATGGACACTTCTGCCCTTGGGCCCCCTCATAATGGGTGTCTTGTTCGCTTTGGCTACTCTGATGCTCTTTGTTTTTTCAGGAGGATTCATAAGAACGGTAAACCTGAAGTGGCTACTGAAAATACTCAGCTGCATTCTGCATTTGCAAATGCTGTGCTGGTTCTTGTGCCTTCAGGAAACAAAAATGGGCTTGTCAGATTACTAGAAGCTGTGAGCACTGGCCCCTGGCATATAAGAAAACCTAGCCTCTGGCAACCCTGACATGTGACCCACTATAGAGCAATTCCTTCTCTGCAATGGAACAAATGTCCTATTGGCCCATTGTCCTAAGGCAAAACAAACTGACCAATCTTGAATTTCAAGTATCAGTTGACTGCAGAGAACTGCATGTGAGTGATATGGAAGCCAAGAATTACTCATGGAAATAATTCCACAATGAGCTTTGAATAAGCTATAGCTATAGGAAAACTGTAAGCTGTTCAAACAACTCGGGAAAAGGGCCTTATGACATGCTATCGTCTCAGCTTCTGCCGAGGGCTTTCTTTCATGCCTCTGTTACTGGAATCTCCCCCTCTACAGCCTTGATGACTGCAAGTGTGTGCAAAGAAAAGAAGACTTCATGCCTCTGCTTTCTGAAGGGTTTTATTGTTGCTTTACTCCATCCACCACTGTCTTCTCAAGCTTTGCCTTCATTGCAAACCATGCATAGTGTGTCACCATGACATATCCTAGTTCAAATCCAATAGCTCACCCCATGGGAACAGTGGACAACTCTGACCAAGCTAACTGTGGGAGCATCTACCTGCGAAGGCAGGTGAATATGACGTTTAATGCTGTGCTCTGTGCTCCTGCAGTTTATTCCACTAGCAGTATGTGAGTTGGCCGACCTAAGGACAGCTTAGCTTACTTCAGCACAGGCAGCAGCTGCTCTGGACTGTGGTGCAGATGTGAATGCCATACATCCTATGGAAATGGAGCAAATCAAAATAAACCTCATGTATTTATCTGTAAGGGTATTGCTTTGCCCTGCCATGTCTATTGGGTTCTGTTTCCTACCCTGAAATCTACTTTTCCATTCTTTCCCCAGCAGTTACCTTGGTTTCTCCTTGTGATCTTTTTGTGCATGTCCCTCTATGCTCTCTCCCACCTTGTCATTCTCTCAGAGGGAAGCCCTGGCAAAAAGCACAGGGCCATCTCTCTAGCTTTTCCAACTCTTTTCCAACAAGGACAACTACATCCTTGAGATAAGCAAGGCTGCATGAACCAGCTTCACATGCCCTTAGCATCCTACTGCAAAGCAGCCTAGCAGCAAGGGGAGAAGGCAGTACTGCCCAAATAGCTCAGCTATTTTCTTGGGAACTCCTGCGAGGAAATATTCCAGTGCTCTGCAGAGATGATGGGATTCTTTTATACTACTATTTATGTTGGTCTACACCTACAGGAGTGTTTAGATTCAGTTAAAATGTGTTTTAATCTGTAAGGGGAAAAACCCTATTTTGTCCAATTTACGGGGAAAACTAATCCTGAAGTTACCTCATACCAGAAGTAAACCAGTTAGGGGCTGGCTAAAAACTGAAGTATTCTTGTTAAGGGTCTAAATCCATTTGCCAGACCTGAACACCATCAAACAATGGAATATCCTGAGATTTTGCTTCAAGTGCCCCCCTCCTCTCTTAAATGTCATATAATCTATACAAGACAAGTGATACTATTGTGCGGGTAGTTTGACCTGCTGCTTTAAATACAGATTGTAGCTGCAAAATTTCTATATGAAGCCTATAACCTCTGGCTGAACTGTAATGTTCCTTTCAGAAAGGAATCCAGCCTTTTTTTTTTCTTAAAACAACCCCCGACCCTCAAAATCCATATCCATATGTAGATATGGTATTGAAACGATGACCTATGTTGTGTGTGCATATGCGTGTGTGCGCTTAAAACCAAGCTAGCTGAGATGCTTTGGGCTAGATTCTAATGGGGGGCTTCAGGATCCAAAATTACAGACTTAAAAGACCTGTGCATGCTCATCTTCCAGCACAGTCATTCAGTGCTCCCTAGACTTGTAAATGCTTATGGTTTTGCTAGCAGAGCAGGCCCACACAAATGAATCCCCACATCATAGGAAATGGGCCAATGGACTGGTCAGATTGATGATGAAAGCACCATGTATGATCCTGCCCCTTCTGGACTTCCTTAAAACACATATGACCACGCAAAAAGAGAGACCCTGCTTCCTTCTTCCTGCAGTAGCCCATTAATGCCATCATCCTGAGTGTGGGACACTAAGTTGATGCTCCTCTCCTGTTTCCGCTGGAGGATCCAGTTGTGATCTCTTGGAGATGCCCTAATCAGCGAGTTCTCAGGGATAACTCGTGTAACTTTTCCGGATCGTATTCATGGACCATAAAGTATTAGGAATTCCTCTAGAAAATGTTTTGCAAACATTATTTAATTATTTCATGCACAGTACAACTGTTTTACTGAGGGGGAATGATCTGACTACTACAGAATACAATACTTCAGGGAACCTTACCCCACTTTCACTTTGCATTTGTACAACTTCAACTTCCATCTATTGTCCTTCATCATGTTTGTAATGTTCAAATGAAAGAGCTGTTTACTTTTAACCTCATGTACATATCTGGCTTGCAATTCTGTAGTTGCTTTATTCTAACAAATGCAGGTCAGTATCTTCTGTCCTACAGACCTGAGTGTATGTCCTTTCTCTCAGCACTAGTGCTGTAAATCTTGCAGTGAACTGGTCTATATAGCAATCAACACAGCAAAAATATTGTTTTTTTCAGACAGATTGGTTCTCCACTCATTCAGAATGTAACTGTATGAACAGTGGAGGTGGAAGATTCAGAATCTCATGAATTCTTTGCTGGCTGTAATCCAGGCAAAACATAAATTAAATATAGAGAAAAAACTGCAATTCCTAGTTAGAGCTAGGCAAGTTTGACAGGGTTTAGCCCTAAATTTCATTGATACATGGCAGTGCTGAAGGACGTGCTTGCAGTAGAGCTTAGAAGAAACATTAGCCTCTGCTTTAATTGGATTATTGCACACATTGCAATACACCATGGAGAATGGCCTACACAGGAATTACACTATGTCTGACTTAAACTCTTTTTGCTTAAAGGGAAGGGATAATCCCTTATTTTTATTTTCTGGGTAGCCTGAAATATTCTGAGGTGTTAATGAAAGGTGTGAGAAATTTCTTTTTAATCTCCTGGTTATAACCAGAAGCAGAGCTGCTGCAAGGAAATGTATGACTTTTTGTGAAGGGTTTCCATTGGCCTTTGCTGTAACTATTCAATGTCGGTTGGACTGACTTACTCTTCAGCATACTGAACTGACTTAACCTGAGGGTGGCAATAACTTATTACCGTACTTATTCTTTCATTTCTCTCTTCTCTGTTCTACCAGCCATCTTCTATCAGTACCAAAGATCTGTGAGCAATGGTCCTCACCTTGAAAAAGTGGATAGGTTAGAGAACTAAGCTCTTAAATTTCTACTGAACTTCAAGGAAAGTAGAACAAAGAAGAAGTTATAAAGCCAAAAAACTCTAATATGTTTGTAAGAGGGTTGGGGATGTGTGGAAAGAAACTTGCTGCAGTAGAACTCAGATTTGGGCCCAGCATGCTCTGGGATAGAATTTCCAGGAGCTGTTCCTACTTTCTGAAACTTTTCAAGTTAGAGCAGCAATAATCTCTGTAGAAATGGGAAGGACACCTGATTCACTTCCATGGAAGAAAGGAATAAGTCCTTCAGAAATTTTCACTTGAGGCTTACTACTTGCCATCACAGAGATGAGTATTTGTCACTGCTGTTGAGTTATGCTGCTCGAGTGCTATGAAAAGTTCTAGATAATCTTTTAGTGCAGTCATGGCCTATCTCCCTCTCTGCTGCAAGGGAGGCAGGAGGAGTCCATGTCTGGAGCTGGAGTGGTGGAAAAGTTCTCAGCTGTGGTATCTCTGGGAGTGCTAGATTTGGCAGTGGTGGGTTGTGTAGCTGTAAAATTTCTTGGATGGACCTTTACCTATAGCAAAATCTGGATTTAAGATCAATGTGGTAGTTGGGAAAATGTATTTAGACTGTGGGCAGGAAAACCTTGTAGGTGTAGCTCTTTACAAGGCTACCTGAGGCCTACAGAAGTATTTTGCAAACACACTCTGCTTTCTGAGGTGCTTAGCATCCTCAGCCCAGTAATTCTGGTGGAAAATGGGCACAGAATCTTCCAAGATTAGGCTCAATTATGTGTTTATCCGCTCAATGTTAATGAAGAGAGATTTTTTGGGGTGCAATTCAACAGTGTGTATTTTGGTGTGGAAAATGCTAGTGTGTTAGAGAGGCTCACAAGAATGGTTCCATTTTAATGAACATCCATTTGTTCTAAAAAAAATCAATGTGGAAATGTCCTTGATTATTGCAAAGAATAGGAAATTGTGGAATAACTTAGTGATTGCAGGATGTAAAAATATTCCCTTCCCTTTATTTTTCTAAATTTATCCCCAACCATCTTCTGGAAATGGCAATCACACAACTGTGCTCAGGTCACAAAGAGAAAATTCCTCAGGAACATAACCAGATGGGGCTCGTGAAGGTGCTCTGAAAACCCAGCTGTCTGTCCTGTGAGGTGCTCAGAATCTGTGCACAAGTAACTTCAGCAGGAAATAATTAGTTCAGTTGGATAATTTTGAAATATGCTGGGAAAAGATTGTTCTGATTTATAATCAGATGGTTTCATTTCTTCTTTAAGGACAATCTTTTTGGATCTCTGTAAATCACACAGATTCTTAAATTAGACAATTTATTCCTTGATTTTTTTAAAACTCTATTCCAATGAGATGAACTTTCATGTTATTTACCTACACTCCATTCCCAAATCAAATGCTCTTCTTGATGAAATCAGTCAGTCAACTACAACCAGCACTAGTAATAGCTGTACTTTATTAGGTCATCTGAAGCAGTCAATAATAAAGTTAGAAAAGTGGGTTTAGCTGAGATGCCCTGCTGAGTTTCACTCTAGGTCAAGTCTCGTCAGCAGAACTATCAACCCCTGGACATAACATGGAAGTGCTAATGGACCCTCAATTCCACTGCCGCTACCAGGCACCACTCTAATAATATCTGTAGTAGCAATTAATGAAGATACAACCAACCAAGTTCTTCAGGGTTCAGCAGTTGCTCCCAGGGGTTGGAGCAGAGCTCATTTATTTTGTTCTTTTCATTCCACTAGAGCAACTCCAAGCCGTGACAGCACATGGGGATAATTGAAGCAAAAGTGCTCAGCCCTGACTGCCCAATCTTCTCATAAAACAATCACAGGATTGTTCCGGGGACTGTTGACACAACAAACCTTGCCCTGCAAATTTTGCTCTGTAATTAGCAAGCAGTTGCTGTCATGCCTGTCAAATGGGTTTATGTGATGAAGTGAATAGAACAACAATTGACTGTCTTTCCTTGCAACCAAGGAGAAGAAACTGCTTTGAGTGAAGCTGACAATTATGTAAAAGGAACTAAATGAATTTGGCTCATAGTTCACACTTACCCCTCACAGATGGAACACAGGACCTCTGAGGCCCATTTCTAAGTCCTTGCCTCTTTGTACCTGACTAGTTGCTGGCTAAGTGCCTAATGAAACACAGAGGAAACAAAAGTAGGCAGAACTAGTGCTGAGGGATTTTTTTACCATCACTCTTGTGCAGGGAATTAAAATATGGTTCTACATGGCAGCACATCCAAGTTCAAAATCTGATCTTATGACCCAAAATGACACATCTCTATGTTTTCACAGAAACAGAATGACACTGTGATTTGGATAAACAAAGGTTTTCTTAAAATAGATTTTTAGAAAAGAAGAAGCTTCAGAAATGTGAGGCACTTGCTTCTCTTAGCTGTATTTACTCAAGGCAATTATGTTACCCTTTTCCTAACCACACACCCATTGATGGTAGTGGTGGAAGCAGCAATGCTGAGGAGAGTCCAGGTATCTGCTAGCATTTTACATCAGTCATTTCCAGTTTTGTGTAGGGCAAGTCTCAGGAGGGGTACAGAAATTATTACATCTCTGTGGACAGTAACAGTCCAGCTGCTGGAGTTCATAGCAAGACAGACTTAGAGAATAGGAATGCTTAGAGAATAATATATGCTGATTTCATTGCAATAGGAATTGTAATTCATTGTAATACTACAGATTAATGAATTGGATTACTTTTTGCATTCAAGGTGTGAATCCTTTTCTCTTGAAGAGCAGAGGGCATTATTCTGGCAATGGTGATCCAGAACAATGTTATTTTTGGGAGCATGGACTGGGTTAGATGGCAAGCAGAAGAATGTTTGCTTATGCTCAGGCACCAAAGACCGTATGTCACCTACACCCAGGCAGCTCCTCTGCTGTTTCCCAGGCTCACTGGGGGCTTTGGGAAATGCTGTGGTGCTGGAAACTCAATGAAGTGATTAAACTGGTAAAGGAGGCATTTGTGATGTTAAATGAGATGAGCTGGGGATGTGGAAATGAAGTACAGAGATGAAATAGTGCCTCTGTTGTCACCAGAGGCTGCTCTTCCACACAGCCCTGGCCATGGAGGGTGCTCGAGTGGGGCCCTCAAAATGGGTCACTGCCTTCCCTGCTACAGGAGAGGTTTGCAGCAGTGTAAGGTTAAGTATGTTGCCACTCGTATGGCAAAGGAGTGCATCCACTTCTTTTGACACAGACATCAAAAAGCACTTTGTAAAATTATAGTCATGGGTCAGGAGCCATTCAAGATTAGAGAAAATTCAGTCCTCTGTGCATGACATCCCAGCCTCACTGTGCTTTGGGTCTTCTTTCCCTATCACTCATTGTGATAAACACAATCTTTTCTTAGTGTCTTTCTTACTTTGAGTTTGCTTGCTGCTCTGTCTAGCTATGACAGTATCCTTTTCTTCTGGGAAGTTTTGTCCAGTTTATCATTAAAAAGTCACTTGATATATCTCCAGGCAGTGAAATATCCTGACAGTGCTAACTTTATGTTTTTCTCCTTTTGCACTCATGAAGGAGCTAAGTATAGAGCTTCAAATCCTACCTGTGTGTCTAACAGACTGGAATATTCTGCAGAGTAAGGACTTATCGGTGGACCTATAATTTTGTCCTCATATAAACACTCCTTCCTGCATGCTTCCATGTGATTTATACTCTAAAGCTAACCAGAACTGATGCATAACCTGTGTCAAAAAAACACAGCACAGTATCTGCCCCAAACACATCAAACTCGTAAAATAAGTCTTTAAAATGTCTGCTTATAAAAAGCTGGTGAAATTCAGGCCCAAATATTTGGGTATAATCCAAGTGCTTTCTGTTCAAAAATCTGTTGTCTCCATTCCAGCTATATCTGTCTCCTTTGATGTGACATGACCTTTTTCTAACTGTAAAATTAGCTCATTATAAGTTGCAGTTTTCAAAACTGGCTGTAGATCTTGGAACTGAAACTGTGTCAAATACTGAAGGGTTTGGCTTCTTTAAACTTTAAGTGTTTGAAAGGGAGAGAGAACAGAGGATTGTACTTGAGAAATATTTTCATGTAGCAGAGAAAAGCTGCCAGAAGTGGGTCATTCTGTTTTTGTGACTTTATAGAAGCTTCTACAAGAAACGTTCATAAAAGAAAGCCCACAGAAGACTTGAGGAAGGGGAGCTACAAGTGGTGTTTGTCTTTTCTGCTAGGTAACAAAATAGTGAAGACAAGATGCATTAGTTTTGTCATGAAGTAAACTCACTGCAGGGTTTAGGGATGACCCCATCACATTTATCTCATGATAAAATGAAAGTACTTTTATTTTCCCTGTTTACTTCAACTTTGTTAAGAGATGTTGTTTAGCCCCAGGCAAAAAAGCAACTTTTAGCACTAAAGTCAAGGTAGAGGGTCTTGCTAAACTGAGAGAGCAATAGAATGTGGCACACTGTTTACTTTCTCTTCTAAATGCATTATTTATATGAATGTTGTAGCAATTATGTGATTATACAGAAGTTAATGCGCAACAATAAACCAAAAGGCCATCAAAGAAATGCTAATGGCAGAGAATGGTTTTGTTTAAATTGTGGATTCATATTTCTTTTTCTCCTTTCCTTCAAGGTTCCAAGAACAGCAGATTTGCAAACCTAATAAAAGATTCAGCAAATATCAAATCTTCGAGTATAGGAAAAGAAATGGAATCCATTTTCCTGTTTCCCTCTCTCTCTCTCACCTTTGTTCAAATATGAAACTTCAGCTTCAGAAAATTCATTCATTTTTTTACCTTTTCTTCCTTTTTTTTTTTTTTTTTGGTCTAATCTGCTATGTGGAGTATATCAGAATTCATTATTTTTCATGTGGCCTTCTCTTTAAGTTGATAGAGAAGGTTTTTTTCAAAGATAAATGGCAGGAGACAAATTCTTGAAGCTTCTAAAAATTTTAAGTTGACTCAAGTTAACTCCAACCATTAGTGAACTTGATATTTATCAATATCCAGCAGATCAGTATCACAACTATAGAAGGATCTGGCTGTAGTTCATAACCTTACATACTCTAATTCTGTTCAGCTTTTACCAACGTCTTTCTTTGCATGTGTGTGTGTATTTATGTATACGTACACATGTATACCATCTATAATGCACATACTTTTAATAATAATTATTATTTAAAATTATTTTTTTATAATGTACACTACACACACACACATATACATATATAGTTTAAAATAAGGCATACGGAAAATGCTTGAAATTCTGACTTCTTTCAAAGTTAAAATAGATTGGATTAGGCCAACAAAATGAAGCCTGACCCAAGATACCTATCTTTCCTAGTACTAGAAAGCATAAGGAATGATTCCATTGTGCTGCAACCTAGCTTTGCCCAGGACCTGATGGAATAACTGAAGGAATTAATGACTAATTCTCTTCAAAAAGTCAGCTGCTGAAATAGAGATATTGTGCACATACAATACTGACCCAAAATAATACATGTGAAGTAAAACAGAGACTCTTTATAGGCTGCAACAGTAAAAAAAGGAACAACATAATCTGATTTACTAATTTACTAGAAGCTTTTGCAAATGCTATACAATGGCCCAGGGTAAAAACATTGTCTGCTAGTACTCATTTTCAGAAAGTTTTAATTCACTCTAGACTAGGACCTCAGTCAGTATAAACTGGAAATCTGAGAGTTGCTTTTTTAACTCACAAATCTTTATTTGATCTATTGAAAATGATTAAAGATCTGCAATGTTATCATAGGAAAAGATCTTGAATGAACCTTAGAGCTTCATTCAAAGGGCTTGCAATTCTGATAAAAATAACAAAGAAGAAAAGCTGCTGCTCAACAGAAGCAATGCAGGTGAAGGGCTAAAGGAATAGTAAGCAATTGACCAGATAGAGTCCAACCATCTACATCAGATCTTAAAAGCAGGTGCAAATTCCTTCATTTTTACTTGTTGAAGGTGGCCAGCAACCTTATGGCCTGCTCCGTTGTTAAATGAAGATTGTAAATGTCTTGTCTTTGAAATTTTAGACAATGTTTATTTAAAATAAAAAATTTCAGGTTGGACAGACATGCCCTGATACTTTGCCTTTAGTCATTCTATCAGTGTGTTATTTACAGTTATGCTATACAACTTTCTGAGTTCAAAACTATGTCAAGGATATTGGGTTGACCTTGGGGCAAGTTAACCAGGGTATCTTTCTTTTATTTACTCTTAGCTCCTCTTCCGTTTTTGTATTTGACCTCCTTTTTTTTTCTTATTGACCAGAAATATGTTAAAGATCTACAGTTCTCAGTACAACATGATCTGCAGCTGCACACTCGGAGCACTGCAAATAAGTCCTTTCGTTCAGAGGGACAAAGCAAAATGATTGAGAAGGAAATAAGTCTGTGACAGGAAGGCTTCCTCCACCTATGACTTTCCAAAAGCTTTCTAGGAGTGTGAGGAACAATTTGCCTGATCTCAGTTAGTAGGCAGAGGCTTGACCTGCTCAGCTTTCCAAAGATTCACAGGAGGCTGTACTAGTATAAAACTTTCCCTGAAGCACTTTCCAATCCTACTGACTGCAAATGCAATCATATAGAATTGGGACCCTCGGGAGCTACTGGACATTGGGAAAGCACAGTATTACTGTCTGAGCACCAGCTTTGAGAGTGAAGAAATGGGGCATAGCCATGCCTTTGGCCACACCGACTCACGCAAGTCACTTCACTCACTCGCTTGTGAGCTTGATGATGCAACCAAAGCAGTGATATCTCAAGGGATGGGCTTTCAGATTAGTGGGCAGATCAGTTACAACAGAAACAAACTGGCAGAAGAAAGTGTTTTGCTTTTCCTCATAGAAATATTTGCCTTTAAAAGATCACAAATTGGAAAGTTTATGGCTAAGTTCCCTACTTGAAACCCTTAGAATAAAAAGCATAATAAACCTTGTAGCCTTTATTAGTACCCATCTGGCACACCTGCTACTTAGCTGATGTGCTAGGCTATACGCCATCTCAGAAATAAAGCTTTGTATCACAAAAATTATGGTTCAGTGTATGTGTTCTAGACCTTCTTGAAGATCTCTTGATTGTACTGTGGTGCTGTTGTACTGTGGTTCTGTTGTACTGTGGTACCCAGCATGTTGTACTGCGATACTGAACAACACGCATCGTGGGAGATGAGGTAAAAGCTTTCTGAAAGTCAGTGGGAGTCTGACTGCCCTGAAATCAATTAGAAGGTCTTCAGTCTTCAAAAGTGTTGATGCGTAGCAGGAGGAAGGTGATAATTTTAAAGGATTGGTTCTGTTCCAGCTTCTCCACCTCTTGCAGTGCAGTGGTTTCCAAGAGACTGAGGTTCCCCCAAAGTACCAACACCTCCGAGTGCGCCTTGCACTACACAGCACTCACCTGTATTTTCTTCCTATACAATATGCGATAGCCATGGGACAGCAGAAGCCATCAACTCTGCGGTAGACTTCACTCTTTGGCATTTTTAAAATAAAATGAGATAGCCTGGGTAGGTTGGGAAAATCCATTTTAGAACAGGGATTTTCAGTGGTGACTCAGCTAAGTTATTTCAAAACAGTGAAAAATATTGTGCCCTGTAACTCATAGAAGATAAGTAACTAAAATGTTATACATACTGGAATGTGTTGTTTCTGGCACTAAAAAGATTACAAATTTTGCATCTTAAATAGCACCAAAGAATCAGGAGGTAGTGAAGGGTAAAAATCTGCTCCTACTTGAAACTGTACAACCCCAGGGAGTTTGCTCTTAGCTGTCTGCCATCATTTTTTGATTAAGAGTTTGCTTTGTTTCTGCTTTCTGTCCTACGACTGTTAACTCTTTGGGGCCCATTCTAGTTGGTATTGAAGTTAATTAGGGTTTTCACATTGAGTTCAGAGGAAGCAGAACTTAACCTTTATTTAATGTCAATTGGTAATAGAAGCCACGCTTGTGTTCTGGATACCGTTATTCTGTTTGCTGTTAGAGACCATGACTGAGTTATAGGAATACTAAGAAGTTGTAGTGATACACACTAGTAGATTAATTGTTGACTCTGAGAAGAGTTTGGTGACTATTGCTAAAATTCTAGTACTTGCCTTTTTGTTTCTGACTTCAAATTCTTGCCTTGCTTTCTATGGGTTTATAATGAGACCTGGAGGTCCTAGGTAGAATGAACTCTCTAAAGCTGCACATCCATGCTTTTCTTTACTCTCCTCTTCATTAGTAATGAAAGATGGTAGCTTAAACATCCCCTTTGTGATCTTACCAGATCCCTAAAGCACCAGCTTAGTAGGGATAGGAATTCAGAACTTGCTGTCTTGCAGAACATACACAGGTAAAGGGGTGAAAGGGATTCAAGGAAGCTCCAAAAACTATGAAATTAACCTAATTTTACTGTTTTGGTAACACTGAGAACATATAAATGTAGGCAAAATAATAAACATTGAAGCAAGTGAATTTCTTTGTCGTAACATTCTCACTGAGTTTGAATACCTTTTTACCCAAAGCAATTCCTGTTTTTTCTTCCTCTTCTCAAGATCAAAGATCTTTTTTTTCAAATGAACCCAGGCTGCATCTTCCTTAATAAATTACAATAACTGTAATCAAAGATGTATCAGACAGTGATATAGTCCAGAATATCACTGGTGAAGAAAGGTTGGTGGGAATAAGCAGAAATATTAAAATGCAGCAGAGGGGGTATTGAGTTATCCTATTCCTCCTCACCATCACCTTTCCATTTCCTCACTGTCCCCTCAGTTCTGGCTGTTCAGCTGTGTCAGCATTTACCAGTTGTACCCGACACTTGGCTCAAATCTCAAAGCAGCCAAACAGGACTTGAACCCCTTTTGGGTATGTTCCAGAAAAATGCTCTGCTACTCAATTTCCCTGAGTAGTGCTCCTGTCTATATGCAGCCTGAGACTATATCTGACTTTGAAGAACAGCAGTCGGGCACAATGTAAAATGGAGAAACTGTGATCCTCAGAAATACATGCCCAGAAAATTTCTACTGAGTCATGCAGAGCACTTTACTGCTGGAAATATATGTGGTACTGAGTTAGGGCTTTAAGAGTCTAAATTTTGGACTTCGCCACCTCAAGTAGCACTTACGCAGCAACTAGGTATTTAGCTTATTCTGCAGATATAGATCAGAATGAGCTAAACTTGGAAATGCAAACTTGAGGTTATAGGTAGTGCTGTTTTCTAAAACTGAACTGAAATACATTTTAACTTTGCCACCAAACATAAAACCCCAAACTTATATTGGACTTGAAATGCTTAATTTGTAATGAGAAGCCACAGGAGATTTATTTTTTTCTTTTGGAATGTCTGAGGCACATCATCTGAAACTTTTTTGGATTCAAATACATCAAAAAACAAGCACGTTTTTGACCTCTAAAAGTACATTCTGAAGAGAGGAATTTCAGTCAGTTCAAGACAAACTCAGTGACCCTGTACAAAGGACAAGAAGATCCTGACAGCAAGTCTAATGAGGAGCATTACACTGGATAAACTCCAGACTGTGAGCACAAGGTGCCATAAAAGAAAACTCTCTTCTAATGTGCTACTGGCCTCCTTCACAGTAAATAAACCTTCATGCGCAGGAGTAGTTTCACTTTGAAGAGAATATGTTTGCTTTCGGTTTATGGGCACATTCTTATTTTTCTTTTGGCATTTCTCCTGTGATTGCCTCATCATGTTGCTTCACATCTGTCAGTTTTCCTTTCTACCCATGAGCCCTGCACTGCTCCATGGTCATCTTGACCAGATGTCACTTCTGCTTAAATATGGCAGGCAGCCAGAAAATGTTCCTTTTCAAAACCAGAAAAAGGGTCAATTCACAGCCATGACAATAACCCTTCGTGGACCTCATTCGTAGATCCTGAAATTGGTTGCCTGTTCTGAAACTTGCATGTTCAGTCTTGCCTGCAGGAAACCTTGTGCACAGCCCAGAGAAATGGGCAGGAAGGGCACTGCTGATGGTGAGTCAAGGGAGAAGAATGCTCTGGGGAAGCACAGGAGACGAGGAGACTCGTGCAAACCCCAATAAGGTTATGAACAGTAACTGTTCTGTGCTGCTACAAAACTGCATGGGGACATGTGCATTGCAAAGACCATTTTGGAAAGAGCTGAGAGCTTTTCTTTTTATGCTTGACTAGGTTTTAAAATGTTAATTTTTATGTGATATCAAATCTCATAATCATCAGTCACCTAGCTAATCCTGTTAATTTTCTTTCCAGAGTTATTTCCTGTTCTTTTTCCTCTCACCCTGTTATGATCTCCTTCAAGAAATGCGTACCTTAGAAGCCAGAAAGTTCAGTGTGCTTCGTGTTGGACATTTTTATTGTAGCAGAAAAATTACCATGGAATCCTACTAGCTTTACAGCATGCTTTTGTGCTGACCTAGATGGACGTGTAAGGCGAGGGTAGCACTCTATTTTGATACGGTCTAGGAAGGGTGAAAGTGTTCACCAGGGACTCCCCACACCAACCCTATAGCAATACCCCTTTTCCTCCTGCCTGCACTTTGCATTTGGGGTACAACTCCTCCCGTGGGCTAGCGATCCATGTCCAGGATCTGCACACTGTCTGTGCAGAAGAAGAGCTGGGATGTATAGTAAGTGCAATTACTGGTTGGCTGAATGCTGCCATCTAACACCAAAATGATTTACTGTCATGTCAAGGATTATGAAAGGAAAAAAGTGTTTTCAAAGCCTACTTCCATCCTGAAGCAAACCTCAAAATGAGAGGGGGGACTGGCCTCCCAAAGGGGAGAGGGAAAATGAGTATTTTACAACTTCCTCTAACGCTACCCATCTTCAAGGCAGCTGATCTACAGCACTCAAGTAGTACCTCCATACAGCCAGTGGAGAAAGACTGGTGCACCCAGAAAGTGCATGATCCTGTGTCTGTTAGCAATTTCTCTTAGTATAAGAAGCCCCACCGAGTAAATCCACTCCTAAATATGGTCCGCTTGCTTTCTTCCTCTGGCTTCTTAGTTTGCCATGTGGTCAGAAACTGCAGGAAGCCACTGCTGCAAATCTGTTCACCTGCCTGGATGCAGATGTGCAGGCACCACTGCTCATACAAATGATTACCCTGATGGCGGACATGGCATTTGTGCTGAGCAGATCAGAATGTGGTGTGAAGGCTGCAATTCCACGTACGCCTTCCTTGGTAGCAAAGCCAATTTTGGACGTGATTCTGGCTGTCTTTTCCTATTTCCCAGGCTGCCACTGAAGCAGATGAAGTGTGTATTGAAATAGCAGACACACATTAAATGCACATCTTTAATCTTCTTTTTCACTTTACAACATTAGGGCTCACTTCCTGTCTCACATCTAGGCTTCCAAACTTGAAAGGTCAGGCCTTGGATTCCTATGATCCATGAGGAAAACATGTAACAAGCTCTAGCAACAAAGGGATGAACAGCAGGAACCTCTCTCCTTAGTTTGGTCTACAGAATACTGGGCTAAAGTGGTGAAATCCTCACCAATGGGCAAATTTAAGAGTAGATTAGACCCGTATCCGTCATGGAGGGTCTAATTTTACTTGATCCAGGCACTGGACAGGTGGTCAAACTAAACATCCTCTTACAATCTCTCATTTCTTATGAATGTAGCGTGTAAACTGATGCAATGCTATGCAACCTGAAAAATATGAAGTCTGGCTATGGTTGCTGTGCAGTCAAAGTAATAAGATCTTGAGACAGCAATAGATAAGAGTCTAGATATAAACAGTAAGTATGATGCATATATGTAATGCTAATGTATGTTGAAATATGCATATATACACATATATACTATACATATGTATATAAACATATATATAAAGATACAGCTTGAGTTCTTCATTTTTCAGTCCGTTGCGAACTTCCTTGTCTGTTTTTTGGTATATAATTTAACTTCCTATCTACCTAATACAGACAACTATGTGATGAATCTGGTGCTGAGTCTTATGACTGTGCAAGGTTTTAGTCCCTGTTAAATCTTAATTGCTTAATCCATAAAAGAGAGAGGACTAGAAACAGAGTCCGGAGCAGCTGTGGTGGTAGCCAAGCAGCTGCCCTCAGCAGTGCAGTTGTGGGTTAGGCTTCCTCAGCCCCTGAAAGTGACTCTGAAAGTTGCCATGAGACAGGACAACCTGGGGAAGGCCTTGAAGGATGCATCTGGGCCCAGCCTTCTGCCCTTCTAGATTTAAACAAAGCCTGTGTATATTTTGACTATTTCCCCATCTGGACCCAAATTACGTAAATGTCTATGCACAAATGTTTGAACAAAATGATGGGTTTCTAACTTGCGCAAATTTTTTGGAATAGTTAATCTTCAGTCAGTAAATCATGGTTGGGAGAAGAAATGAAATAGTGACTAGCAAGTAGGCAACGACACAGAGCTCTTCTCAGCTTTGCCAGAGGATGGGCTGAAACCTGCATGTTCTCCTGTGGTCAGGGCAGATCATTTTCTACCTCCTGCCCTGTGACACAGCTGGTTCTAGTCATGTTCAGGCATGGCAACAATTTTTTATATGGTTGGGTAACTGTTGTAACTATAATTACAGATAACAAATGCATTAGAAAAGATAAAGTCTCCTGATGACTGACTCATAAACAGGAAAAAGAACAACTTTGTCAAAGGCATCCACAACAAATAGCTAACTCTATTCTCTCCTGTGATTCAGTGGTCCTGTGATTTGCAGCTCCCTAGTTGTGCTTGGCCTCAATAGCATTTCAACGGTAGAAGCTCAGCTCAAGGGGATAATGTCAGAATACTGTAACCTGAGAAAAGATCCCTCAAAAACACTTTAGACTTTGTGGTGCTGGTCTTTGTTTGTCCCTCCTTGTTGGTTTGTTTACACTGGAATGGAAAGGTAAAATAATATTCAGTTTTGTAAACAGATCATCAGTAAAATAGCCTTTGTTAATATTAATAAATAACTTGCTTAAGAAAAATCCCCAAGTCCCTGTGGTAGGTATTAGCCTTTGGTTTCCAGTTACTCAACCTCTTTACAAGTCTTAGAGATCTCATAAACTTTGAATGTTGTAGTAAAAATATTTATAGGGTAAGTCAAAGAAAAACATAAAATTGCATTCAAGTTTTGACATGAGTAAAACTACTTCTCCTGCTTATTTTTTATTATAAAAAAAGGATGCTGTGACCTCACTAAAAATGATAGCTATATAAGCAGAAAGGTTGAGAGGATTTTGTGCATGTTAGTATTTCCTTTCTAAAATATTAATATTTACCTTGGGAAACTCTGAAGTACTTAACTGGAAAAGATAGACAAACGATGCTAGTGGTGTCACGGGCTATTTATGGAGTTACTACAAAACACTGCCTGATTCTTCCAGAGAATACTTCAGTCAGATGCTTCTTTGATCCATATTTTCACTGGTCTCAGTCTAAGAAGATTTGGGTTTGCTGAAGGCTAGATTCATAAAGAACATCTGTAAGTGCTTAAATTCACTAGAAGTGCTTAAATTCATCTTTCAGAACTTAGAAAGCATACTCTCAGCGTTGTCCAGTCCTATAGATGCCTAGAGGCTCTGCAGCATCTCCCTCTCCGCCAGCAGCATGTCTGTAGCCACCCCGTTCAGATATCACTGCAGGGAGTTCCTAGCAAGCCTTACTAGATAGCAACAAGCCCTATTAGATGGGAGGTCCATCTAACGCGGCCTTATCTGGCTTGTGAATTCAGAGCCAGCTGGCACACTGAGGGCATGCTTGAAGCTTCAAATTTCACATGAAAAACAGCATGGAGCAAGTTCTCCAAGCCTGGATTGCCTGCCTGTGTTATACTGAATTCTTCTGCTGGAAGAAGGATACCTGCTTTTAAATTCTCTTCCTATTTGGTTTCAAGTCCTCTCAGATCCCAGGAAAGCACCTGAAATATTAAGATTTGCTTTCTTCCATCTCTTTGATGACTTTGCTCTATGTTGTGTAAATAGATATTCTGGGGGGCTGTAAGTGAGAAAGGGACATCAATTAATGTCCAGCTTGTAAAGATACTTACATAAAATATGGAAAACCTGTGATCATATCAGACTGAGATAGATAAAAGATGCTAGGTTCCTGCTATCTGATAGACAAGAAAATTAAATTGTTAATCTGGCTTGAAAATTCAAGTTTGAATCCCAGAAAAGAAGAGATGTGAAATCTGTCCTGGGTTGAGAAAGGAAGCAGAAAAAGTTCTGGAAATGCTTGACTTAAAAATGCCCTTGGTAATGGCATAGCTCTCCATTCTGCAGGATACTTAGGACAATTTCAAAGTCTATTGATAAGACCAGGCAGCCTAACTGGGGATCCTGAAAAGCAAGCATCACAAGCTAAGCACTAGATTACCAAGTGACTTGAGCAGCATTTTAGGCACTGAAAAAAATGGCTGAAGTTTTTTTAAGAGATGAAGTTGGAATGCTGACCATCATTTCCAAAAGTACTTGAGTTCGTGGCACTTTTGAGTATCATACTTTTACCTGGCCTCCTCCCTAGGAAAGTAACTGAACACATGCCACAGCTGGCAGGGAGTTTTTATGCTGGAAAAAGACTTTTCACAAACATTTTCAACAAGAAATTCTTTTTTTTTATTGTTTTCCTGGTGAATGTCAATTCCTCCCCTCAACTCCATCAGTTTTGATGTTGGTTCCTGGTGGCCAGCCTGCAAGACACCTCTTCTGGAAGCTAAAAGCTGAGTTCTAGGCAGCCAGTTGGAACAGGACTGTCCCTGGAAATCCTTGCCTGTGAAAAATTGTGCATTCTTGATTCATCCCAGATTTGGATTTAAAAATATATTACAAAAAAGTGAAAGATTTCTTTGGGGCAAAACCCAGAGAAAAGCTTTTTTTAATGAATTCTTGGCAATATGGCTCTGATGCTTTGCAAACAGAGCTCTGAGTGAAGGCAGCCCTTCCTGGGCTCCCCACAGAGCCCTGGGAGGTCATACAGCACAGAACTTTTTATTGCTGTTATAAAATGGCAATCCAGTGAACTTACTGTCTCCCTATATTTAGACAGAATACACACCAAAGGTTTCAAGATTACAAGCCAAAACATAAAAAAGGTGTCACAGCAACACACCAGTGTCTCTATTTTGAGATCTCCTCTTTTCCTGCTTTTCATGAGGAAGTGACCAATATGTGACTGTCTTCCCTCTTCCTCTGACCTTGTAGAAGATGCATTATAATTTCTCTTAAGGATGATTTTTATGGAATATAATACAGATATAATTTCATAACAACTGTTATTTCTTGCAGCATCAACTACAAGTTACAACATAAAACTGCCAAAGCCTGGAAGATTATGTGAGAGTTATAGGTTGATGAGCCATTAAATTAGGTAACCATTATTCAAAGCATTTCAGTAAAAAAATGTTTTAGTGCTTTCTTTTTATGGTATTGCTTACTTTGCACGATCCTGTTTTTAATCAGTTCTCTTGGTGAGAACCATGGATAAACACCACGTTCACATGTGTACACAAATTCTGGACTCTGAACAAATGTAGTATGTTAATAAAAATTAATCTGTTTACTTACTTAGCATGTGTCTGGTCACTGCCAATAATTCCATAAATCCAGGCACTGCTACTTGTATAGAGGGCATGTAAGCACACAGTGCCTCAAAACACCTTGTGGAAAACTGGACCTTTACCACATGGGAAGATGAATATTTTGGAGAAGTGTCTTGAAAGGCAAGTTGTTCTTCACCAAGCATTGACAGCACATTTGGTTTTGCACATATTACAGAGCAGGATGCTCCTACCTCAAGGATATGATTCAGAAATCATTTATGTGCTGAAAGTTACCTGTAAGCTCATGCAAGGCATTGAAATGGGGATTAATGGAGTTTATGTGGTATTTTTTGCCCTTAATAGCACCTAAAATCATCTGGGTGAAGTAGCATAGAGTTCCCTTAAACAGAATTGTCTTTTTGTAATGTGGGCACATGCTACAGATGTTAACTAGGCACAACAACACTGTGCAATTGCGCCATGGAGGCAGGCACGGCAGCCTTGTTTGGGGTGTGCTAACCTCGAGCTCGAAGTCGTAAGGACTGTGTGCCTCATTTGAGGACTGAGGGGTAATTGGCCTTAAGGGATATTGCATGCTGAGTTTGAATTGTATGCTAAAATTACCTGACTTCTTGACTGAAAAGACGGAAAAAAAAAACCTTTGCTATATTTTATGTCACTTTTTTGAACAGGATGTAGGGCTGAGAGGGAGAACTCAGCCCCAAGATCCTCTTGGCAGAATGTTGCTTTCTCTCCTCCTTTCATTATCTTTCATTTTAGACGCTCACCACCATGCAGAGCTGTGACAGAGTCTTCTGGAATAAAATAGAGTCCTAATTCAGCAGGAAAAGTGCTACCAGTGGGGACTCTGGGGGTGTAGGTTCCCCCTTCCAGAGCTCTGCTTTCTATAAATGCCTCTGGAGCTTGCTCCATGTAGTATACCAGGGGGCCAGTAACATTTAGTGAAGACAGATGTTAATGCTGAGTGAGCAGAAGCTAACAGACTTGCAAAGCAACCTTGGCAAGTCGCCCCATTTTTCAATTTTCAGTGTACCTTGAAAAATCAAAAAAAAGGCCCTTTCTACATTTTGGCCTAGAGTAAGACTCGGGTGTAAGTAGCTCATCAAGACACACTCTCTTTAGCCTCTTAAACACACAGCTAGATCAAAATAAAGCATGAAGAGCATAAAGTAACTCTCAGACACCGTTTATTAACACTGAGGCCTGCTGCAGGAAGAAAGTGACCCAGTAAATATCCTCTCTGAGTAGTAAAATAGCTGCTGTAAGGAGTTATAAGAACTTTTGTGAGCTGTAATTCCCTAAGGAAAAAAACGAGAGGTTTTTACAATCTTTCATCTCTGCTTGAAAGCAGAAATAAAAAGCCTGCCTAAACTTCTAGGTGCTTGTGAGCAGCCTGCTAATAATGTCATCTTCTGTCTGGTCTTAAAGCACAGGAGAGATATGGAAAGAAAACAAACCCACAAACAACACTGGTCAGCTTTATGAATGCTGCGACTTCAAAGACTGTAAGAAACGCTCCCCAGACTGGCTATTTTGAGGATCAAGAGTTCAGCAGCTTTAAAGGGACTTTATTAGGGAATATTCTACATGAGAAATTAACAGCCTTTGATAAGGCTGCTAATGCATATCTGGCATTCTGGCAGTTTTTTTAAGTAGCAAACCTAACCTGGTTGGCTAGGAAAAGCTAACAGTAATTTTTGCTTTTATAGGACATGTTTTAGTGAAGCAAGGCTGAAGTGCAGTGCTCTGTGTAGATATCAGCCCCATTCTGCTGGTGAGTAAACCGAGATGGAAGCTAAGTCCAGCCAACATTTTGATAAACAATTCTTGATTTGGTAAACTTCCATTCTCTGTGAGATGTATAGACACATCTACCCAGTAGCTGCAGATCAGTGTGTTGGAGTGCATCATGCCTTCTACTAAGCAGAAGTCATATGGAAAGATGAGGAAAAAGTTCTGGGATTTTATGGGATTTTGTAATGAGAGAAATTTCATTAAAATATCCATTCTATATTCAGCAAGTGAGATGGCCTATGAGAGGCTGGTCTCTTAACTATTTGGTATTTTTACTCTTGCAAAGTCCTAATGCATAAGTTTAAAACGTGGCTCAAGCACTATTTTTGGAAATGTAAGGAAAATGAAGATATGCAAGTTCTTCAGGTTCTAATATCTATAAGAACATTAAACTCATGCAAAAAATTTGAGATGAACTAAGTTCATTTAAATGTATTCTTGCTTATCCTCTCTACGTACCCATTTTTTTTCCCATGGCAATTGCTGAGCTAAGTTTAACAAGTAGTTTAGTGGTATCTAACTGAGAGAAACCAGAATGATTTCTCTGTTTGCCTCACAAATGACTGAAATATGCTAAAAAGAAATGCAGCTGACTGCATGCAGCATGCCAGCACTCTGCTTGCAAATAATGAGTTAAACAGTGAATTGACTGAAATAAATGTGCATTTTTTTTCTCCTGTGGACAACTGAGTCTCTAACAAGAACCACGTCTGTAATAAAAGTTATGATGTCTCTAGCAGGAACTGGTAGTGCAAATCAAACATACCATTAGCTTGTCAGGCTCAGCCAAGTGAAATAACAAGCAGCTGGGTAGTGCTGTACACTGAAATGGAAAACTGTTGCCCCTTAACAGAAGATTTCCTCAGAGAAAATTAAGCATGAGGGGCAGCAACAGACCTGGTTATTCATGAGCGTGGTGTCACGGGGAGGTCAGTGGAAGGACCTTACTTAAACCATCATTCTGGTTCAGGAAATGCTGCCGAACTACTGAAGTTAGCAGAGAAAATGCTACCCAACACCTAGATGAGTAAATCAATGTAGCAGGGAAGCATCTGGCACTGTGCACAGCCCTGGACGCTAGGGGAAAAATCCCCATCTGAGTGGCTCTACTTGGTCACAAGACTGATTTTATTTTTTAGCTTTTGAGGAGATTGAAAAAGATGGAGTGCACCTCGGTAGAGGGCAAATGGTGATCTTTTACTGCCTTAAACCGTACTTACGAAGAAAAAAACTGGAAAGTGAAACATGTCAATAAAAGAAAGGAGAACTTGGGTGCAGACTACCCTGGGCTTAGATGGGTCTGCGTTCTTTGGGCTTTCAGCTAAACCCAAGCTGTCTGTGTTGTCGTGTGCTCTTTTACAAGCTCTTGGCTGATGGAGGCTGGGTGGCAGAGCGGAAAATCGCTCGGGAGACGCTGCAGCCTCGTGTGTGTTCTGTGGCCTGGGAGCCAGACATTGTTCATTGAGTCCTGCGAGGCATCCCGGTAATCACGGATGATTTGTGAAAGCGTATTTGTTGCCTGTGTGCATCAACTAGATTGCAGTATTTGTGTACAAATCACAGGCTTGATATTGATCCTATAGTTTGCAGCCAGCTAAGTGTATTTTCATACTTGTCTGGAGGGAAGCACTGCAATTAAGCCATACTGCTCCTTTTCTACAAAAGCTCGCTGCCCCGGCAGAAATGCATGCGATTTTCATATTCACCTTGATGTTTAGCAGCTTGTAGCCTGTTGTGTCCCAGCTTCACAAAGCAGCAACAGCCTAAGCAAGAGAAAACAAGGGTGCATTTCCCAGAACCATTCTTTAAAGAGAGATTTTTAAAGGAGATAAAGTCTCCAAACATTGCTGGTCTGACTAGAAGAGCTCTGGAAAATGGATGATTTTGCTTCATTTTCTGCAGTTTAGAGGGCTCAAATGAACATTGCAGCCTCACCCACACCCCTCAACTGTTAGTTTGGGGGGAAAAAAAATGAACTATGATTATTCCTCCTCTGGTCCTGTCTCTAGGCATCACCCATGTCCATTTCTAGATGCTGGAATATGCCCACATTTGAACAGAAACATGAAGGAAACAGTTTTTTTGTCCAAAGAGTTTTCTCTTCATGGAAGAATTCTGAAACACGTTTATGTGCAGGTGGTCCGTCTAGACAGCCCCTGCTGCGCCTGGGTAGGATGAGAAGCACCAGTTGCGCTGGCTACTGTGTGTGTCTATCCCAATTCCTCTTCAATAGGAATTGCCAGGCCATTTCTGGGTCAGCAGAGACCCCTTCAGTTACTGTCAAATGCTCAATCCCTTGGCTGGGATAATATAGATCTCTCAGGCTCAGGCCTTACTAACATCACAAAGGCTAATTTTAGAGTTCCATTTTTTTCAAAATAATATCTGGAGAATGAAAGAAATAGCATAGTTTTACCACAACTCTAATAATTAGAATTGTCAGAAAAAATGCTACAAAATTATCATTAAAAATGACCCAATACTTGCTTTTCTCTGCAATTCTTTCAACTCTTTGATTTAAAAGAACTGTTTTTCTTTTTTATTTCATTAATTCAGTAATAAAAGAGGAAAACTGCCTCTTCCCATCATCTTTCCCTGCCCCAGGAAAAAAACAAAACAACAACAACAAAAAAAGGACAGAAGAAGAAAAGAGTGGTTGCTGGGATGATAATGACTTTAAATTTTTTTCTTGTAAAGTCAAAACATTTTGGAAAGTACTTTTCCACATTTCTTCTTGTTTTTGAAAGATCCTTTTAAAAAAAAATGCTTTAAACTGCAAATACTGGTTAACTTCATAAACAAAGTTCTTTCCCTGTTTTATTAAGGGAGTAAACAAGGCACAAGTGATCGCTGAAGTAACAATTTCCAAGATGACTGACACATAGGAACTTTTATCTTTTCAACTATAAACTTTGATTGGTTTTCTCCCCCCTGCCTCACTTCCTCCTTTCCTCTTTCTAAAAATTATTGCCTTTCAGTTTGTTTTAATGGTGTTTATGTAATGTCATAAATATTCTTGTTTAGAACTGTAATTATTCCCTATGATTAATTCTGCTCATTCTGGGAGGTTGTGCAAGTTTTTTCACTGGAGGGTATGTCTTTTATGTTTATGTGTTACTCCATGTAAAATGCAATTTGTCCTTACTAAAGCTGTGTCTGCAAAGGCAGGGTTAAAGTTTTTCCTTTTTCCCGTGGCAATGTTTGGAAGCATTTTTGTAGAGTGTTTAGTATCATTCCTCTTCGGGCTGGGATTAAGGTAATTGACAGGGCTTTGGGCCAGAGGCTCCTTTAGCTATCCAATCTAGGGTTTATGGAGTGGAAGCATGCCATGTCCAAAGTTACTTCCCTTTTCTTTCTTTTATATTCCATTAGCCTGCCTGTGTTTTCGATTTCAGAGGAATTCCTATAAATACATCTGCTCTAGCTGCTAATTGTGGGTAGAACATCTACTACATGAAGCCAGTGGGACTGTTCCCAAAATAAGGACTTCAGGATTTGGCTCTCTGTATTCTCCAAAATGTATGTGCAGTATATGAAGATAATGATCAGAATTTTGCTGCAACCATTCTGCATAGGGAAATACTTGAAATCTGACTTTAAATAACAGGCTCAGTCCCATCCAACATTGCAAAGTGGCTGACAATGACATGCATAAGGGCCAAATGCTCATACATGCTGTACAACACATTTACCTTTTGTGTTGCATCTAGTACACATATCTAGTTAAAAGATGGATAACAGCACTTCAAAGCCCCAGAACATAGGGTACTGAGGAAAAATTATACTTCAAAGAATATATAGAATATATGCTAAAAATACGCATGCTGTCAGCTTCAGTGTTATTTCGGACATGTTTTTGACATGGTATCATTTTTTCCTAATTTTTAGCAACTTGAAAAACAATTGTTTGGAAATATTTGGCTGTCATCCTCTTAAATGGTTTTGTAAGTATTTATTTTAATACCAAGATGAACTGACTGTGATTATTCAGCATTATTCAGTGAAAAGCTTCATACTGTTAGAGGAAGTTGTAGAACTTATTTTTGCTCTCTTTACAGAAACCCTCTGTTAGCAGGTTGAGGACATATGGAGAAGAGTTTATTGCAATTAATGAGCCCTCTGTTGTTTAACAACACGTGCAGGTGGAATAGGTTGAAAGCAGGACCCTGATCTCAGCATTTGTGGGGACCCGGTAGGGTCTCTGAAGGAAACTGAAGGGCAGTTTTGGGCCTGCAGTGACTTAGTGTGTCAGTTGGTAGGTGGAGAGAGAACAGCCTGAGCCTGAAGAAATGTGAGAGTGTTAGACACACTTCTCTTCAAGCCAAACCATGGTTTTCCCAGGTTCATTCAGCTGTAACTATATCTAAAAAAGTGAGGAAGAAAAACAAGAAAAAGAATTGACTAAGAACAGAGTTTAAATGAAATATCCTAGCAAAATATGTAGGAAACTCTCAGGAAAACCCTATGGAAAAACACAGAAGATACAAGTGTCCCTGCATATGCCTTTTCAAGGCCCCATTAACAGAGCGGAGGAGCTCATGAGGTCATGTTTACTGAAGGTGCTTGTTTTCTGTCTTCTAATTCAGCCAGTGACAGGACACGAGGGGACAAAGCGTGTTGTAACTGACCACGGATGGAGCCAGCCCTATTCACGCTGCCATGGAAACTGGATTTACGGAACCAGCCACAGCAAACAAGGAATGAATGGCTAGGTCAATACCCCAGATTAGAGGGGAGGGAAGCGGGGTTAAGCAACTGTTTGCTGAACTCTTGGCAGAATCATTTCAGGAACTTTCCTAGAATATCCAATATCCCTAATACTGGTATGAAACCTTTTTAGTTAGAACTAGAAGGAAGATTTCCATTGTCTGAAAAAAGGGCTGCATCCTTCGGATGCATTAAATGTAGGGCAGCAGTAGAGCTGAATTTAGTATTGATTTAACTTCAGAATAACCTTAAAAGACCTAAAAGAGGTTTAATCATCAGCCATATGCTGAAAATGAATCCCTGATGACTTATCATTTAACATAATGATTTACATGACAGCCACTACATTAAAAGTTCTACTTGTGATGCTGGTTTGGATCCCTGTGAGACAAAAGTCACGTCCTAGTTTTAGCTGTACAGATCTATAGGCTAGATAATCTAAATGTGTTAAGTGCATGTTTGCCTATTTCACCACCTGGAAAATAAAGCTTATCTTAAAATATTGAAGAACTAAATATGCAGTTAAGTGTATTTTTTAAAAATCTCTTCTTTGTTTTAGAATCAGAAAAAATATATTTTCCTTCTCTAGGTCCCATGTGTAGGGGGATAGCTGGTGCTTTGGGGAACCTGGATTTACTTCCTCCTTATATTCTTCTTATGACCTAGAACAAGTCCCTTCACCCCAGGTATTCATAGGAACATTTGAGTGCTATCCTCAGCTTGGCAATATCTAACCCGAGGGCTCTTGCCTTTTGATTAATTGCTTAGCTGGATACGGGCATGAGGTAGGGCCGCTCTGAAGATCAGCACAAGTGAGTTGAATCAGCCCTACACCAGAACCAAATTACTTGATACAGTAACGCTCTGTTAATAGAGCTAAAAGCTCTGCATCACCTGCTGCAGTGCACGTGCGAAGCTGGCATGCATACGTCCATGCTGCTGCATAGTTATGTTCACTTCTAGAAGGAAAGGTCTTAAACACTGGGAGCAGGATTCATCACCTCTGACTTTAGGCCTAATGGGAGCAGAGATGGCTAATGTTTTTTGTTTTGCTGTTTTATTTATTTATTTTAATCTTGTGCTTAAAGCACTCCTCTTAGATGGATCTGTGAATGTTACACTCATTTGGCATAAAAATAAAATCTAATTATGAAAACCTGGGAGGAATCCGCAGTGGTCTAGCAGGCATATTTTCCTAGTCTGAAACTGTGTTTTTCAGCTAATTGGACACCCATTTTTGGAAACATTCATCTAAACCCCATCTCCCCAGCAAGGACAATGTTCACAAAATTCTTCATTAAATTCAAACTTGAACACATGGCTCCTTCTGCTGTAGGAAAATGTTCTCTCTCAGTGGCAGATACCGTGGTTTGACACACTGCTTTTCATAAATCCAAGTTAACGAGATATTCTCAGTTATTCCCATTTATGAGTTCGTTCCAGTGTTTTGCCAAGGTTAAATGTGTTGGTTTGTAGTGCCCTGGATTTCCTATTTCTGGAATAAAATACTAAGATACTAAGTCAACCTTTCTTTAGTGCTCTACTGATTCATAAACCCTCATGATTTTTGAATGCTCAGCAGTTGTCCTGGTTAAGCTGATTAAGATGGTAACTGGATTTTCTCATTTCTTCCTGGTATTTGTCCTATGCAGAGAAGTCTGAGGGTTTAAAGTTCTGCTTGACATAAAAACAGAAGTAGGGGAGAAGTCCTGAAGACCAAGTGAAGTCAAAGGCAAAACTTTGCAGTTTTTGTTGGAAGAGGAACCTGCAGCTGTGGGCATAAAGCTGAAGATGGAAACGTTCTCTGTTATGTAAAACTTAGAAACAAGCAATACAAAAACCAAGTCTTATACAATGCCCTCTAAATTATCTTTTTGTAGCAGATCATTGCAGAATCATGAGCTAAATGCATAAATGGAATCCCCTAGTGTTATTTTCAGAAGAACTGTAGAAGAAGGAAGAAATGTAGATTTTCAGGCCCTTCCCAAGCATGCTCATTTCTGCCACAGGATCGTGTTTTGCTCATGCACACACATCCCACAGCCACCGTCTTTGCTCAGATTCCCCTGGTAAAGGTGACTTGACATATGTTTTCCTTTGCTCAGATTCAAAAGGAGAGTTTCTCTCTCAGCCTGTGGCTCAAGAAGTCTACCTGTGCATCCATCAGACTCACTCTGCATGAGATGCACCAAAGCTGTCTTTCCTATCTGTAAAAATGTTAATAGTTTCTTGGTAAATACACTAAGGAAGTTTCTTAGATCCTCATTTACGTATGTTTTGTATTATCGATGTTTTTGCTTTTCATGGTTTATTCTTCCCTCCCACAACTTGCCACTATCCCCTTCATTAACTTGCATAATTGAAAGCTGACATTTTCTGATTTATTGTTCCAGGCCCTCTTAAAGTCACCAGTCAGAAGAATAGTTCTTTGGTTTAAAAAGTCCCGTGTGGTTAAAGGAAGATATTTAATAGCAAATTGTATCTTTCCTGTGTTTAAAAATATTTTTTCCTCTGCCCTCACTAAGAGATGAAAAGATGACCCTGCAAAACAAAAGTCCCCATTAAATCAGTCATTGGAGAGCAGTCAGGCTGGGTTTCATTTGAGTTTATTTTGTTTTGTGCTTAAATATATTTTGTTAACCCATGCTGGAAAGAAAAAAGAGGGGTTTGCTAAAATAAGGGCATTTGCATCCTCTCATTGGATTTCAGTCTACGAATTGTGCTTTCTTGGGAGCTGGTTTGATTTCCCCTGGATTTTGCTTCTGCAGGCAGGATGTTTTATCTTCCTTTTAGCCTCTGACCCAGAGGTGCGACCTTTAACTTTTATCTCTTTCGGAATAAGCCTGGACCCTGTCAAACTCCCCTAGAGACTGATGGTAAGTGCATAGTGAGAAGGGCCGCATCTGACAGTGAAGATGACAGGCCACGGTGGTGGCTGTCCGGGAGGTGCCTCCGGGCGGGCTCTTCCCTTTAGGAAAGCTCCTGCAGGTCGGGCAGCCTGAACAGTGGGTTTCTTTGTGCTGGGACCCATAGTGCAAGGCAGCAGCAACAGCCGGAGTGTAGACAAGGCAGGGCTAATCCCCATCAAATCCTCCTTTGCCTCTCTCCCTAGAAATCTAGCAGCAATAACTAAAGGCATAATTGGAATAAAAAAAAAGTTTGTTTATCTCCTCTTGTTTAAACTTGACAGATTTAATTCTGGTATAAAACTACTAATGAAAATAATATTCAGTTCATTATTATTAGCCTTTATGTTTTTCAACTCTCCTTTTTTTCTGTAGGGAAGTCTTATCTGGGTCCTTGAATGGTAAATGTGTTGAAATTTGAAAAAGCAAGTTCAATTCTTCAACAAAGTCTGTGTTCTAGGATGCCTGATAGCAACAGGGGCAGCAATAGCATCAGCCAAGCTCCCCAGAGAGGTGGAAGAGAATCCCTGCAAGAAAACCCTGCTGGTGATGGATGCAGAGCTGCCTGGAGAGCTCCTCCCTGGTGTGTCTGCACGTGAAGCCAGCATTTCTTCAGGGCACTTCATTCCATGTACTCAACAGCAGGAAAAGGAAAGGTAAAACATGCCATGGGATTCCCTTTTTCTGTTTTGGAAAATAAAGCGTAAAAGGAAAGTGCAAAGAGCCAGGGAAAATGAGTGAGTTTGTTTTTGTGCATTTGATTCACTGCCTGTAGTCTCTGGTGTGGTTCCTCTTGGTTCAATTAATGTGAATTTGGATCAGAGCTGATTTTGAAAAAAAAAGGGAGGGAGAGGTGTTCAGAAAATTTCTTCATGAGAGAAGGTCATGCATCATGGGAGAGCTCCTTCATGCTCCACTGTGGGAATGAAGCCCGGCTGGAGGAGCCCACTGCAGGGAAGCAGGGGGATGTGAAGTACTCTGCTATTTTTTTTTCCAAGGGGAAAGTTTTCAAATATTTGCTTTTTATTAACAAAGATCCCACATGAATTTTCTGTGAAAAGGAAGCATTTCTCACAAAAATTCCTCCAAAACAAAGAACAAAGCAATTCTCCGTATTAAAGACAGAAGAAAAAAGTTCCAGTTCTTAATAGGAACATTTCCGTCCAGCTTATACTAGAGGTGAGGGTCTGACCCTCAGGTGGCCTCAGGAGGAGGACAAGGACCAGACATGCAATTGTTATAACTGGCTGAATGTAGGTACAGAGTAGGACATAACACATGCCCAGTATTCTCTAGGAAAAGGGGGATTAAGAAGTCCTCACCATCCACAGCTGTCACATCTCCAAAAGGGGCTTTGTGCGTGTGCTTTAGTGGAGCTATGATGGACCAGAAACCACTAGAGTAAAACTTACCATTCCAACAACGCAGCCTAACAAAACCAAAATGCTTTGCCTGTGAGGAATGCATTTGCTTTTTAGTATAACATGAATACTCCTAAGCCCGAATGTGGTTCATACATTTAAATTACACATGGCCGATTTCTTCACCATACTTTCAATTTGTGCACTTTAGTGCTCCCTTCTATGTTCCTCACCACAAACCAATTTACTGTGTACTGGAGGCTGGTGGTCAGTGCAGATCCCAGGATGTGCAGGCACACAAATGCCACATCCATGAGCACATGGATCACCCTGATGCTTTGTCTTTGCAGCACAAGTTTAAGATTCTTTAACTTGCCTTTTTGAGACAAAAAAAAAAAAAAAAAAAGAAAGAAAAGTGAGGGCAGGAAAAAAGTTTACTCCAAATAAACCATGGCTGTCTCTTTCTCTGTTATAGAATTTCATTCTATATTCATTTCCCCAAAATATTTTATTTCAATAACAATAATTTTTTGCCTTAGAGATAAAAAGAATTAATGAAACTCATGGGCAGAGAATTGACTCAGCTGGCACTTCTGCTTTCCTGTAGACTAAGGGCTGAGCCTGTATTTAGGCAAAAATACTGTATTGTTCTAAGGAGTTTGTCCTGCATGAAAGGAAAATATTCTTTTAATTCTCAAAATTTGTTGTGGTAACAGGTCATAAATCAGTGTAAAAAATAATACCAGGCAATAAAAATGGTATTTTGCCTCTGTGGTGGATCTCAAAATTTTCCGATGTTTGATATCAATTTTATCAGCTCTTCCTTGGAAGAAAAAAAAAAGACTTCTCAGTCCTCCCACAGAAGCTGCTCTAGGATTTGAGCCAGCTGTGCTATATAATCTCTCCTTTTAGTTCTAGTATCTGCCTTTCTTGGGACTTTCAGCTGGCACTAGATCACAATAACTTTTGGCATTGTTTTTAGTGACACTTCCTCTGGATAGGATTTGAAGCCAGATATCTCTGGTTGTTTTCTAGTTTTCTGCATGTATCTTTATAAGAGGCCTAGCCCTCAGCATGCAAGATCACAATCCTCCATCTTTCTCCACAAAATAGTTCATTAAAAGAACCTAAAATACCTAAAACCCAAACCTTCCCATTTATCAAACCTTTTTTTAACAGAGTAGGGAAGGATGCTCTGGCATTTTGGGGTCTGAGAAGTCTGTGTATAATTCCGAGCTTGGCCATGTAATTCCTCTGACAGTAAAGGCTTTTCTTTGAGCTTCACATATAAAATGAAGTTATCAGTCGTGGTGTTCAGCCAGATCAACTGCAGATGCAGTCAGGGAGGAAAAGCATGTGCCTCAGAGAGGGCATCTTCTTGAATTTGTTTGTAATTGTTTCTGCAGTTAAAGCAAATGAGGCTAAGTGACTTTTATCTGGCTTGGTGCACAATAAAGAATATTAAAAAACCCTAGTGCTGCCAGCTTCAGTCTCAAAAGAAGGTCTCAAATTTTATCTCAAAGCTTAAAATGTAACTAAACTTTATTTATTTGCTCTCTGATTTTGAGTCTTTGGGATATATATTTTCAAACTCCTTTTTTACAGAACTGCGTATTTAAAAATGAAAGGGGGAATCTCTCCTAACCATGTAACTTCAGGAAAAAACAGGATACTGCAATGAAATTCCAGAATTGTCTATACATTGGAACAAAGTGGAAGAGCCAGGTGGGATGTCTCCGCCCATCTTCAGGCTTTTGCTTGACATACTATATCTGACAGTGGTGTTAGCTGGGATTTTGATTTTGGGCACATTTTTATGAGCACAAAAAGCCAGAACACAGATTATGTTATGCAAGAATAAAAGTGCTTTCCTGGGATGCTTGCCTCATTTGGCCATATGACTGTTCCCAGCTGGATTAACAGGTTCTTGTTGATGCCTGCTGCCTTTTCACGGAGAAGCCCACATGGGAGGCCAGCATCCCTCTCAGCTAGATTGGCTTGTTTATACCAGCAATGCTTTGTGACTGCAGATTTGGCTGCAAACTTTCAGCAATCCTCCAGAACTGTCTCCAAAATCACAGATCTTTGGCATTGTTTTTGTGTGGTCCTTCCCCTGATTGCCTGAGTACTCTTTGGCGTGTCATTTGTTTTTTTCTCTTGGTCTGTCCGTCATTAGTAGTTAAGTGTTCAGCTATGTCCAAAACCCATCTGAAAATTGGTAGAGGTAATTTGTTCTTTTTAATCCCTAGTTCTGGGGACTGTACCCAGTCCCTCTCAGATTAATTTGATTGCCCCTCTGACCAACACCAGGCCAAGGCAACACTATTTCTAGAGAAGAATTTAACAAAGATTTAAGTGATACTTTGTCTCTGAAATCAATTCTGTTGTTGCTAAAATATCTGTAAGTGGCTCAGAAACGTCTCAGAATTTCTGATGAATATGTTTTCCTGGCTGACTTGTAATATCTAGGTTACCCGTGGACAGATTATTGTAAAAGATTTTATCTTAGAGGGAGTGAGGATTGACTTCACATAGAATTTTCTCAATTCACCAAGACTACAGTGAGTTTCAGAGCTAATTTCCAACATTCTCTTACTATGCCTTTTCCATAAACACCACAAAAATAGCATTTACAGAACATTTTTGTAAGGTGCAGAGGTAAGGGATGCAACAGAAATTTCATTTTATTGAAGTGAGTCATAGACAAAAATTATCACCAAAATCCAGTCTGAAGGGCCTTCAAAGATGGTTCTTTGAGACTATAGTCCCAATAATATTTGATTTTATAGTTTTGTATGTGAAAAAGAACCATGAATTTGTTAAAACAGAGTCTTCTCAGCCTCATGCTTATACTTATGTGCTGTCAGAGAAAACTTTCCAACATTGTAAGCATTATTGCAATCCCCTTTGTGGTCATTTAATTGCAGAATGATTCAAGGCACCTTATCTGAGCAGCTGAATTTCCCTGAATAGTCAAAGGAGAGAAGTATTTCTAAGGGTGTTTCAAAGCATGGTTATTGGCTGCCCAATGCCACACAGTGCAGATAATCCAGCCTTTCTCAGAAAGCATGAATCAGACTGAAAAATTGCAGGACTTCTTAAAAATAAGAAGGGTAGTTTCGTTTGCTTTTCCAAACACACTCATGTTAAGTTTTCAAGCTTTTCTCCAGGCATGATGGCAACAAATTTACTGTGTGATCTTGATCCTTGGGGGCTCTTGATTGCTAACTGAGACTCTGAGCTTCCCACAGCAAAGCAAACAAGGGATAAAGACAGAACCACTCAGGAATCAGCTGGTGGAGAAGATAAGATGCACAGATGAGGTGGGATCCAGGTATCTGATGATTGCAGTGGGAAAGGTAGAACTTAGATTAAAGCTCTCTCAAATATTTTCAGTTGCAGTGAGGAAACTGCTTTATTCTTCCTCCTGACAGATTTCTGTTTCAGTCATGCCAGCCACTACTTTTG
This sequence comes from Crypturellus tataupa, assembly GCA_034781795.1. Taxonomy (NCBI): domain Eukaryota; kingdom Metazoa; phylum Chordata; class Aves; order Tinamiformes; family Tinamidae; genus Crypturellus; species Crypturellus tataupa. The sequence continues at coordinate 1,181,457 of JAWLRI010000951.1, read as the reverse complement.
TGTTTTAGATTGATTTTCTGATTCTGTCCTTGGGAACCTGATGTCATTAATTTGGGCGTGCTAGTTTGCAGTGCTATTATATTCAGTATCTTATTTTCCTTTGGCAATCTTCAGTGTGACGATTAGTGTATGCAGGTTGTATTTCCTGGGATATAAAATGTTCTCATTCCAACTCGTCCTGAGAAGAGGAGAGGAGGGGGAAAAGAGAAGGGAAGGGAAGGGGAAGGGAAGGGAAGGGAAGGGAA
>JAWLRI010000951.1:1057191-1181112 GCA_034781795.1 Crypturellus tataupa | reverse complement strand
AAGAAAAGAAAAGAAAAGAAAAGAAAAGAAAAGAAAAGAAAAGAAAAGAAAAGAAAAGAAAAGAAAAGAAAAGAAGTGATTCTGGAGATATTCACTCTGTTGTCTGAATGTAAAAGGTGGCCAGAGACACATGAAGAAAATCATTAACAAGTGCGAGAGGCACAAAGGCTTGCACCTATAAGGACCTATTAATATATTTAGAATAAAAAGAAATCCTTTATATGACTTTTAGGATGTGGTTATCAATAGATAATGTTACAAGACATTTTGCCTCTCTTTGAAGTAGATAGAGCTATGACCTGACTTCTGTAATTCACATCAAACCTTCTTATAACCTTGCTCTTTCTAATAACACCACCACTAACACTTAAAACAGCAGGTTTCCTAGGATACAGTGCAACAAATATTTTATACAGCATCCTTGCTATGAAGTGTCACAAGAAAACTTGACACTGAGAAGTGGATAGGAAACATTTCGGGTATCAAAAACTTCTGTTTGGGCAAATGGAGAAAAGATTGTAGATTATAGAAGGGAAATACAAACTCAGTGAAGACAAAGAGTTAAGCTTGTTAGAAGTGGCAAAGATACAGTATGAAATGGTTGGTTTTCAATTTAAGGAGAAAACTGGATAATATATTTCAGGATTCAGATTCAGAAAGATGATTATTAAGAAGCAAAATAAGTAGTGCAAGTAGAACAAGAAGTAGAGATAGGGACAGAAGAACTGTAATGAAGTAGGCAGAAACTCCAGTGTCTGGGACCTAAGAAGATAAGTCAAGACTCATGTTTTGGAAAAAGAGGAGGATTTTGGCATCTATGGTGGAAAGAAAACCACAGAATGGGAACAAAATATTCTGCATCCTGGAGGCAGTACTTAGGAGGCAGTGTATTGGCCACTTTCCTCTCTTTGAAATATAAGATGATAAGAAGCTGATTGAGTCTGTCTACATCAGCATCGTCACTGAACACACTGATGTACTATATTTGGTGAAGTTTATTTCAAATGAGGGAAGCCTAGGAGACTCAGGATGAGAATAATGAGATGGTACTTGTTAAATATGTGTGAGGCATCACTCTCATCTTAAAACTGGACTTCATTTCATCACAGGAGTTTTTAGCACTTTTCTTGAAGAGGATTGAGCTTTTGTCCTGGAGGAAAACTCAAGGTCCTCTCAAACTCGCTTTGCTTTACTGCACTGGATGCTTGGCTCAGTTAACATAGTTGGCAATGTGTTGAAGGTAAAAAAAAACAGTTTTGAAAGTTGTTTCAAAAATCTGTGGCCTCCAGGACCCTCCTTCCAAAGTACAGGCAGTTTTAGAAGCCTGATTTTATGGGCAAAATAGCAATCTAGGCATTTTACATATTGGCAGCCTCTCTGAAGAAAACAGACAAGGCCTCATGAGGATTTAAACATCAGTGATTCTGGTTTTGACCTTCTTCTAACTCCTTTTGACTCTTTATACTAAATTTCAGTTCCAATCATACATGTATGACATCGGCATTGTAGAGCTGCTCTTTTTTTGGAGGCTAAGCCCAGTAGTACTCAGGATGTACCCTGGCCCTGTCCTCTATTATATGATGTACAGAAATATCCTGTGGCCGGTTTGGTCAAGGGCTTGTTACTTGTGAAATCCTTTCTCTTAATCCTTAGTTCATGATTGTCTGAGAAAATATTCTAGTGAGCACTCAAATGCTGAATGACAGTGTCCCTTGGGAGGGATTCTACAATAGTCCCAATGATGCAGTCACTCTACTGTCCACTTCTCACCCCCTGAGTGCTTAATGTCAGGAAATCCTGACTGAAAGGGTGAGCCTGCTTCTCAGGAGAAGAGCTAAACTGTAGTTTTGAAGTGCTCTTAATCTCACAGTAAAGTTAATTTATTAATAGTTGCCTTTTGTCTCATTTACTTTCAGAGAGTATTCTAGTGATCCCCACCTTTAAACATTACAAATTTCCATTTTCATTCTAGTACCCCTGTGTCAAAGCCTGAATTGAGCTTTCAAGGGAAATCTGAGAAACTGTAGCAAAAGAGATAACAGAGGCTTCTGAAGCAGTGGTAGTGACAGCCCAAAGGCTTCAGTTCATCTGAGCCCTCCCTATTGTGAATTTTTCTCACCTTCACATAAAAGGCCAGTATCTGTTACAGCCACATATGTCTACCTTCCTGATAGACTTTGTTGATTAGGTGAACTTTGTGTACCTGATCTTGGTAGTGTTCAGATGCCCGGGCGTAGACAAGATGTTCGTATTATTCATTTCCCCCTCCTCAGGGGCTGTGTGTTGCTCCTGTAACTCAATCCCTCAAGTTGCAGTGCCAAACCCCCCATCCCATGTGCACTTACCACCAGCTATAATGCTGCATGATATAATGCTGACTATTGTCACCTTCCCTGAGGTTGCTGGGGGCTGCTACAGATACCTGCTCTGTTTGCTGGTTGGGTCTGCTCTGAAATCAAAATGCAGTAAGTAGGAATGGAGAATACAATAAGTATTTTGAATTTTAGCTTTCTATAGATAAACATGGTGAGTGCAGCAGAAGAGCCACATAGTAGTTCTATGTCCCTTCAGAAGTGTTTTGTTTTTTTCTGGTTTTGCTGTGGGAAGGGCCAAAGCCTGAGGTTGAGCATGTTTCCTAGCTGAAAATATGGACATTTCTGGTGGAAAACAGTGAAACAGGATGAAGTCAGTTGTTAGAACTACTCTATATTCCTTAGGACAACTAGTTATAATAAATAGTTTTATCCAGACATCAACTTAATGCACAGGAGCAAGCATAAAAAGTGAAAAGAAAATCAGGAATATTTAGAAAAGGAGCAGAGAGAGAACAGGAATTATCAGCATTTAATATTAGAAATACAAGGTGTGCCAGAATTGTGAACATCATGTGCAAACCTGTTTTACTAGCTATCAAAATGGGTAGAATAAAACTGGGAAACGTAGGTGGAAGGAAGACTGAGTTAATTAAAACCTTGAACAAGAAACAGTAATTCATTTAAGACTATTCTTTTTGGAAAAGAGGTAATGGAGGAGGTATAATAGAGTTTATGAAATCATGATTATCATCAGAAGTAGGAAGGGGAAGTAGGTGGTAGGTTCAAACCAAACAAAGCAAACCACAATTAAGCTGTGGAACTTGTCACGGGATGTTGTAGATATCATGTCTCAAAAAAGCAGTTGAGTTGTTAGTGTATAAGAGAAAAAAGCAGGTCTTTTTACTAGACACATTTTTCCTCCAAGTTTTTCAGGAAAAGAATCTTCATCCAAATAAATAATTTAAACATGTTTACTCAAATGGACTTAGGCAATGCATATATTGAACTGTTTGTAAGTTTTCTAAAGAATGGTGCTTCACCTTCAGTTATTGTTCGCCATATCTTTATTTAAGGAACACCTTTCTGGAAGTAAAAGGTTAAAAATGTATTTTATAGAAATCACAGATTTTGGTCTAGAATTCAGGATTTTCTGTGATAATGCAGTGATAGACAGTCTAAAACCTTGTATGTGTTTGCCTGGTTTCGCTATATTTGTACTGGTCCTGAGGGAAGCAACCCCAATGCTCGGCTGCAGCTCAGCTCGCTCACCGTGCCCGTGCCCTCAATGGGGCAGCTGCTCCCGGTGCCCTTCCAGGGGTGCTCCCACATCTGTGGCTGCCCGATGGAGCTAACAAGCCATCCGTGTTGTACGTGGAGATGGTTACGTCACACGTGTTTGCGCTATGAGCTCAGACATCCTCAAGCCTCTGCAGTGTGGAGTTAACAATCCTACAAAATATAAATATAGCCCAAACCCTTTTTAGTGCTACCATTTATGAATAAAGTGCCCTTTATTCATTGGCCCCGGGTTTTCCTTCAGTACACAGCGAAAGGAACTGAAAGACCATGCTTTACATGGCATTTCGTATTTTCTGAAGATGTCTGTATCGTTTAAATTAAAAATATTTCATTGTGAGCTTATTGTCAAACTTCATCTCCATATTTTGGAATAAGCAGATTAGAACCAGCATGAAAACTTACCTAATATGTTTTTTCGCATGAATCCAGTTCCATTTCCAATTTTTCATTACAAATTTTCAACTGTGAACGCTGTGTACAGCTCATTTACTGATTGTATTTTCTTGAAAGCCCAATTGAAAACCCTGATAATGGCTATCTATAAAACAAATGAAGCTGATCTAGGAGGTTTTCATGAAAACTTTTGGATTCTGCTTTACTTGGTTACTCTTGTATGAAGAATATTCCCACTTTCATCTGGGACTAGGTTTAGATAGGTTTATAAAATGAAAATATTTTATTAGTCACACATTCCCATTTTTAAAGTCTGGAGTAAATTCAGTCTTCTTTGGTGCTATGCCCAGCATCAAAACCTCTTGCTTTAAAGGTAAGTTCTGTTTCTTAACTCAGTACTGGGAAACCTTCATGAAAGGAAAAAGAATGCCATTACAGCTAGACCTTTTAATTTTATTCTACGTCTTAAAAGTTCCTCTTCCAACTTTGAATAAGTTCAGTCTTAGATAGAGCTGATCTTCTCATTATTAGCACTGGAAACTTTTAAGCTGTTTATCCTCAGACAGAGAGTCCAAGGTAGAGGGTTGGTAAAATTTTCCATATCACGGAGGAATATGGGGGGAAAAGAATTTGAAAAGGAGACAGGGGGCCTTTTTCACGAACTTGAAATTCTGGCTAGGAACTCCTTGGAGTTCTAATTGAAAATCAATCTGATGTATAATTAAATTCTAGTCATCACATATGCACCAACTGGTCTCTTTAGCTCTTAGCCACAGCAGCGCAGGAATGGAGCTATTGATCAGGCGAGGGCTCCTGCGCAGTCATCAGGACTAAGTGGCCGGGCTGAGGCTCTGCGCAGCCGCTCGGATGTGCAGCTGGCAGGCAGCGCTGCGGCGGGAGGACGAGCAGCTGACTCCAGCCAAGGTGTCCAATATTCCCTAATCATTTAAGTGCATTGCACAGTGAGCCTGGACCAGTCCCACAGTCTCCATGCTGCCATCAGTCTTTCCAATAAATGAGCTTTGAGCAGGCTCCAGAGAGAAAAGGAAAGAAGGCTGATCAATTCTTTCCAATATTAGGTTTTCATTTTAACTTTTCCCCTTCAATTTCTACTCAGGTTAGGTGCTCTGTAATTATACTCATCAAGGTCTGTCAACATAAATTGACAGTTCTGGGATAAGGTCATAGCTCCAGTTTCTTTACCAAGGCAGAGAGATAGAAATAACATTGATTATTTCTTTAAAGAGGAAGAACTATAAGGATCTCTTTTTGAAATTATTTAATGTTTTTAAAGCCAGTCTCTGCAATTTATATGAGGACCTTGCTGATCTCCCTTTATTCCTGACAATGAGAAAAATTATCTTGTCTGCTGCTCTAGACAATTTTCATATTAGCATTAACATTAACTGACTCCTATTCCTCTTCAGTGCTACATTATTAATTTGTCTAGGTATTTACCAAGCCCTCATCACTGTATGAATTGAACCTAGCCAAAGTATGCAGGTACACATACTGCCAACACAGAAAACCTTGCTAAATTAGAAGCAAAATAGTATCAGCAAATATGACCCTTACACGGAACAGGAACATTATATCTAAATGGAAAACTAATCATGTTTAATGAAACTAATGGAATTCTTCAAAAATGCTATTAAATAACTGGCTAAGGGAGCTGATTGACATAATTTATTTGACTTTCCAAAAGAGTCATTGATAAAGTCCCTTTAAAAGCCCCTGAGAATCTATGCATGAGGCGGGGGAAAAGAAAAATCCCAAGTCAAACAATAGCAAGCAGCCAGGTTGATAGCAAACCCGGCGGGTCTGGGGCTCTTGCTTGTGTGACCAGTGAGGGTTTCAGACCTGTTTAGGTGCCTCCTAGTTGAAATCATAGGACTGTTTTTCATGCTTATAACTTTATTTGTTTTTACAGAAATTTCCTCTGCTAATGCCTGCCTCAGGCTGGCTTGCTATCTATAGAAGAAGTTGTCTCTTCAAAACCAACTCAGCAAAAAAAAAAAAAAAAAAAAAAAGCCCAAGGAAGAAAAGTATTGGTTTGAAAATTGAAAGAACAAGCAAATCAGCTCCAAACCAGCAACCTTCGGACTGAGAAGCCCCAGTGTCCCTGTTCTGCAGGAGAAAGTGGCCTGGAAATTGGCTCTATGGCTTGTCGCTGAACCTGCATCCAAGGGGACCTGCCTGTCTGGTGCCGATGCCTGTGTCCCCTCCATTACACATACACCCATACATACAGAGTGTCACAGCGTCAGGTAAAGGGGGAGGAAGCTCCCAGACTGAACCGGAGAGGGGCAAGTGCTGCTGTGCTGGGCAGGGAAATGCAACGGGGTTCATGAGGCCCAGACAGTGGCTGAGATGGGAAGCTACTTGCAGACAGGAAAGATGAGAAGGAAACTTTAGCAGAAGTGGGAAGAAACAGGATGAAGAAAGGGAATGGATGGTCCATAAGGGTGGCTTGTGGTCCATCGGTGTCCCTGTGTTGAGGCCAGGAGCCTGTTGAATGTGGGGCAATTCAAGTTGGGCATCTTCAAAACTGGCAAGGTTGGTCTATTGCCTTGATGTTGCCATCTTGTTGCAGTGGTTTGCGCTTGTGCTCCAACCCAAATTCCCGGGCCACACCACTGTACACACCTTGGCCCTCACTCAGGAACAGCAATGCCTTCTTACTAGTGTGGAAAATAACCCTGGAGGCAATTCAGCCTTCACTTAGAGTCTGTTGATGCAGGCGAAATGTCATCATCCAGACGACCACCTCCATCTTGCTTGCAAGAGGCAGAGCTGTGCGCTGCAGCAGTACCCAGCAGTCGTGGTGCTCCTGCTCCCTCCTTCGTGCCTGCTCTGCCTGCGCCTTCTCACCTCCAGCTTCCCTGCTTCCAGCACGTGGCCACAGGGATGGTCTTGACTGGTGCAGGAGAGCTGGAAGAAATGTGAGCAGTAAGAAGGGGTCCCTCAAGGTCAGGACAACGGTACGTGGGACAGGAGCCTCTCCAGGGTTCAGCTTTGGTTAAAAGCAATGTGGCTGCTGCCAAACGACTGAGATTCAGTGGAGGGGCAAACTCATCCACATGTTCAGCATGACTCCAGAAACGGGGCAGCGGAGTTTGGGGTGAAGAACAGACCCTGTACATGTCCCTGAGACAATAAAAGTATTCAAAAAAGGAAAACAACTGTGGAGTAATTATTTTATTTGGGTGTTTTCCTTCAGCCGTGCATATAGCTGCTACACTGTGTCCTTGGACAATAGCCAAACCTGGACTTTTTCAGGACATTGGTCCCATGTGGGTTGCTGTTCTAATCCTCTGCTTTAGTCGGAGAGATGCCTCCTCCTCCTACATTCTTACTCTTGTCCCCATAATCATCTGCCTTCTCCCTAATTTCTTTTACTGAGTTTCATCACTCTCCTCCTTATGCGCAGCTCTGGGAGTTTTTTTTAAGGAAAAAGCTAAACCCTGTCTCTAAAGGGACAAGTTAAGGACAAATAAAAATGGTAAAATGGACAAGGTAAAGAGGAGAAAGAGCAGAAAAAAAGCCTGAACAGGAGGCTCAGATAGGAGATACTGGCATTGCAAATCCAGCAGGCTGCAGCTGTGATGGGGATCCAGAGAAGCAGAGATTTTGTTCCGAGGTGACTGCTGAGGAAAAGGCAAGCTGGAGCAGAAGGGGTCAAGCCTGGACTCAAGTGGGCTACAGCACATTTCCCTTGAGAAACAAAACAAAGACGGCTCCGTCTTGTCATTCTTCTGACATCCTCACGCAAAGCACTGCACTCCCTGGGACTCTCCTATTCCATATTAGGACTAACATCTTGCTACTGCTGCTTCAGTTTCTCAAGTGGCTGAAATCCAAGCACAGAGTCCAGCTCTCACTGGTGACTGCACCAGTGGCACTAGGATACTGCCCAATGTATTTTATTGCTTTTTCCAGAAGGCCCCTGATGAAAAACCCCTCATAAGAAGCGAAGTGTAAGAATGTTGTTAAATTCATTTTTATCGTGCATCGTTCGTCCTTTGCAATGCAGTTTCAGGATGCAGAGCTATTTACTAGCCGAATAGTTTCTGCCAAGAAAAAAGGTAAATGGAAAACTTGAGATGTTTCATTTTTCCATGTTAAATATGAATTTGAAACAAAAAATAAAACATATCTAAAGACAAAGTATGCCTATTTTTTCTAATGAAATGAAAATTGTGAGTGTACACAAGCAGTTTTGATTCGAAAAAATAACCTCCTGATGGGTGATAGCCCTACTTTACAGTTGGAAAACTAAGGCACAAACCTTCAGGCCAGAAAACACTTGGTAATTTTGAAGTATCCCCCTGAGACACCAGGACCTTGCTTTTCAGAACATCTAGCACCAGACCGTGCTATGCACGTGCAAAACACGGTTCATGTTGGCTTTATTCATGACTACATTGGGGAACTTCAGCAAGTCAGAACCGGGGTTAGGTCAGGCAGGCAGGAAAGGGACAACTCAATTTCACTTTAGTGAGAATGACTGTTGTGAGAGACTTGACCTTCTCTGATCGCTGTTTCTGCAATGGGGTATAATTAAAAAAAAAAAAGTAGTTGTGTGTGCCTTTCTGAACATGACTAAGGAACCTGAGGACCTGATGCTGTGCAACGTACTGAGCTACCCAATGAGAACCCTCCAAGAGAAGAACACAGATGAAAAGCCATTCCTTTTCTTCTCATTAAAACAATGAATTCCACTTGGGTTTGTGTAGGCTGACTGGAAGGAAATGCGCAAAGAAATAAGAATTCCTGTTTTGACCCTTCCCAGCTAATTTGAGTCCTTGGTTACAAATTAAAAAAGAGCCCAGGGGCTATGGAAATACCAGAGAAAAAGGACTGATTTTTTTTTTTAATTTAGAACGAATAGAAAACTGTATGTAATCCCTCTTGAATATTCTGTAAGATTCTTACGTGCTTTCTTGAAACAGATCTTTCCCTTTTTAGATTCAGAAATAAAATTTTGTGTCATATCTTTTGATTTGTTTGGCCCTGCAGTTTAATGTGCCTTGATAGGGCTGTCATAGAACCAGCAGGACTGCTCAGACTTCAGTATGATCTCTCTCAGCAGTTTTATTATAACTTGCTGTATTAAATAATACTCACAGGTACAATTACATGGGAAATTCTTTGCTCTGAGGAATATTTTTTTTTGCCCTGCATTTAGTGTGCATCGTTTCACCCCATTCTTACATATTGGTGATCATGTACATAACTCTGAGGTTTTGCTGGGTTTTCTTTTCTTTTTTTTTTTTTTTTTTAATTTGCAGCCCCTGAAAACTCTGCATCTGTAGCTCCTTACTGTGCGTTTTATTGTGACCAATTCCTGGCCAGGTATACTGTTTTTCTTTTCCTCACTTCTGGTATGTTTTTCTTCGCTGACTCTCTCTTTCTCATGCAGAACATGATTTCTAAATGACAGAGACCAGGCCTTTTGGAAATTAGCCATCAGATCATAGTATTCCTAAAAATGGTTAACTGATAAAACCACTGAGCATGACACTTTTCTCTTTTTGCTGAATGGGGACAGAATCTGAGGTCTCCCTCTCCCAGATTCCTCTGCCTGGTTCAGTCAAACCCTTACTTGATGAACCTTGAAGAGATTTGCATGAGATATGTCCTGGATTTGCTTCATCTTTATTAACATTGAGCTGCATCAGGTTTAAGTTTACCCTCTTTCCTCCTCACTCAACTCCATTTCTACTCGCTTCAACTTTGCTTGGGTCATTTATCTGACTGTCACTTCCTTTCTCCATTAGAATTGATTTTTGTAACTATTTTAAATACAACTGTTACTCCCAGTAGAGCTGTCTCAGAGACTGTATAGATTTCTGTCAATTGAAATGGTACTGGAAGAGGCAGCATTCACACCAAGGGAGAAATCCCTCTTCCCATATCCTTCTGTTTCACATTTCTTTTCTGGACTTCTAAGCAGAAATTTTTTGTGACGGTTTGAAATAAATAGTCAGTGGAAATGAATATGAAATCCTGGCTCCATGGAAATCAATAGCAAAACGTCTGCTTGACTTCAAAGGGTTGACCTACAGGGCTAATGGCACTAATTTAATGCTGCACATAAGATAATATTCATTCTCAAGCCTTCTACTGTACTCAAGGAGTGGAGGGTTAAAATGTGACATTGTTGCTAGCTGGTTTAGTTGAAACAGAACCTCATTTTTCTCATGGCTGAGACAATTGTGGACTTTGTCATCCTTTTCCTATAAGTAAGCTAATCTTTTTATTGATATAGTGCTCACTAAGTACTACAGTGATTTATGATGTGGGAACTTTGTTGCAGTTTTCACATTGCCCTGAAAGCAGCTTTAATGACAAAAATGGAAAAAACAGTTACGGAGACCAGATCATTATTCCAAGTGTTCATCCAAATGATATGAAAGAGATTGAGCTCTACAACACAAATTGATTGTGGAAAATCTGCAGACAGCATGTGAATCACATTGTCCTGCTTCTTGATGGTACCCATGGCATCACGCACATTGTTTAAGTTAGCAATCCGCAGACCAAATTCACTTATATGAAAGGTGATCGGTTCTATGGAGATGCCAGGTATGAACGCAATAGGTGTGTGAGACATGTCTTCCAGTCATTTGTGAAATTTTTAGGGCGAAAGAGACATGATATGAAGACTCAAAAAGCTGGATGTAAGATTTAAATTTTAATCCTAATAGGACTTGGAATGGTATTACTCTGGATTCAAGTTAACCAGTTCAAAGTCTTACTGTTTTGAGTCACATTTGCACACATATCTGAGGAAACCTGAAATAAAGTAGTTAAATACTAGGTTTCATGATTCTTTTTCAAAAGAGGGCCTAGGAATAGGACCTGGGTGGCCAAAGGTTTCATTGAAATATTTTTGACAATTAGTCAAATGTCTGAAGTAATCTGACAACCTGGTGGGATTTGGAATTACTTTTAAGGTAAGTCTTGTTAAGGCATTATTCATCTGTGCACGCATAGTCCTGTCTGCCCCACTTCCTCCTCCTCAACAGGAGGACATCGGAGGAGTGCAGGAAAAACCTATGACAGAACCCAAATGACTTGCCTGCTGCAACATGCCTCCACGCCACCCAGAGAGCAGGATTCCTCAGCCAACTCTTTAGCCAGGTTCGACTAAGAGCTGGTAATGCCCATCTTTAGGTATATTTGAGCTGCTTTGCATGCTCAAAAGTGTAAAGAATAGCTATTATGTCATTTACTGTTTTACATTGCCAATATAAAGAAAACTGAAGAGTGGGATCTCCCTTTGGCCACGCTGGAACCTCTGTCTGACAGCTGCCTTGAGTTTATTGTTATTTTGTTATTTGTACAGACTGTACTGGGATATCAGACTAGGCTTTGTAATAACTCTGTCTTTGGACAGAGGTCATGGGATCTGATGGCAATTATATTCTGTCCTTGGTGAACAGTCACACTATGTGCAGGGAGATTTCAACACAAGCTCCCTCCCTCCAAAGGGATTTTCTTCAAAAGCTGCTTCCTAGCACAAGTCCAGTAACAGAAGACTGAGGATAAGAAGGGTTCTTGCTCATCATCGCTTTTCCTGTCAGCTGTGAGCAGACTGGGTGAAGGTCCCCATCCCGAATGCTCCAATAGTTGTGTGGCCTTCCTTTAGCCTAATAAATAACAGGGATTTCACGGCAGGGCTCTGAACTAATTTTTTCCTGTCACTGCAGCCTCTGAAGGTCTGTTCTGAAAATATCTTATTGGAGATGCATAGCTGACCGTTACCTTTACTACACAATTTAGTTATTGGCCATGTGTAGCTTTTGTTCTCCGATTTTAAAATCACGCTGTTTTTAATAACTTCTTGCAAGAGAGACATCATCACAATAACACATTGGTGAGAATGTCTGATATGACAATGAGCAGCCTGCTTAGTCATAATTCTGACATAATTCAGATAATTTGTACATTTTTCACATATTGCTAAGGGTGCCACAGAAACACAAATCTGTTATGGGATTGTCATAATAGTTTATTGCATAGTTCAGAGACACTGTACAAGTTATGGTACAGAGAGGAGAAAAAGATGGACTAGATCTCCTAACAAACCATATTGTTTAAAAACTTTCTAAACTTTACGCTTATTAATATTTCCTCTGTACCCTAAAATATGTTTTTGATAACTTCATAGCATCGAAGGAACCTGTTAAAAACTTGTTGAAATTAGTCTCGGCTGTGGTTCTTACAATGTAATAGAGAATGATTTGGATTAATCCAAATTATTATTTGACAATAATAATTGACAATTTGACAATTGCCAATAATTTGACAATTATTATTTGACAATTTGTGAATACAGCAGAGCCATCTCCTTAAGATGTGATAGTTTAACTTTACCTATCCTCAGAGAGGAAAGCCTCAGTTTATGTGATTTGTTTTTACATGCACATAGTAGCTTTTATGAAGGAGAGCATGATTTCTTCTGCTTTCTATCTAAAATAACCCAAAAAAAGTCAATTCCCCCTGTTCTGGAAAAGGAGACTTATGTCCCTTACCCAGCTTTGGACTCTGACTCTGCAGATCAGTTTGTGCTAACATTTTTATGGGAACAAGCAATGCACATTTATTGCTTTAATGCAGTAATTAGTGGAATATGTGCTACCTGAAATCTCATTGCAAGTGGCATTTCTGAGTACCTGTGTGGGAGAAGAGAGGTAGTTACGTCCTCCCCATGCTGCATAGCTGCTTGCCCCTGCTGTGATGGTTGCACTGCTCACTACCTCCACTGCGCAGTTCTGCTGAGTGGTGGTTGCATGGCCACATTTTCACTGTTTGCTTTGTTTTCCTCTCATATGCCTATGAGGAGTTCTTTAAAACCATTATAGTGTGAGTTTAGCTGAGAAAGAGATGCAGCTGCAGTAATGCAGCTAGCCATGCACTCTTGTGCAGTGCTTCCCCACTTAAAACTGAGCAGAGCAGCTAATCTGCGATCACAGTGCACACCTAATGTAACTGCAGCAATGGTAAAGTCATCAGCGGAAAGTATTTAAAGTATTTTAGCTCATTTTAGTGACATTTAGTAACTGGAAACAACAAAAATGTCATGTCATCAGTGTGGATTTTACAGACTGCAGGTTTTTATGCCCCTACCCAGCAAAATGCCACTATAGCACTTGCCTCACCCCACTCCCTAGGCTTTTGTCTGCTCCTCGACACTGGAGACTAAAAGGGCAAAGATTTTCAACTATCAGAGTTTCTGACTCCACTAAGGATCATATGCCGTAAGCCCAGGCAGCTTGCAAAGTGAAAACACAGAAATTAATGTCATTTTCTTACCTCTCTGAAGCTAATCATAGTTCTTCAGGGTCTTTTCAAATAATAGTTTTACCAATAGCAAATAATAGGGGATGTCTTGTTTCCATTATGGTAAATATCACAATTTTTCCTGATTATTCTAGTACATAACTCAGTGGAAACAATGCATCTTTTGTAATAAAACTTCTACCAGGAACCTTGGATGTTTTACAAGAAGGAAACATTGGCTAAGACTGCAATGTAAAAATGTGGTATACGATTCCCTTATAGATGTGTAGTATTAATATATGGTTCCATGCCAAAGCTTGCTGGTATGCCACATTTAAATTGGGAGGGATAAGGGAAATGGATTTTTCTGCTGCCTATTCTATGCTTTTTTATTTCCAAGTAGGGGATGTAGTATAATATATTCAAGTAATAATAGGTTTAAAATCACTTGTGTTCAAATGAAGTAAAGAGCTCCAGAGTATTCAGTGCATACAAAACCATGCTTGTATGGTTTTAATTAAAATGAAATTATTTGCTTTATGAAACTTTGCCTGGGTCTTTAATTCTTCCTCATTGTTTGGGTACAACTCTAAAAAAGCTACTGTACTCAAAGCTGCTAATCAGATTTCAGTTGGTAACAGTTATATGTCATTTCATATCATGGCATGAGAATGTTAGTGATTCAGTCTAGTCTGTAATAAAGAAGTTTTTATATATATTCACCTTTCTCATCTTTTTAATTTATAGTTTCAATGTCCCAGATTTTGTTCTTCAGATGACTGTTTTTCCTGATATTTGCTGATAAAGAGACAGTTTAATATTTCAAAACATAGCATTGATTACTTTATTCCTAAGCAGAGTACAAGCTATTGAACTTTCCTTGACTAAAGAGGAACAAAAATAAAGACATGAGACAATGGCCAGCTAGCCATTAATTGTGAAATTTCATATACTCCTTATCTGTATCATATAGTAAGCTTTCTCAAAACAGAAAATTACTTAAAACCTGAAATGTATAGTGTACATACAGCATGCTGGGCTGAAATCTGTGACATATAGCAGCATTTTTGCACAGCACCAGTAAGGCAAAGTAGACACTGTATCCATAGCTGGTGGCTCCAAAGAGTCTGCCTACTGTTTGATTACTATGTTTTTCATCTCAATATCTCAGTCTACCATTTCCTCTTTTTCTCTCATTTTTACCTGCGTTGGAGAGAACAGTCAAAATCCACAGATCTGCATTAGCCGTAGAGGGGAACCTTCTCCAGATTTAGTGTGTTGACAATCGGTAAGATAGCAGTGTCCTTGACCCACAGCAGGGCCACTTGGGTGAAGAAGAGCTCTTGTCCCATCTGTAGGCTGGCAGCTGTTTCCAGGAGTGCACCTATCCCAATGTACAGAAACCTCTTCCTGCTTTATATGATGCCTGCACCTACTGAAGGTCTGAATGCTGCTGTTGACGTTTTAATGTAGCTGTATTTTCTACTATTCCATGCAAAAATGAACTGTTGTTTATGTATGTTGATGTAAAGCTCTGAATAACAAGTATGCAGCTGAGTAAAAGAAAGAGGATTTTATTTAAAGTGACTGGTGGGAGCATATGCATATCTTGTTAGTTTCTCAGTTTACCTTATGATATTTCATTGACTAATTGATATTGCGACAATGAGGGAACTGCTTCCAAAAGACTCAATTACTTAGTCCAAAATGACTAATAAAAATGTCTAATGAATTGAAATGAAGTTCATATTGAAAGGAAATTATATCTCCCTTGGGACTACTAAATGGTTTGGGAAAAATGTGTTCCACTATTCTCTTCTTTGTTGCAACAGTATATGCTGGAAAATATCTTTTTATTATATCTGTTTGACTTGAAAGACATAAGAGTTCAAATAAATTGATGGGAGAATAAGCTAAGAATGACTTCTTGTGAATGCACTAGATTAGAATCAATAATCTGTAGACACTCAAGGCAAACCTACTCAACATTTCCTTGTGCATTTTCCTGGTAGATTTTACTGCCATTGGCAAACCAGCAACTTGCCTTTCCTACAAGCTGGCTGTTGTTGCTTTGTGTTGTTGTCACCCGTGATATTTTACTAGCTTTTGTTTTAGCTCTTTTTCATCCACTCTCACGTCTGATCATGTCACACTAACAAATGTCCCCAAGGGCAGTCAGACTATCAATAACATAATGTCTGCTTTATCTCTATAATCTGTCTAGAGTTGAAGTTTTCAGCCTGATACTTTATGAGTGTTTTTCCACCTTCATCTGTCAAAGCACTTTATGAAGATGGGTAAACATTAACTCCATTTGCCAGATTGAAACACTGGCAGGGAGATGTAGAGAGATGAGTGACTATCCGAGGCCTCAATGAGTCAGTCAGTACCAAGCTACTGAAAGAACCAAGTCTCCTCATCCTTGGTCCATGATGGACGTGCTGGGACACAGCTCCTGCATCTGTGGCAGGAGAGTGGCCAGAGACTCATGCACTATTGACTGGTTTCCTTGGGTATACTGGGCATTAGAGCAGATGATGGAAAATATTTGTTAAGAAGTTAGCTGAAATTTTTTTTTTTAAAGTATTTGTTACAATATTTCCTACAAATATTTATCAAATGTTTAGGTCAAGCCCTTGATTTGAGAGAAGAATGGTTCCGGCTGCAGTTCAGCAGAGATTGCCCAGCTAAGTTTTGAAAGAGATGGTTAGAGGCCAGCAGCTGTCTGGCTGTATCAGCACCTTGTCAGGATGCAGGGCACGGAATACACCCAGCTACTTCCAAGTTATACTGATGTTATGTCTGAAGTCTCTGAGCAGACCTCACTTCCAGACTCTCGGGATGTTGTAACATTTCCTGCCAAGTAATGTGTATGACAGCTTGGTTGTGTGTGACATGGGAGATACGGTCTATGCAAATCCTTAGGGCAAGAAGGAGAGAATTTGGGCACTTGCCCTACCACCTACATTTTCTTCTTCTTTCTTTTTTTTCCTCTCAAATTGTAGGAGAACCTCAAAAATCTGACATGCAGGTGTTCTTAGAGCTAGAGAAATTTGCACCTTCCTACTCCTTAAGCTGGAGTAATGATTTCATTGCATGTCTACAGCCATTAAGTAAGGTGACCTGCAGACCTAAGGAGCTTCTAAATTGCTAATGGTTGCTCTCTAGGGGAAGAGTCAGTCTGTTTTTACCCTATTATATCCTTTCTGGAAACATCTGCTCCTTGTTATTAGAGGCATGAAATTTGTGTAAGATGGATATTTGGTCTGATCTGGTAAAAAACAAAAGTTATATTCAAATTTTAAAAACTTATATGCTTTCGTGCCAAGGACAAAATCAAGCAATAACTACAGTTTTGTGATGCACCTTTGGTAGATTACGTCCTATATTAATGTTCAAGTTCATTAAAAACAATAAATCCCATTTGAAATTCAAAGCAACATTTTGAGGCTATAAAACATCAAATGGCTTGGATTTTTCTAATTTGTTTAGGCTATGGTGAGAAAACGGAAACGCAGCATTCTTTGATGGGAATTTCATTCCTAGAATTAAACTTTTCAGTAGGTTCTCTGTTGTCACTTCTTTTGATCTCCTGAATTGTTAAAAGCTTCTTCATTCTAGGCTGACACAGTTTAACTGCAATATTTAACTGTCACTGTTGAAAATACTCATATCAAGAAACATCTACTCTGTTGCAGTTGTCCTGTCAAGACTCCCTACGCACTGACTGCAGCCAGTTAAACAACAAGGGCAGGAATTTTTCTGGGTTTTGAACAGAGCAATATCTGGTTACTGTTCTCATCAGATGTTTCTTTGTAACTTATGAACATGAAAGCATGCTCTGTCCTTTCCGATAAAACACCAAAGAAGCAAGGGGTATTGAGGGATATTGTTGTTGCCTGGGTAGGAAAAGGCGATGGTTCTATGCTTGCTGAAAATACTCAGTTATGCTTAGACTGTAAACCTGGATGCTCAGCACTAGAAGGGATGTGTTTCTACATGACAGTCCTCTTCTGCAATTGCTGTGGCAGTGCTGCTTTGCAAGAAAGAATAAATAATAAAAGTTATGACTCCAGCATAGAGATATGACTGACTTATAGTTCACTCCTGCTTGTCACACAAGTCTGCTTTCTGTCTCTCTCTTTTTGGGCTAATGTCTTTCTTAGACTTAGTGAGCATCCATATTATAACCAACGATTTGTAAACCTGGGTAGGCCCCCCATGACATACAGCAGAAACATTAGAGCGAAAAAGTTTTTGTTTCTTTGCTCATTTGCACTGAATATTTGTTTGGATGCTTCTTGGTAAGACTAAAATAAATCAATAAACTTTAAAGTTTGGATGCAGGAACAAAATAGGCAATTGTGAAATAACTGATAAAAATTACAAGAAATTATATGTGATTCCAGCTTAATACATATGATATGCTTTCCACAAGAGTCAGTGTCTTTCAAGTTAATATTTTGATGCATTATGAGGTCTTTTCCATGAGACTGGCTAATTGGTAAAATCTCATATGGGCTCCACTCTGTCTGTTGCTTATTCTCACAAGATTATCATGAGGGCCATTCACAGAGATGCTTTTCTCTTTCAGATTGATCCATCATGAATAAGCAGTGGAATCTTACTATCACATCACTACAGTCCAGCTAGTATCATCTTTCTTTTGCCTTTTCATCACTAATCTAACAGACAAGATACCAGTTTAAAGATGGTCTGTGAAAGAAACAGATACGCGATTTTGCATCTGTTTCTTCTTTATCCTGGATATAAAGAATTTCTGAAAATGTTTTCATTCTTTTCTGACTTTTTTATTTAATTTTTTTTTACCTTATCACATCTGCCTGCCTTGTTTCGTTAGATGATTATTTCAAGACTTGTGTCTTTAGTGACACCCTTATTTTCACTGACACTCATGGTCTTACTGATGCTCTTACTGTTGTCCACTTTCCGGTCTTTAGGTAGATATTATATACAATTGAATTAGACTGTGCTTGAGGACCTGAAAAAGTTAAGATCCTCTTGGAGGACTGGAGTTTGAAAACAAAAATACCTTAAATACTAAGGGATGAATCTCTTTTATATGAAAATCAGGAGTCATGAAAATAAAAACATAAAACCTTAGTATTAGTCCAAGGAAACGATTTTCTCCTGAAGAGAGCTAGAGGCTGTTATCTCCCAACTTTCCAAAAATCAGGACAGGAGGGATTGGCAGGGTGGAAGGGAAGATGAAGGTTACATCACAGGCAGAGAACGATCCACCGTGCTTAGGGATCTTATTCTCCAAGAACAAAGTTGCTTAAAAAATTCCTTCTCCAAGCCACCACTTCTCCCTGCCGGTGCTGCTGTTCACCATCTCTTTCTTTGGGTCATTATAACCATTTGTAGGGTTTTGTCAGCTAGGGCATGGAAATGGTGCATAAAGACAAAAATATCCCCTCCCTCCCCTACAAACCCACAACTTTTTTATTGGGATGTTTCTTAGTTCAGATCATTTCCGTGATTTGCATTATAGCATAGTCATATAAACAAATGTATTGATGTAAGCAACAAAAAAAAAAAAAAAAAAAAAAAAAAAGATGCTGAAATATAGCACAAGGACAGAAACAACAAGCCAAGGGCAAGAGTTTCTTAAACAAGCTTTACTATTAGGGAAAAATGTTTGCCTAACTGCAGCCTCAGGCAGCTCTGTACCAACTGAGTGTTTGTGGGAAATTCTGTTGCAACCAAAGCCTGCTTTATTCTTTAAATGTTGTTGTTCCCAGCCCCTTCTGCACTAACAAAGCCAGCAAAAGCTGAAACACAGACACAGTTTCAAAAATCCATACAAACAGTGATTCAAGCAGCTCTGGAAAATAATTATTTTTGCTGGTCTTATAAGGTGTTCCTTCAATTAGTGGTGGATGATGGAAGAACTATGACATATAGGAAAAGCCTTACACAGGAATCCACCTTGCACTAAATCAATTTTCAATTCACAATAAAACCAGAATGACCCCAAATGATCTTAATTCTTCTTTTCTTGGGATGGAAGTTCAGTGCCTCAATGCTGAGAAAGGAAGCTTTCACCAAACACATCTTCTGCTCCTGTAAATCAACAAAAAAAAAAAAAAAAAAAGGAGGAAAAAAACCCCTCAGTAATGAATGACTGTCACAGTTTGTAGGCTTTGTGTTACTGACACACTAAGCCCTGTTCGCACAGGGATCTCGGCCCTGCTCCTGTGCATGACGCAGAAGTAGCCCATGGCCATGTGAACCGTGCTGGTTTAGGCACAGAATTTGGGTTTGCAGCAAATCTGTCTTAATGTTAGCCAGTGCGTCTACGCTAGCCGTCTGGGTTCCCAGTAGAGCCAGTGGGGAGAGAGGCACCTCCAGGACGTGATCCATCCAGCCCGAGATGGGTGTCTGAGATAGGAGGTGACTCACCCCAGCGATGCTGATGCCGGGCTCTCCCCTTGACCGTCTGCTCGGGGATGGCTGTCCTGCAAGGGCAGGCGCTCGCCTTGCAGACAGCTGCAGTAGGTGAGGCCAATCCCCCGGGGGTCTGCTCCTGGCCAACAGGCCGGCCAGTCAGCGAGGCAGGCACTGCTCTGCAAAACACCCATCAGAGCTCAGGAAGGACTGCGTAAAACACCCCTTCCCCTTTCCTCCACCAGTCCTTCTGCTGCTAGTTGGCTCCAGGATAAAAGAGCCCACTTAAAAATGTGTTCTCACAACTGCTTTCCAGGTAAGGCAGCCTCCCTGGAAATCAGTCGTGAGTGCTGGTTGCATCAGCAGCTTCAGTGTCCCTGCTGTAAAGCGCTGTGAGGACACTCGGGTCAGGTCCTCGGCTGGTCTGTGCTGACATGGCTCCAGCCAGCCAAAACCACCCCGAGGACCTGGCCCCTAAACTTTATCATCAGCCTACGTCCTCCAATTGTCAGGAAAGCTTAAAAACGCCCCCGTCCAAGAGTACTTACAGTTTATAGCAGCAGCAACGTGTGTCTGCTTGCTAGCCCACATGTCACAGGGAATCCTGCACACGCAAGATCCTCAGAGACATCAGGTGTGTGAACAACATGCAGAGCTGAACAGCATCCAAAATGTGGTTGCTATCCCCATCTGTGCACATCCCAGAGATGTGTGACTCTTCTTCCAATATATAGTTAAGTCATTTCTTGAGGGCTGAAGTTAAATAGCCTTTTTTTCTCAAATTTGCCTATGAAAAATGACTGCTTTGGGGAGGATTGCTACTCTCTCTCACCACCGAGGGATGCCTGGATGGGGTGCCACGAGTTGCTCCAGGCTGTCCAGGATGAACGAGGCATCTGAGAGGAGCAGAGCAGTAAGAAGGCAACTGGGCTGGGAAGCGCTCCCAAGACACGGAGAGCTGGCTTGGGGAACGATGTACCCACTTTGCTCCCCGTCCTTTCCTGCACATCATACAGGCTGGGGCCAGGTGGCTGGTGATGCCATTGGGGCTGTGTGGAGCTGGGGTGGCGATGATGCTGCACAGGTCCTGCCTGTGCGAGCAGCCCCTACGGATACAGCCTTTCTGCACTGTGAGGGCCCCAGGGCCTGGCACGATATTCCTGCATCAGGCATTTACTGCCTCCATGCCCTGCACTATGCCTTGGGAGCTGGAGCTTCTCCTACCCACGAAAATTAATCTTTCCTTAAGCTGTAAAATCTCAGACACAGGGACCTTGTCTGCTTTTGCACACACGTGGTTCTTATGGGACATTGATGCTGTTAAGAGTCTCTGGCACAAGCGTAACCGACACAGCAATTATAGAGAAACCCCAAGACTTGTTAACCCCGGGGCCATTTCCCTTTGATGATATCCAGCCCTACTGCATGGTTATCGTCCTGCTTGTATCAGCTACTCTAGCAGGTACTCCCTTGGGAATGCATTGCGCAGCTCAGGAAGAAGGAATTTAAGTCGATACTGGATCTAACCTAGGGCTCACCTGGCTGGGTATGTCCCTGGCAAGGACAGGGTGCAGATGCTCAACAGATCGGGAGTTGCTGGTAGTTGGTGCTTGTGCCAAAGCGCAGCTGGATGCGTCTGCATGGCAGGGTTGTCCCCCAACGCTGTGTCAGCTCTAGGCAGCCAGGGAGCCCGGAGGACCGAGCTCCTCGTTTTCCTCCCTGGCATTGCTTTGAACTGGTCACATAAAACTAAATTGGAAGGCCCCTGCTTCCTTCCTGACATCAGCCCAGCCTCTTCAGAAAAGCTGTCAGTTCTGATCTGGATATATTACAGCTCTGAGCCATGCCTCAGTACAAGCTGCAAAATGTTATTCATCCACTTGACAATGAAGTACTTCCCCTCCCGCCCACTAATATCTCTCAGCAACTTCCTGAGAATAAGATTATAAACTATATATATGAAGCAATCCCACATGCTTGTTATTCCAGGATAGTCCTAGTCCTTCCTAAAGACACTTGAAGCATTTTTATTCCTCATTTTTCTCCTTTTATATGCTCATCCTGACAAGCCAGCAGCATTTGTATTTACTCTAGAGTGACATAATTAAGAAAAAAAATCAGACGTCTCAAAATGTAGAGACTCCAAACAAAGCAAAGAGCTAGTCATAATTGTTTAGTCCTCACATGGTATGACTCTGAAGAGAGTTGTTTAGGTGCCTCAGTGTGCCTTTCCATCTCCTTTAGTTTTTTTTTCTTTTTTTTTTCTCTCTCTCTCTAATTTTTACTGTTCCATCATAATTTCCTAGTTTTGAATTGCCAGTTTATGAATGGTAACAGTATTTCTGTAACATTTTACCTGCAATCTATGAGACATTCTCAGACTTCACTCCAGGCTAATACAGTTTTTAACAGTGAATTAGAATGCTTTTCAAACTACCCAGATTGAATGCAGGAAGGTCTCTGAACCTTGATATCCTGTTGTTCTGACATATGGAAATCACATGTGGAAAAAGTGCAATATCAGAGTCAGGATCTGCTGTGCATTTGGAGAACTATCCTGCCATACCAGATAGCATAGCATTGTTGTAGCATATCTTAAAAAAAGAGGGGTGGGGGTTAAAACTGGTAGCTATGGTTCAGTGTTAAGTGTTAACGTTAACACAGGAAAAAATAGGTTCCATTTCTAGCTTTTTAGGATGGTTGAAGCAGTCTAAGAAACTGAATCAAAGAGAATAAAAGGCACCGCAAGGGCGATGGATGAAAACAACAGCAATTCTCTTCTTTCCTCATCTCCCTCTTTATCCTCTTTGAGTCTATTTTAAGTTGCCCCTAGCAATTATTATTTTAAAAGGATAGTCGTGTTTAGTAGGACAGTCTTCTTCTAAACTATTGCCAATGTGCTGGTAATAGCAACTAGGAAACAGGCGAAATACTGAGAAATCTGTTCCTTGTTTTCTGTGGGAAGAGATTAAGATCTGATGGTAGGGATATTTCTTAAGCAGCAGCAAGTAAATATATTTATTTAGGATTACTTCAAAGCCATGCATATTCCAGCACTATGTATAGTAGTATTCTGTGATAAAGATTAAATCATCTGCATTGAAATCAATGAGACTCAGATTATGTTCTTTGGGGATTGCGTGCTACATGATTTGAAACAGAAGAGCCACTAATTCATTGTAATAAGGAGACCAAAAGTTTAATTGCAGAATGACTACTAAGAATGGCTCAGTCTTGCAAAACACAAAGCCATCTCAGGCCAGCAAATCACTTGAATGTACTCTGAATTTAGAGCATGTGATGCTTTAAGTTGTGCTGTTGACCCCCCAAGGTTTGCCCATCTGTACATGCTGATGTAAAAGACCATGATTACCCACCAACTCAAAGCACATGAAGGTCAGCTTTGGCTACCAGGAGAACTGATGAACTCATGACCAAACACAAGCTAGGGTTTCCAGGAGACAGAGCTGACTGTGATTTGATGCTGCTACCACTCTCTGAAGAAGTAAATATGGTCTCTGCTTTCAGGAGTTTAGGCCCAGATTATCTGGGAAGTCACCCTCCTCCTCCAAGGCAAATGAGCACCTTTAAAAATGTCTTCCAAGAGAAAACAGGGAACAAGAAGGAAATTAACATTTCCTCCAGAAGTATGGGAGAAATCATAAGTCTGGGGTTTTCCTGAGGCCCAGGTTAAAAAGTCCAGTTCTGCATAAAAGTATAATGTAATATGATGGGGAAGAATATTCACAGCTAGTTTTCAATGTTTGAGACACACTGTTGTGATATTCTCCTATAGTGAGAATATTAAGATTCTTTATCAGGTATGTAGTAGTAGGAATATTGTATCACTGAATATTTAACCTGTTCACACTTGTTTCTGTCTTGAGTATTAAGGCTAGCAAATACTCTAGTCACCAGCCACTGACCCTATGAGAATTTAAAAATACATTTATTTGGAAATGAGATGAAAGGTAGCTTTATGCAAGCAAGTTAGAGTCATCAGTTGTGAAAGGAAGCTACAGTCTGGATGAAAAGGAACTCTTAGTCTAAAGTAAATGATGTACTGTGCTTGGTCACATCAGTGACGTGATGGAGGATGGCTTCCTAGCCACAAATGATGAGATTGTCCTCAGATAATTGCTCACTTTCCAGATAAATTGCTGAATTTCTTATTAAGAAACGGGTGTATTCTTCCTGGGGACACAGTGGTGCCAGTCTGAGACGTGTGGGCGGGGGGGCCAGCGAACCCAAGGAGCTCCAAGGGGACGCCAGCCTCCGAGCTTCACAACAGTTTCCTTTTGTCTGCATTGATGCTGATTTTACATAGTGCTGCAAATATCCACCAACCTCCGGGCTCCTTGTTTGTTTGTACTGTGACACTGCAAGCTGTGGGTTTGGGCGCTGCTTTTTTTTTTCCTCCCTGTCTCCAGAAATGAGAATACTGCGGCCTTGTTTGTAACTGCTTAAATTCATTTGGACAAAGGACATTTATATCTCACATTGTGCATTCATGTGTGCTCACAAGTCAAAAGGAAGTTTAGAAGCTTATGAAGTCCTGCAGCCATGCCTGAAAAGTGCAAATGTACATTTCAAGGGACTTTGGAAAACGCGGCTATAACATGCCATAGCATGGGCATAGCTTATAGATGGGCACACACAGGTGAGTCACACACTTTACACATGGCAGTCCCATGGGATCACACAGAGCCTGCATCATGAGGACTTCAGCAGACGTCCCATGAGGAGGAGAACAGAGTTTTGTGACCATTTTTAATATCTGATTGCAAACAAAACACTTCCACAGTCAGAGGTAAGGCTATAAGTGTATTTCTGTTGTCTCTGGCTCATGTCCAAAATGAAATTGCAGATCAGAGACAAAAACTCCATACATTAAAACTTCCCCACAACTGGAAACCGGAATAGCTGAAATGAATGGTTGAGGGACATGGCCTATAATGCTTTAAGGGAGGCAAACTTATGGGTATATTAAATCATTTCTGACTGTCATTTCACCCCGGTACCCAAGTAGTGTTCCAATAAAAAGATGCCAAAATATATACAAGGGTCAAAATTGTCAAAATTGCCAGACATTTAATGGGAAAGTGATTTCATGAAGATTTAGTAAATTCAGTCTGGTCTTTCCATGCATGTTTGTGTCTCTGGCATCTATGAGTTCAGATAGTCTCTTTTATCACTCTAGAATGGATTGGTGCTTTCATTTTAGAGCCCTTTTGCAAGTAAGAGTGAATAGTATTAATGAAAGAATACATTCCAGGATTTTGCTGTGTTTTCAGATAAACTGAAAGCACAGTGACTGTCAGTGTGCTTCATCATCACTGATTTTCCTTAAAAATAAGTAACAATTAACTGCTGTTTTTCATTTTGTTAAGGTACGTCGAGACAAGGTCAGGGAAATACAGTGGAAGGTTGGCTCTTCCTATAGAGATGTTTCGAGACATGATGTGTCGTACGAGACGAGATGTGCATTCAATACGTCTCGTAGCATCTTCCCAACGCCAAGTACAAAGTAAAAACGAGCCTTGCTGCACAGAGCTTACCAGGTTAGTTCATCTGGTGGGAGGCTTTGCATCTATTGTTAGAACTTCTTACTCCAAGCACTGAAGGAACATCTAAAGAAAATTATCATATGTTGAAACTCACATGCAGTGACTTGATCACGGAGAAACTCATTTGTATCAGTCTAACACAGCTGATTAAAACTGAATTAGTTGTGATCTACACTGGCCTGAACTAAGAAAGTAATGCTCACACCCATTCAAGGAAATTCTGTGAAAGCTGCCTGCTCTCATCAGCATGACTACCTGAGGGAAGGTCATTTCCCTCTTCTAAGTTCAAACTTTGTCTGTCATGAAAGCTATGGTAATTCCTCTTTGTGCTGTAAATGAATTGTCAGCTTCTCTAGCCCCTTCAGTAACTTCCAACACTGATTAGAGCAGAGGTCAGCTGCTGTTTTTGACATTTAGCACAGAGTGTCGGTATTAAAAGTGGCATAAACTCTGGATATAATGCCTTTAAAAATGCAGAAGCAGCTAGTCATTCCTGTCTTGCTTTTTGAACAAAGTCTTCACCCTGTCAATAGGTTCAGAGATGACTGTGGTTGGAACATGTTCTCTGATTTTGAATGATCAATATACAGAGGGTTTCTCATTAAAAAAAAAAAAAAAAAAAAAAAAAAAAGATCTTTGGCAAATATAGTAAGTCCTTAGATATCTGCTTGTCCCCTTAAGGGACAGCTTACTGCAACTGCCTGAGTCCTTAAGGAGAAGACAGGATATTGTCCACAGAAATTTAATAAAACTTCACAACTCCTAAATCAAAAGAAGAATTTAACTCTTCAGATTTTTCAGAAAAAGCAGCTAAAACCTTTTTGGGCATAATTTATGCTGTTGACAGCTGTTGCATATATAACACCAGGAAGTCTGGTTTTAATTCATGTAATATTCCTGAGGAGGTGGGTGGTTTAGTTAATAAACTTGATCTTTCACCTTTGGAATCAGATTGGGTTCCCATGTTGAAACATGCCTGTCTTTCATTTGGATACTTCTTTACTTAAGAAGGTTAGCTGCTGACCTGCGAGAATCAGAAAACGATGTGCAACATCTATCACCGGCCGAAGGCAGGAGCGGAGAGAGGCGAGCACAGAAAACGCCACCGGCCAGGCAGGGCTGCAGGGCTTCATGAGCCGGACTGAGGGAGATGGGGTGGAGGGAAAGGAAACGGTAGCTTCACTGGATTTTAACTATGACAAGACATTTCCTTGCTGTTGGAGCAGCTCCTGTCTTTGCGAAGGCTGGAGGCACGTACGCTGCTGCAGATGCAGGAGGTCTCCACGGCCAGGCTGCTCCGGTGCTTGTCAGCGCCTGCTTCCAGGAGCTACAGACCTCTTGCTCCAGCCAGCTCACACGAGCGCTCACAAGCCTGCTGCAGCTGAAATGCAAGGGCTTAATGGAGAGCTACTGCTTCACCTGCCTAAGATAAACCCACCCAGGATGGCTGGAGCAGCTTGCAGCAGGTCTGGGCAGGCCACAGTCTGCAGAGAGAACCTCAGTGTCTGCTGAGCATCAGCGGTGCTCAGCCCCTGCACTGCCAGGGCAGGAGGGACCAGCGAGCAGGGCGAGAGAGGGCTGACGGGGCGCTCACAGCCCACGCACCGGCTCTGGAGCGGGGCTGCCTGTGCTCCTCCTCAGCAGGCTCCTCTGTGCCTGCAAGGGCCCCGTTAAAGATACCAGTGGGTGAAATAATTCAGCATTTAAGGAGCATGCTGCTTGTGGGAAATGGGGCATGGACAGCAGGTGTTTTTTATGGAAACCAATTCCCAAATGCTAACCTGACCCCCAGCCTCAGCCCTACTATAACCAAGAAACAAATGCTTTTGATAACAAAGAATATTCAGCCTTGATGCCTACAAACACCGTATCTCCTCCCAGGTCTCTTGACCCCGAGGCATTTAGCAATTAAAAGGTTCCTGCATGCCTTAGATTCCCTGGCTCTACCTCTGATCCCTCTTGAAATACACAGAAACAGGTCCTTAAAACAGAGGACAGTGTAAAATTTGACTGCTATTAACTGAAGGCATGTCCAGCACTGACCCACAGATAGAGGGATCAGCCTCTGTCCTCACCTGCAGAGTTCAGTTAGTCCTAGGGCACCTCAGGCCTCCAGCTCCTCTAGCAGCAGAAAAGATTCTGTATAAGCCCTGAAAAATGTTACAATAATTATAAATTGAAATATAATAGGTTCTGGATCCCAGAGCTAAGAGTGCCTATCCCTTATCTGAAATCACTGAACAATGCCCTGAAGCCTGCTAACAAGTGTCTGCTAACAAGCTTTCTGTGCTCTGCCAGATACAACAAGAATAGCCTGTCTGCCTGCTTGAGGTCTTGAAACCCTAAACCGAACCCCGGCCTCCATCTGAAATGCACTTGGGTAGTAGCTTGTACGGTAAGAAACCTTATGCCCTATCTGTCTTTACAGTCCTCTCTCATATCCCATCACCATACTTGAGCACTGTGAGATGCTACAGGAATGGCCTGAAGTGCTTTAGGCTCCGTATTCAAACAAAAAACGCTAACCGTCACCTGCAATATGCTCCAGGGACCAGCTGCTTCCTGACATCACGGGCCTAGGCGTGAGTGCCCTCCTAAAGCCATTCTTCTCTCTACCCTTCTGGGCCCTGCAGGTTGTAACAGGAATAACCTGTCTGGCTGCTTTAGCTTCCCTGACTTCACTGATTTCACGTACTGCACGGCC
The DNA here is from genome assembly GCA_034781795.1 of Crypturellus tataupa. Taxonomy (NCBI): domain Eukaryota; kingdom Metazoa; phylum Chordata; class Aves; order Tinamiformes; family Tinamidae; genus Crypturellus; species Crypturellus tataupa. Next base: position 1,153,135 of record JAWLRI010000951.1, on the reverse strand, counting down.
CCATAGCAACATGTTGCTTTAGGTGTAAACTCCACACTGCAGGAGTTAATGTATTTAAAGACATTTTTATTAAGACATTCTGCAAAGCCTAGGCAATAAACTATGCAGGGTGAAGGGTGCTGTGTCCTACTATGTAATCTTGTTTCATAACATATTTCGGGTTATGGTTAGAGAAACTAACTCGGCCAAATAAGCTAAACTTACTGCATCTTGAACAGACCATAAGGATAGGATCCCCAGTAAAGAGAATCAGGACTTTTTGTGTAGGTGAAGGTCACTTAGGAAGTTTTGAGGATAGGCAAGTATTCAGACAGTGTTTATGCAGTCCCATAACCCATCTGTTTATGGGTTTAAGGTCTCAAGCTGTCTTGAGTGATGATTAGACAGTTCCTACTGTCTGGTATGGTTAGAATTAAGGTTAAAAACCTAGAGGAGCCAGAGCAGTTGGAGTGCCTCTAGTGTTTTTGTGACCAGGTAAACCAGAGCCTGGTCCCCTGTCTACACATCTGCTTTGATTAAAGGTTATGGACTTAATACATTTAGGGACATTTTTCTTGATTTTTTTCAGTAGGAACTAGACCAGCAGAAAGAAGAGATAATGCCCTGGCTACAGGGGCAACAGGCTTTGTGTTATATCCCTATATTCAAGAGTTTTGAACATCCCAGCCTGACACACATGGAGCTGAAAGCAGCCCCGGGTGTTTTTTCTTGGCGTGCATGCAGAGCTTGGAAGGACTGGGTGAAGACCGGTGCTTATTGGCCCAAGCCCTTCTCCTTTGGCTGCAGGGAAGCTCTGGCTCCCCATCCACTTGCCAGATGGGCCTTTGGGAACAAGGTCTTAATGTTTTGACAGATAGGAATATTGTGCCATCTTGCATGACCCGGGCAATGAGTGTGGAAGCAGCTGATAAAGGGATTGAGAAGCTTAGTTTGAGTCTGAAAAAAAGTGCCCTAAGTGCATTTCGAACACTTGAATCTGGGCTAGGGTAGAGGGAAGGGCACTTAGAGAACCAGAAGCAGTCAGAAAGATTATTCTTCTTCAGCACTGAAGAGCTCAGAAAGCTCTGATGAGAGCAAGAACTCTGGTCCCTGTGCTTTTTTTTACCATCAGGGATGGACAGCAATCTAATCTCTCTTCCCCCTGCGAAGCACCAGAGAGTACACGCATTTGGAACAACTAAGCAGAAGAGGAAATGTCTTGCCAGAGTGCCAAGAGACATATGGGCAGAAGGATAAAGTTCTCTAACTCTCTCTTAAATAGCGTCTCTCTTCCTGTCAGAAAGCAGGACTAGCATGTTCGGGAGAGAATAAAGTGGGTAAAGAGGTGAAGGCAGCAAGGAAAGAATGTCATTGTAAAACACATGTCCAGGGTGGGTAAGCACAACAGCAGTCTGAGCATTTGCATGCATTTCCTGCTCTTGGTGGTTGAATCAAATCAATGAAATAATTAACCATGCCTGCCAATTTGAATTATGTCAGTGTGAAGAGAGTTAGTATTAAAAATAGACTTATCCATCAGGAAATAAGCATCCTTGATAAGAAAAAGGGCTGAACACTATAAAACACATTGACAAGAGCATCCTGATCTCTCCACTTGGGACAGAAAATGATTTTCTGAGCTGAGTTCAATCCCCAGCTCTGGCAGGTAACCATCAATTTAGTCCTGTTCATAAAATTATCAAACTTAATTTTGAAACCTGGTAGATCTTGTGCCCCCACTACTCCTATTAAGAGTTGCAGAGAACTACGGTCCTCTGAAGCTTAGAAGCATATTTCTACTTTCCAAGTCAAATTTAAATCTGATTATTTTTAGTTACATAGAGCAGAGAAAGTCCTGGTCTGTACATTTCTCTTAGGACTTATGTTGCTTGTGAATGGAAGAGACAAGGGCTTGGTATGCGGAAAATAAAACTGTTATCTAAGGAAGATGCAGGGCTTCAGGTTCGGATAGACACTGAGGAAGCTAGCAGGGGAAGCACACACCATCATCTGGCGACTGGAAGCTGTATCTGACATCCCTTAGTTATTCAAGGTGACTCATTCATTGGGGAACTGAAAGTGGCTGTAAGGGAGTCTCAAGCACTTACCACATAGAAATATAACTTGACTCTCAGCTCAGATAGGACTGTGAGAAAACCTAATTTGGCTCAGCTCAGCATAGGAGCAGTTATGACTATGAGGATAGACCTATATCTGAGGTACAACTAAACAAGTTTCTGGTGTTAACACAGTGCTTGGCTGTCTGTTACTTCTTCCTCTCTTCCCTCTCTTTCCAGCTGGGCTTGGAGATATGGCTGCAGATAACTGTGCTACAGCTGCGGTGCAAATCTGTACTCAAGCACCAATCTGCCTTAGGTTCAGATTTTTAAACACAAGCTAATATTCATTTTAGAGCTTTCAGATAAGATCAGAATGTAATCTGGGAGGGGGAAGCTTGGAAAAAATCAGAGCTTCTGAGAGATGGTGACACAGCTTTCTTTGCTTCTTCATTTCCATACTTCCCGAGCAATCAGTCCTTGTGCAGCTGTATTCAGAGCAAATGGGGAAACGGATTGAGTTCCTTCAATGTGAGGACACAGAGCTGCCCGACTGCTCAGGCTGGTTCAGCCTGTGAGCTCATCCCACCAATGCTCTGCAGTGAACAGGATCAGCATCTGAGTCTAGTGACAGATTCTTCCAGGGTGAAGAAGGTTTTGGCCCATGCCAGTAGCCTTGGCTAGCGCCGTGCATACTGCTGGGATGAATGTTAATTTCTTAGGAGTCTTCTAAATCAGAAGCAAGGCTGTTTCCATTTGTAATGGTATCTGTATAAATACGAACCTTCATGAGTCTCTGTGGAGATCATGGGGAAGCCCTGCGCCACATGGTCCTACTGCACAGGTGTAAACCAACATCTACTCTGTCTTGGTTTTTGTCTGTGCTAACACTGTATACCACATAAGCAAACAGACATTTATGTTTCACATGTATGTATTTCTCACAGAGCACAGCCCACATATGCATATTTGTGTTTGTACTTTGCACACAGTTCTCATTTTTAGAGGACAATGCTCTAACTCAAAAAAAAGTCAGAGAGCAGATAGGCTCAGCAGTATTTGATGAACAAATGTTTGTCAGCTTCAGCGAGAAGAGCAATCACCATTAGTGTGAGTGCCACTACAATTGAATAATGATAGTTTTAGCATCTCTTTGTGCAGAAAAAGGCTGGGTTGACTGAGCTTTAAATACAGTATTGTGCACAGGCTTTATCTGCATAGTCAAGTTTCTTTTATTGGACTAACTGAAAAAAGGAGTCAGACACAGGCATGCTTTCAAGGGTCTCTGAAATGTTTGTTAGGGCTTAATTTGATCACAGGCTCTATCAGTCTATAGCAGGATCAGTTCTGTAATTTCTTTAGGAATCTTTTAGTTTGCTGTCTTCAGATTTAGAGATTAATATTACTTCCTGGCCAAAGTGAATGGAGAGAATACTGTAACAGGAGGTAAAAGCTTTTATTTGGGGACACAATAGATAGCACAAGGCAGACTTGACAGCTAGAAATAGTTTAGCTGAAAAAAAGAGACCATTTGGTATGTGGAAGGTGGGTCTTCCTCATGGCAATGTGTTCCTCAGTGGGGTGACCCTGGAGTTCATGAGAAGCTACAAGATTTGCTAGAAAGGGTTAGTGTCAGAGGGGAGCCAGCTCCTGATCTTCACAAAGATGGGGAAACTTCAAAGGAGGTACTGAGTGGAATCTGCATGTTATGAAGTCTAACTTTTAATTTCATGGCAGCATATTCCCCTTTTCCTCTGAATTCTGATTTCAACATTTGATTTTCTCCACCATTTTATTCACTCAAACTCATTTTCAGAGAAAAGACTCCCCAATTTATCATATGAAATTCTGAATAAGTTTCTAATGATTCAAGTGTATTTATACCTCATAATTCTCCTCTATATTAATCCTTAGTTGGTGTCACAAGAAAAAGGTTTGTCAAGTATGAATTCCTTTCTAAAAATCTGTACTCACAATTCTGTGGGATGCTCCAATATGTACTCTTAGGGGATTCCTAAATATAATTTCTAATATAAACATGCAGTCCTAAAATATAAATCTTTTTGAGTATTATTACTTGATTTCATTTGGTACTTACTGTGAAATAGAAAAGTCTTACTTTAGAGTTTTATTTAACTTTCCATACTTTAACTCTAAGAGGATTGAAAATCTTTCTAAATAGTTTTTTTACTGCAATTGCCAATGCAATATCTTGATCATAAAAAGTGCAGGCCTTGGTTGTATTAATATTTTGGATATGTACAGTCCAAGTCCATAAACTCTTGGATTCTGGACTGGCACAGTGAGAAATACTCCTAGGTGATTTTTCTAATGAGAGGCTGTTCAGGAATAATATTTCAGCATCCCAGGACCTGATCTCCTCTCTCGCTTTGCATCCATATGGACCAGCTCTGAGTCTTTCAAGACTGGAGGGCAGCCCTGTGATCAGCAGGGCTGATCCCAAAGATGTCCAGCTTTATGAGGTCTCCTTTGCTTGAATTTTCTCATGAGGCTTTGTTCTTTAATTCTCTCATTAAAAGCAGCTACCCACGAGGGGCGAAGGAAAGAAGAGTCACTGAGATTCTTTGAGAGGACCATATATGCTGCAGATCTTGTTCTTTCCTCTTAGAATTCACCTTTCTTTCCAAAGAGACTGGTTTGAGATCTCTGTTTTCTTGCAGCAATCCCAAGAGGTGAGTGCTGGGTGGCCCGTTCGGGTCTTACTGCTGGGCTGGTTTCTGTGAGTGGGGATTGAGCTGCTGTAGTGTTCCTGTGTGATGACTGCGTGTCCTTGTGTGAATCCAAACAAAGCCAGACAGACTGTCTCTCTCGGCCTGCATGATTTGTGCTACCTTTGAGGCTCAAAACAGCAGGAAATGCAGCAGGTAAAATCAGTGGAGAGTGTTTCCATGCTGGAAAGGGAAGGGATCATGACCAGAATTGAGGCAAGCTGCAGTGAGCTCCAGCTCCCAGACCTGCCCCACAGGCCTGTGTTGTGAGGGATGTCTCAAAAGGGTTAAAATCACCTTTGTTTCCACTCTCTGAACATGTCTGAGCTGTTGCTGGGGATCTAGCTACAAAAGATAAAAAGCTCACAGGCTCACATTGTTCTTAACTAGCAGCATTTCTCTGTAATTCTCTAATTCAAAGCAGGCTTTGCTCACTTTTGTGCTCACTTTACAAGCCATGATGATGATAGGATTTCCGAAATCAAAGCTGAATGCTAAACTGAATTAAGAGAGAAAAAGCCACACTGTCTGGTTCCGAGAGCAGAAGATAATTGCTGAGAATCCTTTCAGTCTGTATAAAATTTGGCAGTGGCGTTGGGGGAATGGTTTTCTTCTATCAGACTTGTTTTATTTTTATTGTAAAATAAACATTTTCTGGGCATAGGATGGCAATTACTCACTCTGCCCCTCCAGGGATGAGGTCGCACCAACCGCACATCACAGAGGAAGGCAAAACTTTCCCATTTAGATTAAAAACGTACATCAAACAGAGCAAACATCAATGAAGCAGCTTGATGTTTGTCCCTCTCAAGACTGGCTCACATAGTTTCTCTAAACACAAAGTCTGTATTAACACACTGGGCTTTGAACTTTGATTTGACGGATAAACTGCTCTTCAACATTTTGCCCGGTATGACAATTAGACTTAATACACACTCCTTCACCTTCTTATTTGCAGAAAAATATGTTAGTACAGACTGGATAAACTATTCAGTAACTTCAAATATAGTCTTACAAAAAGGTAATTAAATAGGGTAGTACATTTACAAAAAAAAAAAAATGTTAGTTAAGGTCACTTAGCCTGGCAGAACATAGCATAAAAAGTAATTAAATAAGCTATTTGAAAATAATGTCAGACTGAGATGAGAGTAACAGTTACTTTTTGGACTAATCTCAGTTTAAGCTGCCCAGCTTTGCACACAGGCAGGGTGATCCCAAAATCAGTCAGATGTGATTTCTCAATTTCTTATGCTTATCGCCAGCCACTTCCAGCTAACACTGAAAATAATCGAGATACCAAGAGGAATCTAAAAAGTAAAGTTTTCTGTGGGGTTTCTGCTGCTCTGCTAGCAATTGCTTTCTGCTTCACAGGGAGAAAGCAAAACAGTTTAAATGCCACTTCAGGGTGACTGTTTTGCTAATTTTGCCCAAATAACAGCAGCCATTTCGCTTTTACTGAGCTCTTGTTAATTAAATACCACAACTAAAGAAAACAGAAACTCAATAAAAGGAAATAAGGAGTTCTTAAGTTATTAAATGTTATACATTTGCAAATTCTGGCTGAGCAATATGATTTTAATACTTGACTTAGTTCTTAGTGGTTCTCTATGAAGCTTTGGAAAATGAAAAGAATCTTCTCTGACCTAAGCAGCAGGGATAAATCTATTATAAATGTTGTTAAAGATAGAAAAGGAGTAAGAAATGCAGACTACATTTGCTAGAACTCAAATAATGTTGGCTAAATCATGACATAGTAAACATAGGACATACATAGGAAATTTAGTTTCTTAGTGTCTTCTGGTCTCAGATCTGTGTCCTTCAACACTGCAGCCAGCTGGCCCAGCAGCCCATGTTGCTCTCTTGCCCCTTGGTTTTCCTTCCACAACAGCTCGGGTGGTGCTGGAGAGGGCCACGTGCTGGAGGTCTATCTCCCACCAGGTGTTGCTTGTGCAGAACAGCCACAGGCAGTTCGGCTGGTGGGTCGGGGCCAAGAGGAAGCCCAGCCTGACCCGTGTCCCATGGAGAGCCCATATGGGCACAGTCTCCACGGCCCTACCTGGCTCATGTGTGCGTATGAGGTTAGAAAGTGGTGACAGCAACTTTAGCCATTTATACAGAGCTGCTGCTTGACTTTGGTTAGAGCTGCATTGCAGTTTTTCTGGCCCACAGCATGTATTTATAACATCTAAAGCAAAAGAGCGAAAATCTATTAAACACACACACAGAAAATCATAAACTACCTAAACTATCTAATTAAAAAAGCTTTTGCTGTTGTTGTTGTTGTTTTGACTTTGATGTTCACACAGGAGTATGTGACTATTTATGATTCAAGCTCCTGAATTTATAGCTCTTGAGTTTCACAGGAGAGACCATATGATAGCAGGATGTCATTTGAGTACGTAACTGTGGTCACAAACACGAGAAGTTGAACTGTTCAGCTCTAACACTGTTCTACTTTATTTTCCTAAGGTATTTACATAGGGCAACTGTTTTATTCCAGAAACATTTGTTCAGTGGAATTGGCTTCTTGTGCAAATACGAAAAAGTGCTATTAAAAATCATTCCTGGATAGGACATACTAAACAGTACTGATTAGAATTGTTTCAGTGAGTTTTTCCAGCTTTCTCCATGGCAAATGGCATACATTTACACTCACATGCTTCAAATTGCAGTGTTTACTTCCTTTGTATACTAGTTAATTCTTCAACTAAAAATATTTCTGGTTTTGGCTGTAAGGTTAAGTGCTATTTATGCTCTGTGTGTATGATCTGGATGCTTCTCTCTGCAAAGAGGTTGAAACCTGTGTCAACTTACCTTTCTTGCAGTCCATCTGCTATTAACGGTTAGAGATGACCGGCAAAGCACAACAGCAACAGGATTATTTTTGCTTATCTGTGGTGTATAAATATGCTCTGTTTGCATTAGAAGTCCAGGCTTAATGCATCCTTGAAAAACATGTATGAAGCATTAGGAATGAAAAAGGTAAACACAGCAGTTCCAGAAAAAAAAGGAAATTATTTTTATCCTCCTGTTGTTTACAAATGCAAGGCTTGGTGTGTAGGATAGCTGTTCTTTAAAATCCAAACATAAAATACATGTTTGCATCATGTATTGTTCTCTATTTGATGTATTGTTTTTTGCTTTAGCTATGTTCACATGCCATTTTGTTCTATTTTGCAACAACAACAGCATGTGATCTGTGAAAATGGGTGTAGTATTTCCACGGCCTGTCCAAGTTTTGCTATAAGGTTTTAGCACCTATTTTAGTACCATCATCTCCATTTGATATAGCCATAAAAGAACGGTTGTAAAAGTACAGTTTTGAGCACATAAAGTTGACTTGTACTAATAATGTGCTATATTTAAATACAAAATTGACAAAGATTTTGACATGTCCATACATGGCTTCTAAAGTTAACTAACTGCATACATTTCCTAGTTTACTAAACATGTGCTTAAATAATATAATCTATATTAGATTAGAATATGTAAACACATAAATTAAAAAAATCACAATTAAAAATTATGTAACACCTTAATGCTACTTTATGCTGAGTTACAGGTTTGTCAGTTCTTTTATAAAATATTTCAGATGCCCTTAGTGTGTGTATTTATACCCACAGCTCAGCCTGTGGAGCATTTGTGATAAAATCCAACAGGACTCGGAAAACAACACACCAATTCAAGGAAAGGATATCCTAGAGTAACCACTCAGGACTGGTTGTTTTACTCACATGCAGGCTAGTGGCTGGTTTCTCCGATCAGCTGACTTTTTGTGCATGTTTCAAACGCCCCCCCCCACCTCACTAACTCAAATCTCATTTCAAAGACCTCAGATGCTGGTGAGATTACTACCCTCCTGGTACATCAGGCTAAGTTTTCGTTACTCTTCCTCTTTCTCAATCACTGATTCTTAAGTTGAAGACAGAGTGAGGAAACCCTTTCTATGCTTTCTGCAAGATGGATTAAATGCTCTCCCTCCTGTCAGGTATATTTGGCTTGCATGAATGTCTATTCACCATGCTCCAGTCCCATTGCAGCTTTTTCATCACCAAAAAAATACAATGAGATTCTGAGAGCTGTGCTGGTCTCTCCCAGTTCCTCATATCTGCATTCTTCCTGGAAGGAGACCTCAGACCTCAGAGAGGTATTCTACTAGTAGCCTTACTCATGTTCTTCACAGATCTCTTCCCAATTTCTGCTTGGAAATCACCTCCTTGTGGATTTTACTAGACCTCTTGTCCACAGCATTACATTGATTAAAATGCTAACATAGCAGAGAATATAAGAGACGTGTCCCTGAGCCAGATTTTTAATCTTGGGTGTGCCTGTATGTATTTCTGTATAAATATTTGAGTTAAAATTTAGCATGGTACCAAACAAAACACTTCGGAGAAATTCAAATAAACTGTATCAAGCAACCTGGTTTCCTTTATCAACAAGAAATGTCATCTTTTCCAGAACTGAAATGGTCTGTTTGACAAGATCCACACTCCATGAAACCATATACACTTGTGCTAAATCTATATGTCTCTCATAACCTTTTATATAGAGAAAGAATTCCATTATTTTCCTTGAGTAGAAAAGCAGGGTAATGGCATTATGTTCCTGGGTAGATCCTTTCCTCTTTTTTTTCACCGTTGGAAAAGTAAGAATGTATCAGAGCCAGGGAAATGCCAATGTGTCTACTGGCAAAATATTAATTTCAGCAATTCCTCAGGCCTTAGAGCCCTATGAGATTGGTCGGTCCTTTTGATATGAGAACATTTCATTTTAGTATATTCTGGCTTCAGTCCTCCTTTATGAAAGATGATCAGTTTTCTGGTCCATGTATACCCTATGAGGTGAATCAATTCCTCTGCTTTGTTACAAAGATAAAAATGCCAATTATTATTCACTGACCCTTTCTTTGGTTTGAGATACTTCTTTATACACCATGTTATGAAGGCCTCTGGCAACTGAAATTTTATTGATTTCATTCATTTCTTTAGCTTTTGTCAGTTTTACCAGTTGGCTCTACTTTCAATTTGTAACTTACATGTTGTTATTAACTTTCTTTTCATATTCAAATTTAAATGTTTCACTTCTATTGTTATGTTCAGATCTTCCTCTAACCAGGATGTTTTTGTGGCCAGAATAACTGTTTTTCCCCTCTCTCTCTGGATTGTCAGTCTGGGTGCATCCAGTAGTATGTCCTTGAGCAATTTCCAGCTTTGCTAATATTTCCCACTTCAAATGATGTACATTGCAATGGCAATGAATAAGAAACTGACAGACAGAATTAAAACCAGTGTTCAGCCCTCCTCAAATTTGTAGAAGAAGTAATGGAATAAACAATGTCAGAATAATTTAATATGGAGAGAAGTAATTGAATTAAAGCCCTTTTGTGTACATAATGTCAAAATGCATAAAAGAAAGTAAGAAACCCATATGTGGAAAGGAAATACACATTTTCAACAAAATCAGTTTCAGAACATGCAATTTTCCTACAATTCTGCCTGTTTTGTAAATGCAGACAATTACTCACTTTCTTGCATAAGACGTAGCTGATGGCTAGATGCTCATCCTATGATCTAGCTCAAAACATAAGATTCGAAGTGTGTTACTTTGTCCAGGTTTTTTAGTGTCAAAAGTCTTGGAAGAACTGCCTTTTAGGATGGAATGAGTTACCCCTTGAGCTAGTTTCCCCTGTGATTCCGCTGCTATATTTTCTACTATTTTATTTTACGTTCCACAACTAGTGCAGTTTAGATGCCCTCAGCTGGCTGACAGGAGCGCTGTCCATCGCTGGGGAATGACAGCAGGGAAAAGGGACTTGGCACAGGGCCGTGGGGTCCCAGAGGCAGCTAAACCAAGAGCCCAGGGTGGCCTCCCCAGTGGGCCATGATCTCAGGACTGTGTTTGGGGACTGCACCAGTTCTGTGGATCTTTAGGATACCAGCGATTGCTCCCTCACATCTAGAGAAGCTCAGATGCCTTGAGATCCACACAGCACCAAGGGAGGCTTTGTCAGCCCCTGAGCTGGGGCCTTTGGTTCCTATTAGTACCTAAATATTAGATGAGGGACTTAAGGGGAAATGGAGTATCCACATCATTGTAACTTTGGTACTTTATGTAGCATCACAGGGCTGTGCTCAGTCAGGCTGGCTGCATTAGCACCTCTGTGCAAAACCAAAACATGTATTCATAAATATTAGAATTTGATAACATAATTCAATTTCCTGAATCCAAGTTCCAGCCAAAGAGAGGGACTCGACTGGTCTCTCTGGCACCTCACAGATATTCACCTATATTATGCAGCACATTGATCTCAACAACACTGGTTGAGTGTGTACTACAACCATTCATAGCCAGCTGTAAATGACACCTGGTCCTTGTGGACTACCCTCCCAGAGGCTGGTATTGGCATTATAGGCTGAGATGTGGGAAAGTTTCTCACCAGCAGCAGTACCCACTATGCATCCCCTTTTCTGCTTCCCTACAAAACTGGCTATTTTCCTCCTCTGTGCTCCATTTGGTTAGAATGGATGATTATTTTAGTATAAGCAAAGAGCAGCTATGGCTTGAAAGAGACCATGTGGAAGGATCAGAGATGAATATGAGTGGAAATTAGCATCTAGATAGGTTATTATAGAATAGTGGTCATTCTTGGGCTAGAGTAGGACTAGATTTGGGGAATCAGCTTGCATAGAAGAGACACTAGCCAGTGGTCATAAACACAGAGCAGAAATTATGGATCAGACTTGATAATACCATATCCAGCAGGGACAGAAATATACAGATTCTTGGAAGCCAACTGGACTATTACTGTAAGTAATATTGTATAAGATATGTAAGAAGTATTATAGGAAGTAACTGCAATAACTTTCACAAAGGCTTTAGAAGTTCAAAGGCTTGTGAGGAGTGGTCAGAGAGATTTTAAGAATAACTTTTTTTTTTTTCTCTAGAGATTTATGATTTGGCTGGTATCTCTAAACCTTTTTTTATGCTGATGCATTTTACTGCTACTACTAAAATTATCCTGGTCTCCTTTCTTTTTGCATAGGCTGTTATCTGTCTGAAGCTTTTAACAGAAGTCCTTCTATAAATATTTACCTTTGGCAGATAGCTGTTCAGGGTAATGCTTTCCTTTATATAATAATATGGATGATGTCAAAAAATTGTTAAGAATAAAACATATAATGAGCAGGTTTAATGAGATTATCATCTTCCTTTTCTAACTTCCTGTGTTTAAGCAAAATGTTAGGGTGAATTTAACGCTATAATTAAATTATTTTGCTCTGTACAAAAGATATGCCAGAATCATTAGTGTAATGCACATGGTCCATACATCATTCTCTGGTAAAATGTGAAACATAAAAAACATATAAAAGTGGAGTATTTAATCACTACAGCAAGCTTATGGACATACTGTTTGAAAAATGAGAACACCTGCTTTCAGAAAACTCACTGAAAATTTTACTGGTTTCTATATTTTGAGAAGAATTTACAGAGAAAAAACCCACAACTCTCTGCTGTTAAGAAAATTTTAGAAATATCAAATCAGAAATGCATGCTGTAAAATGTCAGAAGACAGTACGAATTTTAGTAATGGCAGGTGCTTTGTTTTCAGTTTTTCCTAATACTTTAAGCACCAGAGACTACATTAAATGCTATGTGCAGCTTGTGGCTACAAGCCAAAAGGAAGCCCACATGACGTTTAGTGCCCTTGTCTGCAAGTTGATAAGAGTCTGGATTCTCTAAACTCTTTAAGAGCTCAGTGTCAGGCTGGAATTCAGTAACCCCAGCCTGAACAACTTATGCTATTTAAAAATGCATACTTAGTTCTAAGAGGTTTCCAAGCACTCTAATTCTGGGGTATTTGAACAGAGTAATACAAAAAGCTTTTTATTTTGCAACCTTATGTTTTTCAGCTTGTTCAAATATTATTTACTTTAGAATTCATCTGATACACTCATAAAGTTAAACATGCTACTCAATAAATGGGACAGGGCTCTGACAAGCCACAGGAAACTTAAAAATGTTTGAAGTATTTAGACTTTACTATATCACAAAGTAAATTTTGAACAGTTTGAGTGTGTGTGCCCTCACATCACATAAAAATGCTAGACAGAATTATTCATACCCAGTCATTTGACCTGCGCAGACCTGGAGGTTTGTAATGTTGTGCTAATGAGTCTGTTTGTTCATGCCTAGATTTGCCAGAATTGTGATAGCTCTGCATAAAATATTTTTGGAATCTCTCTGCAGGATAACCCAGAATATCACTGTTGCAGGCTCTTTTTCCACCCCAATAGAAACTAAATTTCCTGTTTTTTCTCCTACCTATAGAATAGCAAGTTCAGTCCCTAACTCACTGCAGGCACTACTACATTTTGCTTGGATTTCAAATGAGTTACACTGTGTCTCTAGTTCCCTTAGTTAATGATCACTTAAGTGAAACATGATGTGCCTGTGGGGTGGACTGAGCATCTTCCTCCTAAATAGTTTATTAATGGAAAAATGAACTCCAAGAAAAGAAACTATTTTTGTGTCTGAGTTCTGTAAGAAAAAAAAGAGAGAGAATATAGAGCTAAATAAAAAATAAAGCACTCTCTGAGACTGAAAATGATTTATTCAGGAATGGCACCAGGGAGCTATAACTAATGAGCTTGGTACCTCTGTTTTTATCTGCAGAGTGTTTTCTGTCAGCAAATTTAAGTCACCTCCTTCCTCTGTCCCACATCAATGAAGTTCCTAAGCTGAATTCCTTAGGCTTATCTTTAAAAATCCTGTGCAAAATGAAGAGGTTTTTAAGTTGCTTTGCCTTAACTTTAGAAGCATCCAGCATGTCTGAAGAACAAAGCCCCCCTAGCTGACCATGCAAAATGATACTACAGAGGGGACAGGAAAGGGAAGGTTCCATCCCTTGGAGGTCAAAGTCTTCCACCTCCTTGAGGTGCAAGCCTTGGCAGATGTGGCCAATGGTTAGCGAGGTGAATCTACCTTCTGTTTCCATCTCTGTATTTTTAGAAATATATATCTATACAGAAATATATCATACTAGGCGGTTTCAGTTTCAGAACAGAGCTCTCCCACAGCAGAGAGCCAAGTCTACCAGGACCATCCTGGATGGTAATATAAACCTCAGCTTTCTCACTCACCATATTCCTTTTTCTAGCTTAGCACTGACTAATTCTGGACAGTATAAAGTCTTTTATTTGCAAAAGTTTTACAAGTGTACTTGCAAAGTTTTGTAGTTCCAGTCCTCTGAGGAGGATTTTTCCTTTGGAAAGCCTCTTGGGTCTGGAGAGCGCAATTGGCTCAGCCTGGCTCCATGAGCATGGGCCAAAGCTCCCTTCTCACCCTTCATGCTTCACAGGGCTGGAAGCCCCTGGTCATCTCCATGCTAGCAGCCGTGGTTTTATTTACTCAGCATTGGCAAACAAAGGTCTTCACATGTGTTTTACCTATATGTAGCTTCAGCAAGGCTGACTTTACCCAGCTGAGGAACATTATGAGTAAAAACGCTGTAGGGAAGAGTGCACACAGAAAAAGTGTGAATGAAATCTGGGAATTCTTTAAAGGAGCTGCTAAGATGGGCAAGCCAAACATGACTGTACAGTCAAGAGAGAAAAAAAAATTTGGAAAAAAGACCATTTTGAATCACTGGTAAAGTGAAAACAACAATTCCAGATAAAATAAATAGCAAATAACCCCTGACCTGAAAATAAACATCAATGAGAAGAAATTGCAGGCTCTGAAGCAGAAAATACTGAAGGGAGAAGTGGAAAACATTGTTAAGGTGGCGCCAACACAATTAGTAAGACAAAGGAAAGTGATATATAACCATTGTTTGAAAGCGATAATGATACAGGATAAAGCATTCAATAAATACTATTTTCTGTTTGGGAAAGAACAGATGGACTGATCATTTTACAAAAGCATTTTCATATGATATTAGAGGGCTACTCTGTCAACACAGAGATGCATGACATGTTCATGAAAGAAGAAATATACCCAAATTGGTAACTACGAGCGCGCTTGCGTTGTAGAACAAACTTCTGGTACAAACTGTAAACAACCATTTCACGCTTAACTAGATGTAATAATTTAGGGAAAAGGTTGTTTGTTCCTTTGGAGCAGGGAGTGGGCTATTGCGGAAGAAGAGGAAACAACATGGTTATCTCCAGAGAGAATGGGAGATCATGAAACAAAGATAGATTAAAAAGAGGAATCATATTGAACTAAATAACCAACAAAATCCATGTCTATTAATATCCAGTAGAGTTTCACTAATTTAGCTTTTCCTTGACAGTCATGATAGAAAGGTTAGAGCAATTTTATGAGAATAGCTCTCCTGTAGGAAGATCTATTCCTTGTGTGGGCTCATCCCAGTGCAAAAGGGTTGTTTCCAGGAGGTCAAGCACGGAGCGAAGTATATTGTCTTCAGAGAGGAATGTGTGTAGGATCCATTGTGTTGATGGTGTTGCCTTGGAGGACTTTTTCTAGGAGTTATTTTTATGCTTTTTTGCTTTGGCAGTCCATCCGTTTGATACATCCATTAGAAGCTTTGAAATTTGCAGCCTCTGTTTCTGACTTCATGAAGAGCTTGCACGCCTCAAACTTGTCTGTTTTTTCTTAACTACACCAATTGTTCTAATGAAAGATACTATTTTCTATTTAAGAAAGGAAAAGATACTATTATACCATATAAATATTGCATTATTAGTTTCCAGATCTTTGTCACATATATTGTGTAAGGATATTGTGTAAGGATGTGTATCTCATATGGAAACCGGAAATTTACTAAACCTGATAGGTCTTTTCTCTTTATTTTTTTTTTTTTTTCATAAAACCCTGAATTAACTCAATTTTTGAAGAATTTTGCTCAAAAACTGTGCAGACCTGAAATATACATCTGGACTGAGTTTAGTTCTTGGAATGAAACTGCAAGCCACAATAATTTCTTGCGGTTTCAAGTAGCACTGGTATTAATATCACCTTGAAGACATCTAGTATACCTCAGAGTTCTCGTGAAGAAGGACTCTGCAGTGATATGTAAGACTCTGATCTGACCACCAACTGTTCAGTAACTACTGCTCTAAATATTATGTGAAGAAGTATGTCTCAGTGGAAACCACTTCTAATTCAGCTCTAGAGAGCAGGATAAATGCTTGTTTAGTGATATTTAATGATGTATATTAAATAGATATTTCTAGAGGCAAGATAAAAAATCCAGAACGGCACAGAAGCTCCAGAATCCTCCAGAAGCTCCAGAATCCTTACCTAACTGTTCTAAAAATTATTGTGACTGTAATGTTGTTTTGTTTGGTGCTGTAACCTCAGAAAAATTACTTCCCATACAGTTTGTTTTCCTGCTCCCAGGCTTAGAGCTTGGGCCATATATGGAAAGCATTTCTATTTCTGCCTGCACTAGAATTGCATGTTTAAACTACAAGTTTAATCCAATGACATTACATTACATTTCTCCATTATTGGATGGAAAATAAAGCATAAGTTTTTTATTAAATAAAACAAAACAAAAAATACAATTAACAAAAAACAGAATGCATAAATAAATCAACTAAGAGAGAGAGAAAGTAATTTTGTACTGTATCATGTCCATGTGGTATGACAAGCTTAGGTTATTTCCAGAAAAATAATTAAAATGGATTTGATAAATACATTGAAGGGCTCAATGAAAGTCAAAAGGGTATTCTTCAAACTGGAATTTTTTAGAAGCAAAAAGTTGTGGGCATTGTTCTGCTATGTGCTACCAGCACATGTTGAGCTATATAACATGACAAATAAATTCTGTTAGCTCACTGAGCCATCACTATTCACTAAGCCAAATACACAAAGAGAGAAACTCATCCAATACCAGCACTTCAGATATACAACTATCAGGCTGAAAAAGCCTTAATCATTTTAAGACTTAATGGTGAATGGTGATTATACAAATTAAAAAGTTTTATTCTAGTGCACTGATGAAGCCATTTTCGGGTGATAAAGTCCAGTACCATATTGCACTTCTGTCTGGAAATTAGTCCTTCAGTCAGACTTGGGGAAAAAAGTCCCAAGGCCCTATTAGAAACAGAGTGGAGAAAAATGTCTAGCCAGATATATGTATTACTAATCATTCATAGATCCAAAAAATATAGAGTTCTCTGCTTTTCCTGCCATGGGCACAGCTCAGGATCTTACTGGCTTCATTAACTCTTTGCTCTGTAAGGGCAGACTAAAGCATACTGCATGCAGTGAACCCATCCTGTGAATTTATGTGCCAGAATTAATTCTACCGGGCTTAGTGGTGCTGATAGATTTTAAAGATTTAAAACCTGTCCTCTTTTGGGAAAGAAGGGAAATACATCATACAGTCTTGACAAAACTGGCTCATTTAGCTAGGATCCCTACACAGAGCTTGATTTTAGGGTGGGATAAATCACCCTTTGGTGGAATGTACCTTTGCTGTAGCAGGAGGCAAGTGACTGAACCCTGCATTATAGAGGGCTACATGTACTTGTGGTGGATAATATTAGATGCATTTAGAGGCCTAGAGCAAACGTGTTCTATACTTACTTTTCAATTTCCTCCTTTGTAGATCAGTAATAACTGAACCTGGGATTTTTGACATACAAGCTAACAAAGTGACTAGGCCTTTTTAGTAGTATAATAAACCATAAGACTATTTTTGCTATAACAGAAAATCCTCTAGGAAAAATTAAAAAGTGGTTGCCAAACTGAAAATTTTGCTATAACTTCCTTTTTTTATGTACTAAATTGAAAACTCACCTTAATGAGTAACAGATTCAGTCTGAAATGAATACTTATCAACATGCATCTGTCACACCAGTAAAAATTATTGTCACTGTAAGTTTAGAAAACAAAATAAAATATCTTTGCTTGCAAAACTATTCTGGCCTAATAACCATACATTAGATCACCACAGAAAAAAGCAGAAAAAAAGGAAAAAGAACTCTGGGTTGAAAATAGATACTTTCAGGGCAGCCTTAACTCAATTACTTTTTCTGCCACTTTCTTTTCTTTTATAATTTCATGCACAATGTATAATCTGCCCCTTTCTTTCTATTACTGCAAGGAGATTTGAGATTAGAAGACGAGGAGTTATGTTGTTCATGAGTAGGCCAAAACCAAATCTCTTTTCATCTGGCAGGAAAAAGGTGTGAAGAGTTCTGCAGTGCTCCTGAATGTGAAGGAAGCATGCAACGGTATAATGGCAATGATGTAGTGACTAAAATTCATAATTTAAAAGGGCTGCCATAGATTATTTTTAAAATGCAGACATTTCAAAGCAGACAAAGAGGTGTAATAACTGAGTTTCTGATGGAGATTTCCTACTCTTAGAATTATAACAGTATTGGGTAATGACTTGCTTAAGAATAAAAGCATTCCTTATTTTATTCCATCTTCTGTAGCTTATTTGAAAAACAAATAGCTATGACTTTTTTTTTCCTTCTTGCGAGAGGGCTGATTTTTAGTATTGTGGAACAGAGACATAAAAATATTCTGAGTCCACAAATATCCTCTATTTTTCGGGAAATGAATGTCCTCAAAGGAAAATTTCTCTTAATTTACCCAAAAGTGTCAGCTGCTTTCCACTATTAGTTTCTAAGTTGTTCCCTGATTTGCCAGCAGAGTTTCACAAATTAATTGTGAGAGAAAAACTCCATATTTTCCCTGTACAAAAATAATTTTTTAAACTCCATTCTCCTTTCCAGAAGTTCTGACCTTTACTATTAATAATAATAATAATTATTATCACTATTACTATAGCCATTACTATAGCTATAGCTATTACTATTACTATTACTGTTACTGTTACTATTACTGTTACTATTACTATTAAATTTAGGATTCCATTGCAAAACTGGCATCTTGAAGCATTAGTTGTAAAGGGGAGATGATAGATACAAAATAAGAAAACACCTCGAAAAGTAGTAAAGTATGTTCATAAATGAGCTATGATGTTTATGGGGGTCCTGTATTCCCTGAATTCATCCTCCTCACACATCAGAACCGACCGGTATAGTGAGTGCTACCGGTGCATTTTTACTGCACTAACAATCATCAGCATCAGTACAATTCTGCTGTTGTTTAATGGCAGAGCTTCTCATGTAACAATTTCTCCATAAATAAGAATAGCAGAGCCTAGTCTCAGCACAGAATGGGAGTTAGAGCAGCTGCTGCCATTTGTAGCCTTGATCTAGGAATAAGGCCTAGGGAAGTGATCGTCCCCCTGAACTCAGCATTGCTGGGGCACCTCCAATACTGTATTCAGTTTTGGGGACTCACTACAAGAAAGACTTTGAGATGCTGAAGTGTGTCCAAAGAAGGGCAGCAAAGCTGTTAAATGGGCTGGAGCACAGACCTTATGAGAAGCAGCTAGTCTGGAGAACAGGAGATTTGGGGGAGACATTATTGCTCCCCACAACTACCTGAAAGGAGGCTGAAGGAAGACACAATCTCCTCTCCAAAATGATTAATAACAGTACAAGACAAAATGGTCTCAAGCTGCACTGGGGAGTTCAGGTTAGATATCAGGAAAAATGGAACGGAAAGAGTAGTCAAGCATTGGAACAGGCTACCCTGGGAAGTGGTGGAGTCACCTATCCATAGCAGTATTCAACTTGTAGATGAGGCACTTAGGGGCATGGTTTTAGCAGGCATGGTGTTGAAGGGCTCATGTTTGGACTCAGTGATCTTGAAGGTCTTTTCCAAATACAATGATTCTATGATTCTATGATCTCCTCAGATCCAGAGCAAAGAATGGAATTTTTCCTTTATTATTCCTTCACTTACAAAACAGTGATAAGACTTCAGAGGCACACGGACTGAACAATGTCTGTAGTTGAGAGTGAAAAATGCCGCATAAGCGTACTTATCTTTTAGAAGTATCTCCTCCTCATCCATAGATGGATGAAATTCAAGACTGCTTGTATGTACTTTTTCTATGCAGCAACTGAGAGAGAGATTTTGCCCATGCTGGACATGTGCCTTTGGCTGAAAGCTGGGCAGGTGTTAGCATCCCGCCATGAGCCACCCTCAGTGTGCAGCAGAAGACTCAGGAGACTGTCATCGTCACTGGAGCCCTGTCAACCTCAAGACTGGGACTGCTTCTCTATTGCCTCACTCCAGCTGCAGTATTTTACCTACTTGCGAGCACATATCTTGTGATAGCAGTAAGATAGGTTGGCATGCAAGGCAAATGACACAGGAGAAGATGAGGACCACTGAGATTTTTTGGCTGGTGTTTTGGCTGGACTGCTTGCAGTGGAACTTCTACTTTCTACAGCTGCTGTAAAGTCAGAAGCACTTGGGAGTGCTTCCAAGTATATAGTAGTTGGAAACAGGGAGTAAAACCTTTACAGAAGCCAGAACACATTGATTTCAATCAAAGGATTTCATCCTAAAATGTACAGCCTGTTAGAAAAGATTTCCAGCAGTCATTCAAGGTGCCTTACTTGCTATTAGAAATGAATGCTATTAGAAATGAAGTGTGAATTAAGACTAAAATGTGGTACTGCGTCAGATCAGATAAAACACAGATTCTCTGTGACTGAAATTATGATAAGCCTGTCTCCTAGGAAAGTAATTCTGTGTTTATCTTGCAGGTGCTTGCTTCAACCTTCAACAAAATAAAAGCTCACTGAGAGATTTGTTCAGTGCTCTGAAGATACTTAAAAGCAATAAAATCTAGCGCATGTAAAATGCCTAATGAAAATCTTTAGCTCATGCTCAGCAAAGTCTTTGAAGTAAGAATAGCAGCATTTTAGGATTCTGGAGGTGTATAAATTGATATAAATAGGTGCCTTGTAGAAGCATAGGGACAGTCTGGAAATATACATTTGGAAAGGATATTTAATAGAATATAATAATATGTTACACTATGCAAATAAATCCTCCTTTTACTATGTCCTATAAAAATTCTTCTTTGATGTCCGAAGAAAGAGACATTCATTTAGCTCAGCACCTTTCTTGCCTTTCTGAACTGAGAAACTTTTAACTACCTCACAGAGGAAAAATCATGCAATTTATTTAAACAATCAGGATTCATGGTCATTGCCAGTCCAGGAAGAGGCCAGTAGTTTACATATTAAATAATTTGGGTTAAAGATTCTTGTGTGCCGTGTGTTACTATTTTAGCTTGGGTTTTCTCTTTTGCAAGAGGAACGTTTGTTCCTGTGAATATAGGATATCACCAGCCATTGCCTCCAGGAAGCCCCAAAAGAAGTTCTGAGTGTTTTTTTTTTTCCTATTTTATTTAGTCTACTTTATCTTCTGGTGAGAATAAAAGGGCACCTTGTCCCCCATGCTACAACTCCCGCATAGATGAAGGCAGGAAGCGCTGCATTGGCAGCCAGCGAGCACTGAGTTGCTCTCTTCGCCGAGCTCTTCATGCTTATCTCGGTAATCAGATTGCAGAAGGAGATGGAGAAAGGCACGTCCCTTTGGCTGAAGCGGCTAAGTGCTTGCAGGACGGCACTCGGGGAAATGAGGAATGCGAAACCCCGCAGGTTTCCTCACGGTGCAAAGTTGCTGCCCTCCCTTCTGCTCCCACTGCCCCTCTGTGTGGAGCCTTACGCACTCACCACACCACGGTTTGCGACACATTCAAAGCAAGGATTTATCTCCACTTTCTATCAAGCCTGTTTGAAAGGGGATGCTGTTTGACTACTGGTCTCACAGGAAACTTTCTTTGTGGCAGCTGCTGGTTTTAATGAATCAAGTTAGTACGTTGCTTTGATGGCATCTGCTTCTTTTTTGCTCCACATACAAAAGCTTGTAGACTCGCTCTTGAGTAGCAGACATAGTTCGCATATAGGCAAGCATAAATTAAGGTCTCTGCCTAATCACAGAGTATGAACCTCAGCATTCCTCTGGTATTTGTCTCAGTAGTGGCAGTACAGCTGTGGCGTGCTGTTTGTGAGACAGCCCAACTCAAAGCAACAAATTTCTCCAGATTTCTTGCCATTTCACCATCTGTGCCTTTAGGGAGGAGGTTTGGGATGCTCCTAGGGCATCAAGGCCAAGTCAGGTCTCAAGGTGAGCACAGTGGTTGAACCTAGCCCAATTTTTTAACTGGGACCTGCACCATCTTTGAGAATTCAGATGCTCCTGGAGCCCATGGGGCTGTGTTTCTGCATATGCAAGCAAGGGGAGTCAGCTAGGGCAGGGATCTGCAGCACCGGGAAGGCCTGGTTCTGCTACTTGTCACTGAAGCTTTCATGCAAGACAAGTGTGACATGCAGGCAGATCCGTGAGCTAACATACAGATAGGTATTAGCATATATGCGTATGAGATTTGGCAGATGTGCCCATAACATATCACTGCAATAGAATATAGGCCAAGCAAGCCCTCAGCTCTGTATCTCTCATTTTTGCCTCCATTCTCATGATTACTGCAAACATTGTAACTCATCTCACAATTTCCTGATGCTTGATGATTTCTTTTCTGTTTGTTTCTTTTGCATGTTTCTAGCTGGCTGTCTTTGTTTTTGTTCTTGACCTTTTTCTGAGCCTTCCAGTCCTACACATTCTCTCTCCTGCTTTTCCCTTTTCTCTCTCTCCCACTTTATCTCCTGCAGCTACTCTCACCAGGGTGTTTATTAAGGCATCAACATAAAAGTTAATTGGCTCAAATGCTCTGCCATCATAGAGCTCTTTGCCGCCTTCATTGTGTTCGACCCTTACTGTGAAACAGGCGGCCTGCAAGTGTCTCTATTCTCTGCACTGCAGAACTAGCAATTGTCCCTTGTAATCCTTCTCAGATGTGAAATGCACTCTCACTGCTTGCTCCATTCAGCTCTATTTCCAACCAGTCAGCCTCTCCCTGCTTCCTAGCTAAGCCAGCCTGAGTCCTTTTTGCTGACTTTCAGAGCAGGTCTGCAGTTTCTCTGGACATGTATACGCTTTTCTGCTTCTCATAATTACTGGATGTATCCAGTCTTTGTTCCATTCCCCTCACATATGGCTTCATGAGCAGCAATTATCTCATACCATTGTTTTAAAATCCCGGGTTGGTTTGTGAGGTACAGCTCCAGACACGCCATGTCTTAAACATTAGCTTTGCCACAACTATGTAGTTTAAGATGGATGCAGTAACCAGCTGCTCTGTATGAGCTCTGTGTAGTCCTTCCCTTGTGGAGTCACCATGGACTCATTGCCACCTTGTCGCTAATTTTCGTAGGCCTTCTTGGAGCTCCCATAGGCTCTCAGGTGTTAATCCTGCTGCTGATCTTTTTTCTCCCCTTACAGTCCAGAGGACTGATGAGATAAGGACTGATGAGGCAGGCAGCTCAGTCTGTGGGACAGGATAAGAACAAGACAGAAGCACCACGTTATCTTCCCATTCAGTCACAGTGTGACTTTAAGATGGCTCTTTGTCTCACTTTCTCCCCTGTAAAATAGTCATAGTAATAACTTATTTTTAAAGTGTTTTTAAATTTATGGATACCAAAGGTTAGATTACATGAGGAATAGGCATCTCAGTAGAAGTGTTAAACTCTGACTAGGAGAGAACAAGCATTAACTTGGCAAAATCCAGTGTTAGGGTTGGCCATGCTAGGCCACGTTGTGTCCAAGATCACATTGTGTCCGCCTAGGCCAGTATTTTGTCTCAACAGCAGCTCTAACAAATGGCTAGGACAAAAAAGAGTGAGGCAAGAATATATGATGTTGCAGACAATACTCTCTTAGCCTGACTACTGTCAGAAGATTTTCTGAACCTACTGTGATTTATCAAGTAATTTGCACTGGATTTCTTTCCAAAGTCTTGTCTACTCTCCCCTTGAACCTGTGAAAATTCTTTTTCTCCTTTACATTCTTTGTCAAGGAGTTCCAGAAATTTGTGATTTGATGCCTTTTTTAAAAAAAAGAAAAAAAAAACTGACAACTACCAGCTTCATTGGGTTGCCTTTTGCTTTCATTTGAGATGACACAGTGAAGAATTAATCCTTGTTTTTCCTTTTCCATGCCACTTCTGACTTTCTAGACCTCTCTTACAAGCCTCTAACCCTATTTTGCAGGCTGAAGACTTCTGCCTCATTCAGCTGTTCCTCCAATGGAAGGAACAAAGCTTTTCTTACCTGAATGCCATTATCTTTAAGTTCTCATGTATTGCATTTAAAGTGAACGGACCAGGACTGTGCACAATACCTGAGGCATGCATGAAATTTTGCAAGGGCATAATGTTTTTTTTCTGCTTTCTTTCAATTCCCTTCAAATAATTCCTTTTCTTTATATATATATTTATTATTGTTATTATATTTTTTATAATAATTCTTTTTCTTGTTTGTTTCCTTGCTTGCTAATTTTTTGAGTATACTTGAGCACTGCAACTGTATCTTCATGGAATTATCTATCCTAACACAAGTCTTACTCCTGAATAGGAAATGAACTCAAGGACTAGTATTTTACATATGAAACAAGGTCTGTTTTTCACCATTTTTACTGCTTTATCTTTAGATATGTTATATTTTATCTGATACTGCAGGCAGTCTCATAAGATCCTTGTGCAGTTTGTCACAATCTGCCCTCAATACTTTAAGTGATTTTGCATCACTGTGAACTTTGTCATCCATTGTTCCGGACCTTTTCCGTGTTACTTATATGTGTTTTGAACAGTGCAGAACTCAGTGCCAGGTGCCTGATATTTCCTTCACAATCCTTCCTCCTCTAAATGAATTGACCATTTACTCTGCTCTGTTTCCTACTTTTTAGTCAATTGTCCATGCCAGGACTTTCTCTCTTCCATCTTAGTTTTCCTCAGTTCGTTGGGAGATATTTTAGCAAAAACAAACAAACAAACAAACAAACAAAACACTTTCCCCCACTGCCACAGGGTTGTAATAGCTTTAAAGAGTTTCAAGGGACTGCAGGGGCATGATTTCCAGAAGTAGATTGTAACTATTCAGATCCTATGTTTTCACATGTTTACTAATGTGATTTTTAATTATGGCTTCCTTTTTTTTTTTTGGGGGGGGGGTTGGTATAGACCTCAGGTTTAAGACCCTGGATCCTCTCAAGACATATTTATTTATTGGTAATACATTTTTCTCCGGACATACCAAGAACATCTTAAGCAAGTTACACACTACCTTGGTAGTTCAATCCTTCCATCCTTAGCTTGACTTGTCTCTCTTCCCATCTGCTCCTGGCAGTATAGCACAGCCCATATTCTCTATTCTCTCATAATTTTTTTCCTTACATGCCCCAGTCTTTTTCAGAGACAGGTTGGCTGAGTCCTCTCTCAGGTAGGGTTACTGTGGGAGAATTTCCCATTTCTACTAGAAGCAAACGCAGCGAGCAATAACTGACTTTTAGCTTCTCTGCAGTGGTGTTATTCTCTCCAACCACGGCTTTTAGACAGACAGACTTCTAGTAAACTTTTTGATCTGGATGTATTGGAAGATTTTTTTAGAAATTATTTTGACACCATTTGTCAGTTACTACTTAAATCCTTTTATTAGTTACTAATTGTAATTTTACATTTAATCTATGAGGGTGTGTGATCCCATTTGGACAAAGCTTCAGCTTTCTGAATTATGCTTTCTTAAACAGTCTTTCACCTGGTAATTTAGACCAATAAACCCTAATCCTTTCTTAAGTCTCAGATGCGATGTTCGTCACTTTTCTCAACATCGTGTCTGCCATCCACTGGTCTCCACAATGCCTATAAGATTTAATTCTCCTAGCTTCCCATTTCAGTTCCCTCATTTTAGCAGAACTATGAAAGAGTTTTTGGCCTCTGCTGCCTTTGTAGAGATGCTGTGTCCAAGCATGTGATGGTCATTGATACAGAGTGACGCTTCCATTGTGAGATTTTGGAATAAACCCTGCACATTGCTCTGTAGCAAGCCAAGGCCTGAGGAGTCTTTAATCTGCCACTCCATAATCCAAACAGAGGTTGCATCCCTATTTAATGTCCTGATGTGGCATTTACTCAGTGTACACAAGAGTGATGGAATTTGCCCAGTATGGTCACCTCTTTCTATCTCTCTAATTTCTTGCTGATTACTACAGTCAAAGTTGCCATTCTTGTAAGACAACAGTAATATAGACCTAATATTGTATCCTTCCCTTTTAGGCCTGGAAAAATGTATGTTTAAATACATATACTTAAATATATATTTGAGCAGATATCAGGAAGAATTCTGAGGGCAACATGATTGTTGCAGTGGTCCCAAATATTAAACTCTGTTTAATCCAACTGAATTTACAGTCTAGTTCTCGCTCTAGTTTCTATATATATTCTTTCTGGAAAAGCAAGAAAGATACACATTTATAATAATTCTTTAACACAGTTCTTCTTAGATCAATAGGGTTCATCACAAAAATATTTCAGTTTTGTTTCCTGGTCAGACACGCCTTTAAAATCATATACTTTCAACATAAATGTCCACATACCCATAATTGCATATGTGAAGCTAATGCTCACTTTGCTTTATAACATGCTTCTTGAGACCTGTGGTCTCTTGCCATCTTTACCCTCTCCCTTACTCCCTCACAACTGTTTCAAGAAAGAAATAACCTCAGAAGGCTGGAGTGCAATATTTAACTGCCTCTGCAGTTTATAACCCATTTATAACCCTGCCCATTTCAGCTGTATTTCGTCTGTCACTTCAGCACTGAATGACAGTGTTTGCACGGATGTCCTGGGCAGACAAGCACCCTGGCTGCTCCATCTGCCCTTTAGCATGCAGACTTAGTCTGACGGAATTAATCCTACCATGCTGTGTGATGGTAGTGGGAGAACCATTCCACCTTTTGGAAATGAAAAACAAAAGAAGAAACTGAAGGAGTGAGCATCAAACAAGCACCTCCTCTTCCATCATCTCCTTCTGTTGTCACTATAATCCCTAGTACAAGCTGACTGGAAATTCAGTGAGGCTTTCACAAGATTATCAGTATCAGCACAGGCTTTGAAGTACTGGCTGCTGGCATCTCCTTACTGACAGAGATCAAAACCATGAGATTAACATGGTCCTGGGTCTGCTGGACTTCATTCACACATCACAGAAGTGCTAAGCTATCAAAGTTCAGGAGAGTGCTTGTGTGTTGCCTTCGCAGTCATAAATCCAGCAGTTTGCAAATGCTGTCATTTATTTTTTTAAACAAGTATTTTGTGGCCTATTGGGTGCCTTTTTTTTTTTTTTTTTTCCACAGCATTGAATAAAGAAATTAACCTAAACTGCTGATTGCATTTTTGAGATGGTAAAGTCTCAAATCCCAGTGTGTGAAGAGTCATCATGGTGCTAGGCATTTTTGTGCCTCTCTTCTAGCACTTAGGATTGCGCAGGAAGAGTGTCAGGCACAGAGGCAAAACCCTCGCTTCTCTTTTGAGTTGAGCCTAGGTCTTAGTGTGTCCCCTTCATCCCATCCTGCCTCAAGCCATTAGGTCCCTTAAGAAACACATGTTGGAGTGCAGATGGTTTTGCTTCCACCTTCAGAGATCTGCTTAGAAGAGCTCAAAAGACGGATAATCTGAGCTACTTAAGAAGTCTTTCTAGTCCCTTAGATGCTTTCAGGACACACTTACAGCTCAGATACTCAGGTTTGACAGAACCTTGCACCATCTCTCTCCCTGATACTACAGCAGAAGCTGAGAGTTCAGTGTAAGCCAGAAACTCAAGCACTTACCTTGTTTCCTGGGGGCTATTACAGATCATGCTTAGGCTTCCACTGCCATTGTCAGACAGTAAGCTTAAAATGAAAGAGAACATCAGTGTTTGAAGCAGTTTTATGCTTAAGCTACAAATGCTAATAAGTAATGAAATAAATATGCTAATAATTAATGTCACAGAGCACTGGAAGAGGCCTGAAAGTTTCCCTGGATTAAAGTTTCCCTGCTAGTTCAAAGGGTGTTCTTTGTTGAAGGAGTTGATGACAGAATCTGGGTGGATTATTTTGGGAAGGTTGCTTGAACTTTTGAGTACGGTAACCCGCATTTCTTAAAAGCCATATGCAATACTTTCCAACTCAGAATACGTCTTGGGTCTATCAGGTCATGGTATCAGCCCTCTTCAGAGTATTTGCTCCTCTAACCTCCCTGGAAGAGACAGAGGTCTTATTTCCAAGTGTGAGACTGGGGCACAGCAAGGGCTTAAGTCTTATCTCCATGGGCAAATGCACTACCTAACTATGGGACTGTAGCTCTCCATGCGAGCCCTCACATTCCAGTGTAAGAGAACAGATACAAGGAGAGTTAGCAACATAGCCACACCATTAGGCAATGCCCTTACACAAAGAGTGTACGGTGCAGCGGGGTCTTGAATCAGGATTTTGAACATAATGAACAGCATAATTGTTTGTCCACTGGTGACTATTTCTGTATGAAACCTAAACCTGTTATTTATTATCTAGAGATACCTGAGCTGATTTTTAATTCTAAGCCTAATTTTCAGTGTCGCACTGTCCCCACAGTCTCAGCCGTGAGCCAGTCTCTCCAAGGGGGAGGTCACAACACTTCTGTTGTACTTATCATATGAAGGAAGGTGTATTTGGACAGAACATCACTCAGGCTTGCAACAAATATGCCTGCTTGCATGGGAACCATGAAGTTTTAAAGCAGAGTTGACACTTAAAAGTAGAGCAAGAAGAGCTGAAAACCCTCAAGTCATCAAAACCCAATGCCACCAAATTCTAGGGCAGAAGGTGAAGCAAAGGGCAACAATTTTTTTTTTAGGTTCCCAGCTCTCCCACCTCCAGTGTTACTCCTGGCAATGGCAACTATCTTCTTACAAGTCCTACTGAGGGAAAGCCAAGCCATGCCAAATGTACTTTCAATACGCAATTAACATAAATATCCTTGGTGTTACACTGCCCAGAGTTAGAAACAAAGAGCTTGTGAAGGTCCTAATTGTTCCAGAGGGAATACATGTCATGGAGAGAAAGACAAAGGGGAGTCAGGTCCAAGAAGACATGAGAGAGAGGCCAAACCAGCAATTGCCTGAGTCCAAAACAGCCCCAGAGGCTGTCTCTGAAGACCTGCCAGCGGAGTCAGCAGAGGAATGTGCCAGGGACATAGCCTGAATCCAGCCACAAACCTTGCTGCTTGCTGCAAACAATACAGCAACATTTGGCATTGTGAACCTGCCACACTTACTGTGTGCGTGGCCACAATTACTGATTTTATTGCTGGAGGCCCATAGATGAAAGAAGGAACATCAAGCACATCACCAGAAACACTGCGTTTAAGATTCATCTTTGCGATTGCAAGAGCTCTCATCAACAACAGTGTTTGCTTAGAGCAGTTTTCTTCTGAATCATGGTCAACATGGAGAAGGCAGTAAGTTCTACAGTTAATGGCACAGCAGAGACCTTCAAAGAGAATAGATGAAGAATGGTCATTAACTTTAGTGCTACTCATTTTGGAGAAATCTGAAGGCCAGAATTTACAAAGACCCTCTCTCAGTAGCTGCCAAATGAGATTCAAATATAATCTCATCTGTCTATAAACACTATCTTCCTTCCAATGGAGGCTGATTAATCTGGTGCGCACCTCACAGTAATCATGCCTCTCAGAATCTTCTTGAATCTTCTTGTCTCTTCTTGAATCAGACAACATCCTATTAGCCACAATCAGAAAGCCATTGTGAGTCCGTACCTGGGCTGAGCAGGTAGTGATATGCCAGGCCAGCAGCAGGTGGGTAAAACTCCCTGTTGCCTTTGATCATTTCTTCTCTTTTCTGTTGTGATTTGATGCTGCATTTACTGAGAGCTTGCCAAAGTGCTCTCTGGCTCCACGGAGCTGGGTCAGGTCTATTGTCTTCAGGCTTTCAACATGCCCCAAGCCTTCACAGCCGGTATCCTGACAGCTCTCTGTGCCAGGGCCTTTTATATGATGCTGCAGATGAATCCTTTGTCCTCAACGCAGACTTTCGGACTCCTCTGAAGCTAAAGTTTCAAAATTCTCTCAGACCAGTTCACTGCACTTACTCCCCCTCGAAATAAGCAAAGTTTATTTAACTTGGAAAAGAGACAGTCATTTTCTTTTTAATTATGAAAGATGCACTGTACGGAATACCTCTCCTAAGACTGTGCAAAATCGCATTTAGTAATGTTAACAATGAAGTTACAGTCTTATGATTTGAGCTAGAATGCAGCTCACAACTCAGGAACCATTTGCCTAACCTCTGAAGTGATCCACCGTTTTCATCACTTTTCTTTGTCGCTGGACTTCCTTTATTTGTCTGTACCTCTTTCTTTTATATTAGATGCAATCTTTTATTATGTGGGCATGAACATAAATATTTAGACACAACTGGTGAAGCTTTCAAATGTTTACTCAGGAATAAATCTTTCTATGAGTCCTTGGTTCAAGATTCAGGGAGGAAGCAATTGCCCATGAAATTCCCTGTGCAATGGCAAGAGGAAGGGAGACTTCATATGCGTTGAAGGATGTCTTCGGGTAAACAGACTGCTGGAAGCAAAATTGGCACTGGAGAGCAAAACTCTCCTGTTTTGCTGTTTGGTGAACTGTTTTGCAAGATTTGTGAGTGAAAGAAGAGCTACTACTGACTCCTTACAGGCTTTGGATCAGATACACAAACAGCAGCTGTGGCTTTGATGCAATCATGTTACTACAGCTTATGGAACTACCATGTCAGCTGAAGCAGTGCTTGTCAATGGTTATATGCAGACTAGGCCATGGAAAATGCAAAGTAATTTGATTCTGTCTATCTCTCTTTCATGTTGGCTAAGCCTGGTTGCATTATCTGATGTTTTGAGAGTACGCATAACCCCGTTGATGTTCAGCAACTTGACCTTGTTGCTGAGCTTTTAAACTTTGAGAATCATCCCATATTCAAAAGCAACTAAGTTTCATGTTTCAATGGCATTTGCTCACTCAGCTTCTTTGGAGTTCAAGGGGCTTCCATTAGAGACCTGTTTCCTGTCAAGTTTTGTGTCTTGTAAGGAGTAAGCATTTTTAAATGATAGGAGCATATCTATTTGGAAGCTCATTATCAATCCAGTTTCTGGATGTGGATGTTCATGCATCCAGTGTTAGCTGAAAAATACCAGTGTTAGCTGGTATAAATCCAGTGTTAGCTGAAGAATGTTTTTAAAAAAATAGCTTTGAAATTGAAAATCTAGCATATAGGAAAATCCATGTATCCATGACCTTTTGCTTGTACTTCCTGCTTTCAAACACTATTGGTACTGGTTAGAAATGGCATTTCACAAAGTATTTTCTTTTCAATCTTCAGTCGTAGTTTTGCTTTCAACAGAATAGGAAGAATGGCTTCCATCTATGGCTGCAAGTCCTTTTTTTTTTACCAATTGGAACTACAATCCTTTACTCTTTTTCTTCAGTTTTTTATCCTGCTAGTATTTTTTCTCCTGCTAGTCACTTACAAGACAGTCTCCTTCCCCTGCTTTGCAATGGTGAAGAGGCTCAGGTGTCTTCTGACACCAGCTCTGGTAGAACGCCTCTACCCAGAGACCAGACCCACTCATGGCTGCAGCTGAGGAGGCTGGGGGGTTGGATTGATGTTCCTTTAAATCCTTTCATGTTATTTGACACAGAAGTTCTCATCCTAATGGATTCCCTGAATGTAACCGAGCACCTGGTAGCTGTGAACAGCAAAGGTACAGCAACTTGACTTCAGGAAAAACAAAATGAGAAACAGCAGAAGCAGATGCCAAACAGTAGCTGCATCTGGATTTTGGGTGATCGACTCCACATGTATTTCCCTGTTACTGCACAATATTTCAAGCAAACATTTTCGTCTTCTTTTGCTGCCCAGGATCTCTTTATGTCTAAAATCCGTCTTGAGCACGTTTACTGAAAAAAATGAAAAATCCTAGAGCACAGTCAATATGAAATAGGTGTCACAGTGGATACATTGCTTAGTGAAAGTCACCTCCTGTGTGATAAAAGGAAGAAGGCACTTCACAAAACATGGCAACGGAGAGAAAAATATATAACTCAAGACAATGTGCCCAGATCCCAGAGATCTGCCCCTTGCTCTGTTTAGCTTATTGATGTCAGATCTTTGTCAATCCTGGGTTGAGCGGCTACTAGGTCATAAACTGGATGTGTGGAAGCCATCAGTTTTTAATTTCTTACTTTTTTAAAATGATCTTTTTCCCTTCATGCAGATATTTTTTCATAAATCTGCTTACAACTCTAATGAGCCTTCAGCTGGCCATCTCACACTATAGTTTTATATGATTAAACCCTACTATTCATGGAAAAAAAATGTTTCCTATTTACAGTTAGAAGTATTCCTGGAATAACATAGTTCCTGGCTGGTAGAATTTATTACCAGTCTTTTTTAAAAAAAGGAGTTTGCAGTTGTGTGGAGAGATATACACATACACATACTTACTTTATATGTATTTATTATTATAGCTCAGGAGGAGATGAGCCAACAAAAAGATATTTTGAACTTCAGGAAGCAATTATGGTGAAAAAATCTCTATGTCTTGATATCCTGATTATGTAAGTTCTCCAGCAGCAGCACTTGGTCACTGGATTAAAAAAAATCAGGAAAAGGCAATTTGATTCTTCATAACAGTAAACCTACTTGTAAGTATGAGGATTTACAACGTGTGTGCGTATACATGTACTGTAATGATTTTAAAAAGTCACAACAAAATGTTTCAGTAAGCAAAATGTAGCTCCAATTCTTTCAGTGATAATTCTGATTATTCAACTAAAACAGTTATAAAAATAAAAGAAATAAAAATAAAAATAAAATAAAATAAAATTGAAAGCCTAGTTTTCTGAAGAGCAATGTCTCTCAGTTCAATGCTGAACTGAACCAGGTCTCTGCCCAAAGTACTTAGCCCTCAGCAGAAACCTCTTCTCTTTAGTCTGAATACAGCCATTACAACTAGACTCCTCACCTAGGTGCCCTACAAGTCTGAGACAAAAGAATGTTTCGATCAAGTCTGAGAAATCTTAAACACTGGATTGCCCCTCTTCTGTTACAAGGCAGTCAGCTTTACTGTGAATCTCTTGGCTTAGAAAGAATTGCGTCTATTTTCTTATACACTTGTAACCCAGCTGCCCATCTGCCTCCACAACCTGCTGGCACCTTGGGCCTGTCAGACACAGTCTTTTTTAAAATAAAATCAAAGCAATATCTCTTTGTTTTCCTTTCCTCCATGAAAAGGTGCTCCCGTGCCTCTCCCTGTTGCCTGCCTGCAGCTGCTGGTGCTGAACACAGGGACTGAAGGTGGGTCCTGGATATGGCACTAGGCTGCTCTGAGGCCAGATCTTGGACACCCAGCCTCTGACCTTGCCAGAAAGCAGAAGATCTGGTCCGATTTGGAGCAAACCTCATTGCTGTTGCCTCTTCTTTACCCTTCCTCTTTTGTGCCTCCTCCTTCCCTTCTTTCTGAGGATGTCTGCCAGGGTCTGCTTGTGCTTCCTAAGGCCTCTTGCTTCTCCCACTATCCCTTCCAATCCACCACAGCCCCAGAGGGTGATGGAATGGGTTTTCAGAGGAAAAGGACCTTGGATTATCTGGCAGACACTCTGGCGTGGTGTTTGGTGGAAGGATACAAAGACTGGAGTGCCAGTGGTTGGAGTGGCGGTGAGGTAGGGCATGTTGCAGGCAACTAGAGGGATGTAGTGGCTCTCTCCAGCTGCACAGTCTGCTCCTTTTTCTTGTCATGCTCTCTGATGGAGGAAGGGCAACATCCATGACAGCGAGGGTTTGGGGACACAGCACTGGCCAGCATGGGACAGCTTCCAGAGAGAAAAACTGCATTTATCTAGAGCAAGACTTTGCTGCTAGTCTGGCCTGGTTTGAAATACTGAGAGTCACAGAAGAGCTGGAATAGACATGAGTCTCAACCAAATAGTTTCTGCTATGTTTTCACATTAATGTGTAACATCCACATGGACAATTCATGGTGCCTTCTTCTCTGGCATAATAATAACAGTTGAGTCTGAGCAGGGATGATAGAGGTTT
The DNA here is from genome assembly GCA_034781795.1 of Crypturellus tataupa. Classification (NCBI taxonomy): domain Eukaryota; kingdom Metazoa; phylum Chordata; class Aves; order Tinamiformes; family Tinamidae; genus Crypturellus; species Crypturellus tataupa. The sequence continues at coordinate 1,119,442 of JAWLRI010000951.1, read as the reverse complement.
TCGAAAGACCTTACTGCTGAGACAGCAGTAGATGAATGTGGAAAAGGCTGTATGGACAAGGGATCTAAGCACCAAGAGCCCTTGAGGCTTGATTGCTTAGAGGATCAAGCCATCTTTTCTTTACACATAAGGGAAGTTTATGCCCACTCTTATAGATGTTTCTTTCTGCCTTTGCTTGCTGGTCAGCAGCCTTTGGAAGCCAAAATTCAGTGGAAAACAGCACATCTAATCAGGCCTAGCTCATACTTGTTTTTTTTGTAGTTAGCTGCTCTCTCCATTTCATTAGCCACATGGCTAACAGTCCTGTGAGCAACAGAATTAATAAAGCCAGATTTCTCGTTTTCTGAAAAAACTCTCCAGTCTAATAAGGCAACACACTAGTTTATTTCCCCTTCCCAGCTGCAAATTTTATAGCACTTGTAGGACTCAGGTATTTGTCAGATTTCAACCCGTTTGTCAAATGTGGTTGAATTTGGGCAGTAGGTTCAAAACATTTTAGTAAACGGGGGAGTCTCACATGTAAAGGCTTCCTTACAGCCACACAAACATACACACATTTGACCAAACAACCTCATCTTTGATGAAGAGGAATGGTTCCCAGACTGTACTGGGTATAAAGTTTCTGTTTCTGTGTCAGAGTTGGGGAAAGGCATGAAGACTTGTCCAATTTTTCCTCCCTGTTCTCTCTCCACACACTTTGCTTTGCTTATATCTTACCACAGCTCCCACAATTCTCATACCATCTGTGGAAGGACATTGGGGATTTACAAGTGGGAAGATGATCTTTACTAGTCCCTGGAGCTGCTTAGAGTTTAGATTTTCTAAGAAAAAGAAATAGCATTTATTTGAAGGCCTGGCTCCCTATTGCTGAGAGCGTATGGTGGTTCATGGAGGCAGCTCAGCCGTGGGCGTGTTTATTGGAATTACAAATAGCTTTATACAGACGGGTTAGCCTGGTCATTGGGAATTTGTATGGGTAATTATGGACTCATTATTATCTTCCCTGCAGCAAAGACACATGACCCAGTAGTCTGAGGAAAAAGTTGGGCGCCAGGAACCCTTGGACTCTAATCCCAGCTCCGACACTCCCTTCTCTGGCCCGAGGCAAGTGACTTAACTCTGTGCTTTGGTTTCTCCGTCTGTAAAATAGGGATAATATCTCTGAGGAGTGTTGTGAGGATTAATTAGATAATGTTCACTTAATGCTTTGAAGATACGAAATGTGAAATCTTATTATGCAGCTTGGAATGCTTTCCAGGCTCTTTTGATTTCTGACCGCACGCTTTCATTAGATCACCTCGTTCCCCATGGAGGTGGATTCGCTTGGGAGCCACCCCAGCTAATTTGGGAGTTGTTTTTTTCCAATAGCTTGGAGCGGTTCCCGAACACTCTGACTCACACCAGCTCACTGAAGAAGCTGAATCTTATGCAGATGCGTCTCTGACACCTGACCCTGCTGGGGAACGCCTTGGTGTGCCCTTGGTGTGCGCCGGTTTTCAGGGAGACAAGTCAGGGAGTGGCTGGAGACAGGATGAATCAGGTTTAAGTGTCTCTAATGAGGGCAGTGATGGATCTCTCTCTTCAGCCTCCTCCAAAGGCATCTGCACTCCTGGGAGTCTCTTCTGACTGAAGATACAAGGATCAACTATTTTCCAACTGAATCCTTCACCTTTAATTTGGCAAGCATGTGGATGCTTTTTAATCATTTGCATAACTATATTTTATCTTTCTATTGTGAGGTATGGATGTGTGAGATAAGGGATTTTTTTATTGTATTTTTTCTTAGGAATGATAAGTGATACCCTTAGTCATTTCCCTTGCTACAGTCAACTTCCTTATAGGAGTGATTCCTTGGGAAAATGCAGACTTCTCCTTTGCCCTAGGATGCTCAGTCACATCGAAGGATGTAGTAAAGTCCAGTGTTGTCAATTAAAGTAATAGGAAAAGTAAGTGCCGTTCCTGAAGCCCATTTTTGTTTCACTTTTCAGTGGTCTTATTAGCCTGCTCCATAGTGGGAAAGCCCCCCATCCCCAAAGGCACTCTGCTCCATGCCTTGATCTTACATTCCTTACGCCCTGAGCACCCTGGGGAGAAAGACACTGCTGGAGTCGCTGAGTACCTTGGCCATGATCGATCACCGAGACCAGTGGCAGGAGCCCTGGATGCCATGGGCGAAAACGAGCCAGTCTTCAAATCGCTCTCCCATGCCTGGGAGCTGCCCAGGCCCTGGCAGTGCCCTAGGCAGGTGTGCACAGGTACCCCCTCACCTCCGACGGGTGCAGAGACACCGCGCGCCGGCAGCTCTTGTTGCGCCCAGCAGGACATTCTCATGGTACTCGAATAACCCCTGCAGTAACCAAAGGAACGGACTCTCTCCAAGGTTGGGGTACTTCCCGCAGCCTCCCATCAGAGAAGGTTCATCACCTGCAGCTTTCTTGCCTAAGATGTTGCTAGGGTTTCACTTCAGCTACTCAAAAGCATGAGCTCCCTCGAGTGGAACAAACACCCCACTGCACCTGGCTGGCTCTAGTGACCAGGAGGGTGACTGCGAGGAGAAAGAAGTGAGGCAAGCAATGTCTGTGTCCTGTGTAGCCCAAGGCAAGTTCTTGTAGTGCTCGGTGTGCTCAGCGGGACCACATGTTCTGCATTGCAGAGGCTGTATTGGCTTGATTAGCTCATTCACAAAAAAAAAAAAAAAAAAAAAAAAAAAAAAAAAAAAAACAGAAAAAAATGGGGGAAGAAGAAGCAAGGAAATGAAATGATGAAATAATAGCAATGTTAAGAGCTACAGCTTCCTTCATTTGAAATCAGGACCTCTTCAGGGAAGACTACTCCAGACAACTAATTGCCAACACTACTTTAAATTGGCAAAGAAGGAGGAGTTTCAAAAAATTAGAGAATTTCTCCTGGATTTAGAATAGCCCCAATTTGCTTATCTCCATTTTTTCTTACCCTTGAGAGTGAATTTCACCTTCACACAGAGGTTCTTTCTGCTTGCAGTTACCCCCCACCACCGTATGGAGAAATTTTGAGATGACATGGTTCTTCAAATGGAACTTGATCTCTGAAATTTGGTTGTGGTATGACCTCATCTCTAAGGCTGGGAAAAAGAGTAGTCTTCTGCTTTGCATTTTAACTGTCTGCATTGCACCAGGTGAGGGAAAGGAATGTAAGTATAAAGGTAGAGAACACCAGGGAATTAGCTTGCTTCCTCTCTTAAAAAGAAGGAGTTCCTTAGTGTCTCCTGACTGTGGGAATACTGTCCTAGGGTATTGAAGGAGAGCAGGAAGGAGACAAGTCCTCCACTTTGTTGGACATATGTAATTTAACACCTTACCAGGCACGAGCACCATAGGTTCTACTTGGGAGATAGCTAACTAGAGCAGATCATGATGTGGTGCAGCGAGTTGCGGATGTAACACTCCACTTGAGTGTGTTGTCACATTCTGCAAACAAAAAAGGTAAACTATATGCCTGAAAAAGGCACAGTGAGAGAAGCAAGAATAATGAACCCAGTCTCACTCAAAATACGTCTTCTGAACAGTTTGTCTTATGAATTGGTGCAAGATGATCAATGAGTAGCAAGAGAGGAATACAGCAGGACTCTGAGACAGCAAAAGCACGTGCTAGGGTGGACACTGGCTGCTTCAGCAGAGTGCTATGATTTGTTTCTAGGAGCACAACCAGGTTGCATTGGGCTTCCTGTTCTTGTCCTCTGGTTCACCTGTGTTCAAAATGCCAATACCAATACCATGCGTAGGCTGCTGTAGTCAGCATCTAGAGACAGGAACAATTTGTCTGTAGAAAACAAGCCTGTTTCTTTAGCTAAGCTTTGATTCTATATCTGCTAAGTCATTGAATCTCTTGGAACGAATATATGGAAGAATTATTGTAGTTGAATCTAAGTAGTGTTCAAATTAATGTAAATATGATGCATCAGCTTAATAATACAGTTGCCAGGTATGGTTTTTATTCAGAGTTTGAATTAGGTTCATGCTTGAACTTGTCAATTTGCCTTGAAGCTTGTAAAGCTGAACTCAAAAGAAAAAGTGTTGTGGGAATGCTGAAAGTAATATACCAAGGAAAAGGGTTGCTTTACTCTCTCCTGTGGACCTTTTCTTAAAACATCTCCATCACTGTTCCCCTTAGCACTTTGAACTACACTCACAGTCCCTTCGCTTCACTTATGGAGGTGTGTCACAATTAATACGTGGCAGCTTTGGCCACAGAAAATTGTCTTTCTACTTCTATTTTTATGTGCTAGCCCAGCAACTCCCAGCTCTGTTAGCGACGTGATCTGCAGACCCCACAGAGCTCCACCTTGGAGCCCATCCAGCAGCACCATGTCTGGAGCAGGCTGGCTCTGCCCACAGTCACTCTGGGGCCTCTCCTGGACTCCAGCTAGCAGAGTTAGCAGAGGTCTGGCAGAGTTTATTCCCTTGGGAACCACTGTCTCTCCAGTTGGGAACCACTAGACCACGATCACGTAACCACAGTTCCAGCTCAAATGACCCCTGGAACCAGGCTGGTCAAACTTGCTCTGCTGTGCCTGACTTCAGAGAAGGCTGCATGAAAATGCACCATTTAGGAAACAAAATGAAAAGTTCTTAGGGATATACCAGCTCAGCATCTTGCTCCAAGTCTTTTTATTTTAAAGCATGGTTAGGAAAAGGAGGCTTAGGTTCAGGTTTCAAAGTTGAGAAAATACACTCAGAATAGTAAAATGGTTCCTTCAGAGAGAACAAAATTGCTAAATCAACTGAACCACACCTTCAACACATAAAAGCCTAGTTAAAAAAATAAGGCAGAAACCCCAAACTATTCTCACTTCTCTGGGCCATTTGTATTTGCTTTGTGTGTATAAATCAGGCATTTGTACATTAATGATGCAGATGATGAACACATTTGTGCACACTCTCATGTGGCCACGCATATGTCTCAGTCTCAAACAATCAACTATATGACAGAGACCTAGACAAGTATTACTCCAAAGATCTCATTCAAAAGTTGATCTGGGAAGCGAAAAAATCAGTGAGAAGTTAGAACGAATGTTTGCTGGTACACGTCCACTGTTGTGAGTTGTCTCTGTGGCCTATTTCAGGTTGCTGTTAGTTCATTGTTGCAGAATTGCCTAGATTAGTAACCTCTGAGTTTGGGGAGCATAAAAGCCCTGAAAAAAGCCCATGAAAGTGCACAGGTTTGGCAGATTTGTACAATAACAGAAAGCTATGTTCTTGATTTCATCTTGATGCATCAGTATGATATGACAGCCCCACTTCGCTCTGAATCTCTTCTGTGCAACACAAAGCCCCAGGCAGCTTCATGATGTGCCTAGCTTTTGCACTGTACATTTTCTTGGCATGTGACATGTGGCAGATCATGGTGACACTGAAATGCAGAGACTATCAACAATGAAGCTGGCCAAGTTTTCATTTTCCTGTGGGAAATTTTCCCATAGTTGCAGAGACAGCACTGAGAGAAGGATACGTTATCTAGTTCCCTGAGACTCCTGAGTGGTCAAGTTGCTGTCCCAGTGTCTCAGCAGTATATTACTAGTCTACTATTTTCAGTGTGATTTGGGATTGCTCTTTATTGGATTATGCCAACTCTCTTTTCCTTCCCATTATTGGAAAAATCTCAGTTGTTCAGACACCTTGTCTTTCCCTTGTTTCAACCCATCTGGTTTTTAAGTCTCCATTTGAGCAGCTCCTGGGAAAGACTGTCTCCGTGTAAGGCCTTCCATGGTGAGGTGAAAATGCCTCGCAGAAATATAGATTCTGACCTTTGATGCTCTGAGGAAGCGGGTTTTACCATGAATATCTCAATTTCCTCCCTAAAAATACTTTGAATTGCAAGGGCACTGCTAATGTGGCATATTTAGGGGCAAACCTTGCTGTCCAACTTCTGCACATGGTCCAAATGCAGCGAACTGTATTCATGGTAGGAGGTTTGGACTTTTGCAATGACAGAGGAAAACTGAAGATGTTATGGCTTCTAGAAAGGATGATATGAAAAAATCATCTGCACTGTCTTGCTCTTTGTCAGCTTGTTTAGCTATAGCCCTGTCTCCTTCCAACCCGAAATGCGGGTACCGGAATGACACGGAGGATGTTTACAGAGCACACAGCGGGTCTGGGAAAGGACTTGCTGATGTCAAGATAAGACAGCAGAGATTTGGGTGAAAGCAAATGCAGCCTCACAGCTCTCACGGCTCTGCCTGCACAGGTAAACTGAAGGCTGCGGGAGCCTGGGCCCGTGCCGAGCATGGCAGGACAACGGCCTTAGAGCCTAAGAAATGCCCCAGGGACAACACTAGCTTTAAATTGCTTTAAAAGATATACACTGGAGCAGATATGGATCCTTCTCCTTTGCACAAGCTTTGCACAAGCACAATTTTTTTGTACAAGCAGAAGCACTTTGCGCAAGCTGTGACTAGCGATGCTGGGGTTAGTGAGGCAGTGTGCTGGAGGGAGGGATTCAGGGCAGGATCAGGAGCGCGTTGTCCTGCAAGGGAAAGGGCACGGAATGGTTGGGCACAGGCAGACGGCCTGGGCAGGATGAGGGGTCAGTGTCCTGGTGGCTCTGGGCTCCTCTGCTTCCTGCGACGACATTGCAACCTTGGCATTTGCTGAGATGTTTGGCAGCATGTCTCCAGCAGCTAATGAAAAGGCTGTGTACGAGCGGACAGTGTAGGCTGCCCTCCAGGGCAGCAGGCTTCCCACAACACCAATTAAGTATAATCTCAATGACCCAGCTGACTTTTTTTCTAGGACTAGAGCTGTTTAGCCCACTCAGAGGCAGCCCCAAGGAGCTGAACATAGCCTGTCCTTTTCCTATCGCACTCGCTGCTGAGCTCACCAGACTAGCCACTCTTATATTTAGCACTTCCTCTTTCCATGTCCACACCTGCCATGCTCCTTCAGGACAGCATTTCTCATCATTTTAAACACGCTAGCAAGTGAAATGGTAAAACAAAACAAAATAGACCAATCTGTAATGGCATCAGTTCTCATCCTTGAGATGCAGTTAAACATGGACGCCATTATTGTACACTCCTTTTAAGCACAGTTTAACAAAATTTAAAAGTACCTACTTTAAGGAAGACAGCCCAGGCTTTCCCGGGGGAAGTGTACATGGAAGGTGCTGTGTACCCGTGCTGAGTGCTGCCTGGTCGCAAGCAGCCCTCACTGCTATGGGAGCTGGTGCTGCACCCCTAGGAGGGAGACATGCAATATCAGGCACCCTCTCTTAGATCTTCTCCTAGTAAAGCTTTCCTTACACTGCTAGGTGTGTGAGAAATGGGGATAGAAATCAGTCCGGAAATCTGCTGTTGTTATGAGTTCATATACATTAGCTTCCATTGTACACTGCATGGTATATACTACATATATAGCACCCACGGTATTCTGCATTTCTACTGTCAAAGAAGGGGAAATGCCAGCCCTGAGGAATAATTCCAAATCCAGGGAGAAAAGGGCTAAAAAATGAACATAAACAAGAGTAAGAATTTCTGTAACAATCGATTGTGTGTGTGCTGTGCACAGCAAGTGAGACAGGATCATGGTGCCTTGACAAATGGCTACAGCTCTCTGCCCTTCAACCTCAGATGATTAGTAGCAAGGTCTGTGGGTATTTGTGTGTAAAACTGAATCTATTCCACCCAAATTTGCTCTCTCCCTCCCTGTATCTCTTCAGCCTCTCCTTGCCTGCAGCAGGGAGGCCCAGGCAAACCTAGGGACCTGCAGGAGGGCTCGTCTGTTTGCAAGGGGTACAGTGCAATGCAGCAGGCACAGGGTGTTCAAGGATGTGGCTTATCTGAGTCCTTATTGAAAATCAGCAGCACTTTAAAGTGTAGGCACTAATAGAGATACAAGTTATATGCATGACAATAGGGTGTATCATGCTAGAACATGAATTAACTGAGCTGGTGACTTGCATAGCATTAAGTGCTTGCAGTGGGGATCTTCAAAAGCTGGTTGGGAGCAGACACTCCTGGCTAGCACTGGGCTGGCTTTTGGGAAGTCTGGCTTTTGTTGTGGAGACCTCTTTCTCCTCGATTAAAAGTGCAGAAATACAATCAAACTTCCATTATACCTGCAACTTACCTGTGTGATTTTGTATTTTCTTTATGCTGGTTGATAGATTATTCTAATTATTGTGTCGACATTCATTTAATGGTATTTACTAGCATTTTCATTTAATAAAAGTCTTTTCTCACTTTGAACTGGAGGTTTTTCTCAACTATGACCCGTGGTGGTTTACATTTGCTTTATTATTAATTAAAAGTAAACGCCTTTCTTGTGAACATTTCATTGCCATGCAGATGAAGCCAGCACCTTCAAATGGAATTTTCTACATTTTATTTCTTCAAATCCATTACCTCCTAAAGCCTGATGAAGTAAGAATTTGAATAACTATTTTTGAAAGGTAGGATTCACTGATAAGCTTCAGATAAGTGGTTTAAGATGCTTATCATTGCAATTTAACTGCTTTGGCTTATTTAAATGGTGTGGGGGGGCAGGTGGAAACAATGTGCAGTTTGACAAGAACAACTTCTCTAGAGGTTTTCACTTATGTTAGTCTTGGACTGGGTTCAAGCACTGTGAGGATGCCTTTATCCTGTCAGCACTTCCACACTGTGAGCTCTCATATTGACTTTTCAACCTATACGAGTCTGCTGAAGCATTTCTTGTCCCTGCAGCCGCGTCCAAATATGCACAACTAGTTTTTCAGTCAGTTCACCTGGGGATACTCAGGACTGTGTGCCTCCCTAACCACCTGACTTGTGCTTAAATGTTGATTCCAATTCCCTAGAGAAGCCTACAATCTATGCATAGTCTTCAAAAGTCTCTGAAATTCTCCTTTATAGAGAGAAAAGTTGTCTCCTTGTGTTTGTGCGTTGGATTCCACTCCTTTCCTCTTACTGCTCACAATTTTCTGAATAACTCTTCCACTTTTTCTTCCTTTTTCCTTTCCTTTCTTCTAGCCTTTCTCTTTATTGCTCTTATTTACTTGCAGTTGTTTCTGCCCTGGTCCACCAACCTGATGACTAGCCCACTTTCAAAGCCCTAAGTGTTTCCTTCATTTGGGTTTTCCATATACTTGTGTGTTCTGATTTTGTCTTTTTAACTCTTTTTTGTCTGTCTCACTTCCTGCCTCAGAGAAAGCTGAAATGAGTAAGTGATTAATAATGATGTTTCTTAACCATAATCAAAGATCATGTCTTTTGTGACAAAAAATACCCCTCCTTTCTTTTGATTCAGAAAATCTTGACCAAAGAAGGTGAGAAACTTTTAGGATGTCTGGAGTTTGGATGTCACCTTCACTAACAACAGCAAGTAGCCTCTGCCCCAGGAGAAATGTGCTGAAATGGAGCTCCCCTCTCTGTCTGCGAGGTGGAACAGGCATGTAAACCAACTCATCACTTGGAAATGGCACCTGCAAAAAGGCAATATCCTCCGTTCCCATGGGTGAGCAATGGGTGAGCCAGACCACTGGGGTCTGGCTGTGGCTCCCCAGTCCAGCCAGTTCCAGGAAGCGAGGAACTGGAGCGAGGAGGTGAGTGGGGATCTCAGAGCAGCAACCCTCAACTCTGCGTTACGTATCCCACTGCCATTGTGTATCCCACCTGCTCCACAGGAGCAAGATAAGGATGGCAGGGAGACACCTTGTCCCCAGCATCATCTGCTTGCCAGAGGGAAGTCACTCTGAGAGTCCAAACTAATAATGGCACAAAGACCTGATTTACAATAAAAGCACTGAGATAGAAGCACTGCTTTGTTTAAGAAGGCTTATATTTTTTTCATCAAGCATCATATACTGTGTGTCCAAAGCCAGTGCCAGCAGTGTTTGCGTCTGACTTCAGCGCTGGAAAGCACTCAGCCTATCTCAGATACATGTCCGTCTGTGGACAGGAGCACAGTGCTTGTAGAAAGGGAAAGGAGAGACCCTCCATCATGGTGTAGTGTCTATTCATTTGCCTGTTGGTGTCATGAAGTAATCAGGTGTTCCCTTCCAGAAAAAGGTCCATGTCTAGTCTTTGTGGGAAGCTGCAATAGAGGAAGACAAAAAAAAAGCGACTATATAGAGATAGGAAACACAGCACAGCAAAGGATGGCATCCAAGGGAGGCAGTTATACAAAATGCAGCACAGTAATTTTTGCTTGTCAGCTTTTATCTTTTAATAGTTCAGAGCCAGGACTAGGGAAAACTCAAAACTAACAAGAACATTCACATCAGTACTCTTGAGTTTTGAGGTTTTTTTTCTCCAAAGTCCAGGCAATGTCTTTTAGTCGCTTTTAGTTGCTAGCCATGCTACCTTTGTTGTATAGTTCACCGGACTGTTTCCAAACCAGGAAGGGGTAGTCAGGAGAGAGAGGTAAAGCAAAGGAATGGTTTCATCTGATGCCTTGATCTGAACACCTTGTGAGAGGAGAGAGGGAAGACGGTCTCCCAGCTGCTTGGATGTTCACAAACAGAAAGGGTAGTCTGGAAGTCAGAATAGCTATGGACATTTTTATTTCAGCCTATACCTAAAAAAAAAAAAAAAAAAAAAATCACACCAAAAAATCCTCTGAAACTCAGAAGCTCAGGCCTCAAAAAAAGATTCTTTCATTGTCATTATAGGGCCTTCTTGGACCCTTAAGCAACAAAACTGTTATAGCTACTTATGCAAACTGAAATATAAGTGAAGTTTAGTGTTGCTCTGGGAGTCTAAGTCTAGAGAACGTCTAGCGGGAAGATGAAAAAAGAATCGTGCCAGGCCTGCAGCAGTCTGCACCTCTCTGAAGCACCTCACAACAACAGCAGGGACGTGTGAAAAACAGTATTGAATGTTGGAGAAAAGTCAGCAGCACCAAATATTCTTTATTGGCAAGCTCAGTATATTTCAGCAGACCTTGGGAGCATTACAGAAAAGGCTCACGGAACACATCCTTTCCCGCTGTTACATTTCAGCAAAGTTTCTTGACTTACCTCAGCATCCGATGGGCTGATCTGTCACTCACATTTTATACCCAGAGGTGTCAGACACATTAACTTGCTACACCGTACCAACAGCTAATTTTAATAATGGACAACTTAATAAAACATGAAAAAGAAATGAGATACATGATTTTCCAAGATCTACCAACTAGAAATACTTTTTGAGGAAAATCTTAAATGACTACCTTACAGATAGTCATACAGGTTTTCAACATTAGCACTTCTGCCCAGTTTCCAAGGATAATGTCATATGTAGTGTTTCTTACGCCTGGATCTGAGAAAAACGCAAATAAACTCCTTTAACTTTTTCAGACATCTTATTCTCAAGATATCATCCCACTGATCTGATTTGTGCTTTCTTTTTCTGGTCACCACATCTAACCCTACACTGCCCTGTCCTAAAAGATGCCTCAACACTATTTTTTTCTTTTTTACATTTGGAAGTGATCTCTGTACTCTATGAAATTTTAGCTTTGCCTCTTGCTATATTTTTTCCAGTCTCATAAACATTTATCTATCATTCTGCCACTAACCCGAGCCTACTGAATTCCCTAATTGTGACTGCAAGATGGGAACGATGGTACTGGTGGGTACTGGTGGATGGAGGCACCCGGGTTCATAAGGGATTAAACTGGATAGTTGAATAAAGGAGTGACTTACACTGTAGCCTGCACAGCTGGGGGCCCCAGGAGGGGTTGCTGATGGGAAGCTGCTGGAGGCAGCGGTCACATGTACAGGCTGGATGCAGGGACAGGACTTGACTTATTGTTTGTGAGGACCCCTTAAATCTGCTAGAACTATTTCCTTATCTTAGCTGCACTAACCTTGAGTAGCTGCTGCCCAAATAGCTAGACTTGTTGGCAAAACAGAACACGCCTGCCCATGCCTAATGGGAATTTGGTCAGTGTGCAGTTTCACACGCTGGACCTGCTGCCACACACTCTGCCAGTCACTGATCCTTACCAGGTCTTCAGCAGGTTTCCTCACTACGCTAGTGGTCTTCTTTTCATGAACACATGTAACTGGCCATCACAAGCAGAGGTTATTAATTTATAAATCTGTATGGAGTTTTATTTTTTTACTTTGCAGGAAGTTTAGGGAAGATAATCCCCTTGCTCCAGCCAGTCCTCACTCCTAAGGAGCTATATTTCTACGAAGGTAGTAAATAATTTTTGTGTAGAGGTCACTGCTTGCTGGCCATGCACTAATTTATTTTAAATATGTCCCTTAGCACCTATGCAGCTATCTGTCCATGGTAGATCTTAGACTAATGCCTCAAAGCTGTGAATTTATTTCAATGGCAATTCCGCAACCTGCTCCTTGGGAAAAGGTCTGCACAAGGCAGGATACACTTAAAGGGTGATGATCATTGCAAAGCATCACACTTTACCTCTGTTCCATTCCCAGGGGGATTCAAAAGGAGGTAAAACCACAAGCAAAGGTATTTTGCTATGTTTTCTCTACTTGAAAAATGAGAAAGTTTAGAACAACTTTTGTTTTGGCAAGTTCATTTCCACCATGCTCAGTGCCTACAAAATATTTCTGTGTAACCAGAATTGTTTTCTTAGGCCTTAGAGACTCTGAGACATCAAATACATTTGTCCTTATCTGCACCAATGTTAGTGACTTCATGCACTGGATTGTGGTCCACAGCCATCTACAGCAGTGGAGCTGCCATCCAGCTGAGCGCGGACTGATGAGCACAGGACTACTGCTAAGTTAGTCCTCAGCACAACGGAGACACGTGGAGATGTGTAGGGACCTCCATCTGCTGTGACTGCGTGATATGCTCTGGTCTACAGCGGGGTTCCCAGCAAGTTTTGGAAGTCCTTCAGCAGAACCTCGAGCTGAGAGCCAACACGCTTTAAAGGGATTTGAGAAGAGCAAGCATTCACAGCGCCTGAGTCCCACTGAGTTCCCAACTTAATAGCTGCTGCAAGCTGGGCAAAATATTGCTGAGAGGTGACAAGAGAATATCCTTCCGAGAGCATTTATGTTCTTGCCCTCTTTGGTTCCCACTGCCAGGTATATTCTCTGATTTGGGGAGAAAAAATGCAGTCTGGCACGCCGCCTTTCTCACTACTGCTCTCGGGAGTTACATCATAGGAAGTGTAGAAGTGTCGCAGCTCTGGAGGTCACTGTACAGCACTAGAAACCCACTGCAGAGGCAGAGAAGCTTCCAAGATGAAGTACAGGAATGTCAGCATTAAATAAAGTATCTTAAAATCTGTTTTAGAGAACAACACACTACTTTCCTTTAAAGTTAGGGTAAAAAAAAAATACAGGCAAAAAACATCCCAGAAATTGCCTACACTGTAATTTTCATAAAGTAAATTAGATCAGTACAACCCTCAGCCAGCACTTTTCCTGTAGGATTTTAGATCTGGGGCCTCTTCACATACCATTTCTAATATGTTACTAATGACTGCAGTAATGTTTTTTTAAATTGAGGAAAAAGAAGATGCTGGTGTCTCATTATTCCCATTTTCATGATTCTACAGGCGTGACCTCCCTCAGCAGTGAGGTCTTCGCTAGGTTTTATCATCCAAGATTACCCTAACCCGGATGAGTTAACAAGATCTGACAAGACCACAGCACAGGGCAGTATACCTGCAGGTAAAACAGAGGTTGCTTTAGAGTCATTTTCTCACACTCTGGAGCACACAAACACTGAAACACTTACAGCTTTTTCAGAGGCTAAGGGAAGAATAGTAAACTCGGTGGTGTATGTCTGATGGAGTTCCACCTGAATTGCCTCCATGGTCTTTGAGAAGTACAACAGGAGAGAGTTTATGAAGTAGCACCAGCACAAACACCATGTGATTGTATTGGTAAACGACTAAGTGGCTAAGAAAATTTAGCAAGCAGCTGTCAGATGCAGGCAAAGCATGAACAAAGCTTGATTCGTTTTTATAACCCTAAGAGCTGTAAGAGCTTATCTTAACAGAGTATCTCTTTACAACTGCAGGGTCCACTGTGGCCTATTGTTATGGGAAACAATGGCCTTTATTGCTCTGTAGACTTCTGTTTTCTCTGCATGCTACTTTGATGCTGGAGGCACCCCTGTGTTAATGCACTTTGGAGCACTATGCCTGGTTGGCAGCAGTATTTTCAAAGCAGAACCAGGTCTTTATGGATTTCTGTATATGCTCGCTTTGATTTTACATTAGTTGTCCTCAACTGTATTCCGCTAAAGAACAGTTTCACTTTATTTGTCTTTGTTAATGATGTTACAGGATTCCACTTGTGGTGAGTTTAATTCAGTCACTCAGTAAGGTGCTCCCATGCTTAATTTCATCTGCCTGCTACTGTATCAACTGCGTTTGCAGAATGGAGCAGCACATTTTAATTAATCATGCACAAGGCGAAACTCCTCTATCACACTAAGCTTAAGTAAAGTAAAAGCCTTTTCTTTCCCTAGATAGAACTGTGGGGAAGGCAAGAGAACACTGTTCGGTTACCATATCTTCACAGAGCACAAGACTATAGCCCTTTCTGCCTCAACTGTGCCTCTCCTCCCTCTAAGCTCAGAAAATCACTAGCAACTCTTTTGGGTCTGGACAACAGCCTTTCAGGCTAGTCTGGTGTTGGGGAGAGGATGTGCTTGTAATGGGAGCTGGTTGCACTGAGGAACAGAAGGATTTGAGGACCGCCAGATGTACCACAGCCTTTCAAATAACACATATTGGTAGACTTAACATGCTTGCTTTTTTCTTTTTCACATATATAAGCAAGCGCCACATTCGCAAATGCCCAGTCATGGTAGGAACAACAGCACCGTAAAGACTGAGACCCATCTATGTCCCTCAACATGTATTTGAACTGACATCCGCTGCAGAAACTCCACAAAGATGCAGAACCTTAGCAGAAACTCTTTTATAATTCAAGTGAGGCTGGATGGGGAAGTGCAGCCTTCCTGAAACTGGAGTCAGCCCTTGGGAGTATGAGAACTGCTTAACACAGACCAGAGGTGTAGGAAGGATTTTTTTTTTATCCCTTTACCAGGCACTGCAGAGTAATCAAGGCTGCATAAACTGAGTTGTTCTTAGGGTAGGCCCTTTTACAGGCAGAGTCGCCTGGAGTCCTGCAAAAATTCTATAGTAGGGTCTTGGAAGAGAAACAAAATAAGGCCAAATTGCATGCTAAGGTATTTGCTGCAATATGCTTTATCTGCATTGTCTTTCTCTTTCCTACCACTTTCTCTAATATACAGAGGTGAAATTTTCTCATGTAACAATCTGAATTATTTTCATTTATTTCATTTAGGACACTCTCACTTTGGACTTCACGTCCCAGGGATTTCTTGCTGGAGGAGCTGTGCAGTCACTAAGGCAGCAGTCCCAAAGGACCCATCATGTAAAACATGGGATGATGGGTAGATAAAACAAGGAGATAGGAGGGAGCAAGAGAAACCAGTGAGACAGGTTTGGCCAGCATGTCAGCCAGCAATCTCAAAACACTGATATAATTTTGGGGGGAGTCGTGCTGGTAAAGGAGTGATTTGAGAGGAGTTAGCTTTGGACTATTTCTAATGGGGCTTCTCCCGTACTAAGAGATGGTCTGGGAGAAAAGCAGCAAGATGCTTGGGAATGTGTCAGAGATTCCTTCAGTTTGGGAGCGATTGGCAGTGTAGTGGTGTTTGAGAGATGAGATGCTCTAAAAGCTATAGGGACCAAGACAAGAAGACACGTGAAAGATCCTTTGCAGTGCCCTGTCTAATAGGTCTTTTCTTTCACTCTGAGGGTCCAGAGAATCTGACTCCAGCAATCTCCAGGCCCATAACATTCACCACAGTTTTCCCCATCCACTCCTCTTTAATTTTCCTTTCTTCCTTTGTGCAAATACAGAGAATGCACTGGGAATTCTTTTGAAGACAGTATAGTAGGGGTTTGTGCTGGAATCTCATAAGGAAGCTTATGAGACATTATAAGATGTCCTTAGAAAACGACTCTTTGAACCTTTTATCTTAATGCATTTACCTCTACAGTATGGAGGCTTAGCATTCAAGAAAAGCACTTTACAGGGAGAAAATTAAATACATAATGACTTGCAGGAGACCAGGAGACTATATCCTGAGGAGTTTTAATGTGGGCTAGCACCAGGGAAATTAAAATACTCACATATTCTTGACCTTGATTTTAGCATTTCTGTTTCATGACATAAAACAATAGCCTTAACAGGAATATTTTATTATTGTCCCCTACAAATGAACTAGAAGCAAAATGCTTTAGATCAGTATCACTCATAATGTATAGTTGGTAGAAAATTCTGTTTCAATATTTCACTTCAATTATAAGAGCTCATATTGCCTTAGGTGAAAGTGGTTAAAAAAATCACATAATAACAGGCTATTGTGCAATGGACTGTAAAACCATCAGACAAGGGTGTAAGCTTTTTTTTTTTTTTTTTTTTTTTTAAGTGAAAATCAACTGAATAAAGTGCCTGCAGTCTTTTTCTATTATTTTCTGGCATGCCCCTGAATGGTTACTTTCTAATGTATGCTGAGTACATGCTGTAACTTTAGTTCACAAAATACTGTTGGCTTACATGAAAAAAAAAAAAATAATATGTGCGATTGTATGAGTCAGAGCAGTTAAAAAGCAGGAAACTACATACAGTTTATTCTTCTGACAACAACATATATCAAAATGGGACTGTGAACATTCAGGCATGAGTGTGTTTGAAGGAGAAGGCAGCTGCTAACAAGGCTGCTGGTACTTTCATTATGACAGTGTAAATAGAGCAGTGCAACCTCATTAGCATAGACTTGGTTAAACATTTATTAAACTAATGAATCTATCTCTAGAAAGGAAGAGGCTCTGTTAGACAGATACAAGGCATGTTTATGCCAGTGTAACCATGGTCCCTGTTGTACAGCACACCTAACGAAACTCGTTTTGCTGGCCCATAAACAATCCGTAGGTCAGACGTTGGCATAGACATCTCTGAGATCTTCTCTGCCCCTGTGAAAGGATGTGAAATACTTTTTGCAAGGCTGGCTTTGGGGAGAAAATACACACATGTATATTTAGAAAGTCACCTACAAAAGAGGATTTAAAATCTGTGGCTTCTTCACAGAGGCAAAGCAACAACAACCAAAATTAAATGACTTAAACAAACTACTGAGGCATCGAAAATCAGGGCCAAGCATTGCAGTGCCCACCCTTTGATCACATATGGATATTTTTCCAGTATGCACCATCATCAGCATTATTCCTGTAGGAATTATTTGGTTCTTCCCTTTATCCTACAGTAAAATATAACAGATCCGAAGTTACAGGAAATAGTCACCAAGGCAGTTTGAGGATCAGAGCTCTGTTAGGACAAGGAGAATGGTGTTCAAGACTCAGTGACCACGTCTCTGCAAAAATAATTGGAGTCCAAGGTTAGCTCAGTTCTTAAAGGCAGTAAATCCTTCAGGTTACTTATCCAAAGAACAACTTTTAGTCATGCAACAATACCTGCAGTAAGTGGTTTTAGTGAAAATACAGCAGAAAATTCTACTGTTGTGCAATAGCATAGAATAACTAATAATATGAATTTACTGTGGGTTTAATTACAGATTATAGCTCTGTACTAATCTTTGCCTCATAATGTAATGAAAATAGCACTGAGACAACAACTCCGACTCTTCTGAATTGCTACTTTTGACTATTACCGCTTTGGATTTTGTGAATCAGAAATTACAGTGAGATTTAGGGCTTTAGGAAAAGTGTATTACTGAATCTAGTTGCTACCATGCCAGACTTTTTCTCTGTTGAAACATGTTTCATGAGGTCTTGCTTTAAAATCTCTACAACCAGTTCCTATACAAAATATTAAGATATAAATAAAACATGAAATACTTACCTATACATACACATGCACACCCAGAAACACAGGTATTCAAGTTTGTGTGTATAGGTATAGGCTACCTTGTGAATTCCCAAGTGCCTTTAGAGACAGACAACTCTGATTTGGTTGTGTCTGGTGCACCTATGCAGACAAATCCATGGTGAAAGAGAATAAGACATCTCTGCGGACTACAGCAGCCACTTGTAACAGCTGATATCTGTCGCTGTTTAATCTCTCTCTTTTTTTTTTTCTATTGTTGCTCATGATCTGTTTTATTTTGCTGTTAGTATTTTTCACTTGATGTTCAGATTGATCCCTAGTTGGCCAGCTCCGTATATGAAGGGAGTCTATAGCTTTTAACTAAGATGATAAGTCTGCGTTTAGTCAGATTAATCTCTCACTGACTATCTAGCCCTATGCTGTTGAACTTCATTGGCTGACAGAGTCTTCTCTGAATTTTATAAATGTTTTCTTGATATCAGATTTCCTTTTTTTGATGGATATGACTTTGCTTCATAGTGTTAAAATATTCTTTGGACAGTCTGGAACTAGGAGAGTCCTCTGCCTCATGACTCAAAAAGACAGTAATAATTAACTTGCCTGGACAGCAAGGATTCCCATAAATAGCAAGCTCAATTGGTAAAGAGTGGTTTTGTTAGGCGGGGAAGGGAGAGACATTTCAAGGCAATTTTGTATCAGTAGATATTTAGACTCCAAAATATCTTTATCCGCTTTGGGAATGCACTTCCTGTTTTGACTTGTACTCTAAATATATGTAATTTTTAAATTACAGGTTTACGTCAAGGGAACAATTTAGTCAAGTATTACTTTCTTTGGAGAACACATCCTTGTTGTTACTCTCAAATTATGGCATGTATTCAGACATAAAGAATGCATGAATCTATTCATCAAAAAGCATGTTCATATTGCAGGTTCTTTGTAGGACCCGGTTCTTCTGGACATAGGGAGAGTTGATAAAAGCTGCAAAATAAAAAGTGGTCTGATTTGAGGTGCTGGGGGTTACTGGTGGTAAAGGCAAGAAAGGATGAAAGGGCAAAGATTTTGGAGGATCCAATGTATACACTGACAGCTCCTTGAATTGTTCTGTATAACCTAAGGTTGGCCTGGGTGAGTCGCTGCCGAGGTGTCAGGGTAGTGTGCTTGCGTGGTACGTCTTACGTCTGCAGCTGCAGGAAATAAACAGATGACTTGACAGAGCACAGTAAAATCAGCCAGTGACTCTAACCTGTGGCTGAGTCGCAATAGTTTCAAAGGATAAGATTTTGCTGCCTATTGTCTTCTAGTGAAGACTTTCTCTTCTAGCTAAGAGTCCTTCCTTCCATGGAAGTCAACTCATAAACTATACTAATGGGGCTGGTAGAGCCTTTCTGCTATAGCAGTATCATGGAAGGATAATGGCTAATTTATATATATTTCTTTCTTTTACAATATATTGATGGATAAAAACCTGTGGGAGTCATGAATCAAGTGGTGTTTGTTTTAATGTAGCTATGAATATACTTTAATGTCAAACTGTCCAATGTTCCACATGTAATTTTTTGATCAAATATGTATGTTCCATGTGACAAACACTAACGTTCCCTTTCACTGTGTACACCCCTAACCCTCAACCTTTCCCTAATTTAGGAGCAATCTGCACATCCTACACAAACCTGCCCCAAGGAATATTTGGTTCCCAGTATAGAGGATAACAACATATGTTTATGACCACTGTGGTGAAGAGAAATTGCCATAAGAGCTTGGCAAAGAGCTATGAGTTTTCCCCATCAAGCTGATTCAGCAAAGCTAAAATGAAATAGCCTGTCAGAGCATGCCAAGGGGAACCATTTACTGCTCAGAGAGCTTGCAAAGTGTTTCTTTGTTTGTTTTTCCCAGTATCTCAATCCCAAGGCTCTCAGGACCATGATAAACAACACCCCACTGTGTTTATGTAAAATAAATTGAAATCGCTGTGTAGAGATATCAGTCACCCAGCCCAAAGAGATTTTGACTGAAGAAAGCTTTGCAGTGAATATGTCCAGTTTCTTGCTCCACAGCACTGTAAAAAGTCTGAACCAGGGTCAGGGTATTACTGGTAGTACAGGATGTGCTGAGACCCTTGTTGAGCCCACCCACACAGCAAAGTCTTGTGGCGAGAAGATCCCCCAGTTTCCTCTACTTACTTAATCTTTCTGATATCATTAGATATCCCCCTTCAGAGCCAAGTTCCCAAAACAGTGCCCATCCTTTTCCTTTTCATGTTGGTAATGTTCTTTTGTTAAGCACATGCACACATGTACACACTCACACAAAATGGTTCCAGCTGCTATGAATTATAGCATAGAAAATACTTTTTTAAAAAGTGCACACAATCCAGTGAGGGAGTAAATGTTTCTCATTAGTGATTATATCTTTCACGTTTTCCTGCATACTTGTGTTCCTAGGTTAATTCCTTGCTCAGTAGACTTTGTTTGGACTAGAAAACTGGAAAACTGATCATTTTTAAGAGCTTTTATCTTCTGCAAGGAGGTCTCAATTACTTTTTGTCCTAAATTTAAACTTTACAAACTCTCATCATGCTTGAAGAGGACATATAGGTCTAATTAGGCTTAAATCATGTGTTAGCTAGGTAACATTCATATTGGCAATAATAAACATATTATAGGCCAGCACTGAAACCCCCTTCCTAAATCTCAGAGGAAAATAAAAATGATGCTTAAACGTTATCCAAACTTTTGCTGCCTTAAGTACTATCAATCCAAGATAGTTTCCTTTGGGTCTGACTCAGGTTTGTATTAAGATATTTCATACGTAGAGCAAACATTGTTTCTCTTCTGCCAGTATGTCAATCAATCCAGAGGCTGAAGCAACATTGTTCTTTCAGTATCCGAAGAGATTACAGCTGCTAGGAAAAATAAATTCATTCTTATCTTGTTGGATCTTGCATGATGGCAAGTTTTGTGATACCATTGATCTCTTTGAAATGTGTTATTGATTTCTACTTCTAATAATAAGCAGCCTGAGTGTTGAATACCAAATGGGCTAAAAGTAGACCTGATAGAGACCTACCAGAGAGGGACTTATGTCATTCACAAAATATGAAATCCATACCTAATGACAATTGTTTGCATTTCTCTCATTATTGGTTTCCCGTCTTGAATATGTATTTTGTTCATTGAAATATCTCATCTTACAGTTTGTGTTATGCTGATGCTCAGGCAATAGAATGAATGGTAAAATAAAGCCAAGTGCCAGCAATATATTAGAATGGTTGCCAAACCATGCTGAGCTAAAATGAGTGCATTGTTTTCCTAGAAAACACTATATGTCCTGAAAATACAGTTCAGGATAGTCATGTTTAAACCAATAGATTTGGGCAAACTTCTAATGTAATTTATGATGCAATTGACATCAGAGGTTGGCTTGTTTTGTGCTTACATTCAGTGCTATTAACAGTAACTAGAATAGATCTATAAGCAATTTTTAAATATGCTCTACTTGATATCTCCATGAAAATGTCTATTAACATATTTTTCTGATATTTACATGTAAAAGTATAGACTGAATCAAACTTCAGCCAGAAAAATCTCATAGATATCACAGTTGAATTTTAAAATATTCCATGGGCTAGAGCTTTTCTTTGCAAGAAACATTGCACTGTCTGTAAGTAATTTTTGCTTCAACCACAAAGAATACATTGGTGCACAGAAAATTTCTTTCAAGAATGACTAGTTAACCTAGCAATTTAAAAATGTTCTGAGTGGAGAGTGTGGGAACAGTAAATAGCCTTGGTTTCTACTTTTCTAAATTTGTTACAGGAAAGCTCCATGATCCATTAACTCTTTAGTCTCTGCATAACACTGTTTTTTTCTGGAAAATGGACAGAGGGTTTTGCATTTCCTCTGGCAGTGCTCTACTCAGAGCTGATTCAAAGACTATACAAACAGACAATGTGCACCCAGGCAAAACACTCAGGAGAGTCGTTGTCTGCTCATGTACAAAATGGAGTTTTTTTGATGTAATCACCAAATTCTGGGACTTAGACTGCTGAGTGGGTAATGCTGAGGACCACATAACCTGGGAAGTCAGACTGTTTTTAAACATCATACAGCTTTGTTCATTTCTCATATTTCTCAACTCACAGTTTTACATTAGCACTATCACAGGGCAATAAGCATAGCATTTTGCAGATAAGAAGATGATATGTAGTCTCTCCATATTTGCATACATTTAAATATTCGTGTACATTTATGTGCTCTTGTTTACTAATGGGCACAGCAAAGAGCACCCCTGCTGATTCTTGACTACTTCATGCAATACTCGCTTACAGGTTTTCATGAGGTCTCCCAGCCAAATGCCAAACATACTTCGCTCTGTTTTGTTGTGAGGCCTGATGAGATCACAGAAAGGAAAATGCCCTCGAGATATCACTATAGAAATTAAAAAAGAGACTTCCTCCTGTGGAAATGCCTTAGCAGGCATGAATCCAGTGTCAGCAACATGCAGATTGCAAAAAGTCCTTCCAATCCTTTACCATATATGGACCATAATCAGCAGGATGATCCAGTTCTAGGTCAAAAGCAGCACAGGCATGAAAAAAAAAATGGCTTTTTGGAGCTGAATGTGAATGCTGCAGATGTGCATGGGTTGGCAGATGAGAGTTCCATGACTGAACGCCAACAGCAATGAGATCCATCCCCTTTAGTCTTCACTTTTACTGTTTTGTTCTCCACGTGTGTGTTGGTTATGAGGTGTTTGCGTTTATCTCACTGATAAACTAGGGCTACTGCTTTTCCCTGTCTCTCTTCATCTGGAAGATGATTATGGAGAAGATCATCTGTCAGGAGTTCCCAACAAATGATAAACTGCCAGTGGCTAAACATGCCATATCTCCTATTATGTACACACATAAGAGCTCAAAGTATACAGTCTTCAGCCACCTGAAAACTTCAGCTAGCAGCAATTAACATGAGCTACTGCGAGCTCAGCGTAACCACCATCCTCTTTCTGTGCTGGATATCGAGTCATACTTAAGATGCTTAACATCCTGGGTGCAAGGTAGCTTCTTGACTATCCCAACTCCTGAACAAGGACCTGGGTAAAGGCTGCCACTTCTCTGCCACAGCTGAACTTTCTGTATGTCTGTGTGAGAAGCATCTGAGGGAAGAAGACTCAGAAACAAGTCTTTGTAGAATGGGAATGTGGAAAAAAGTACCAGGTGGACAGTGAAGGCATGGATATTATAGACGTTATGGGGAAATCTGGCAAGTTTTGGAGAAAACATAAGAAAGAAAATAGAGTTAAAAGTAGGATAAAGTCTGTGAGCTCAAGAGGTGGGACCTTCTCCTGTGTTTGTGGTCTGAGAAGTGAAGAGATGCAATTACAGTGTTTATTGACTATTTAAAACAGCAGGAGCTTAAGTATGAATATATATAAGCATTATTCAAACACAAACACAGCCATAATTAGGCCACAGCTTTTTCCAAAAATATCTTCTGACTGTAGGCACTAACTTCAATGCTTCTTATAAAAAGTCCACCTCTGTCCTTGTCCAACAACTTTCATGGGAAGAAAGGAGTAGGCTGCTCTCAGGCCTTTTCTTAGGGAAGGACGGGCTGTGCAGGAAATCTCCTGAATTATAACTCTGCAGTTTTGCAGTGTGGATGTCCTCCTTTCTTTTTCAAGGATGTCATAGGTGGCAAATGCCACTCACTGTCTATGCAGAAGAATGTCACCTGAGTCACCACTTTGTCCAACATTTTTTCCCAATGCTAATAAATGCAGTGTAATATGCATCCAGTGCTGCAAAGAGCGAGCATATAACAACCCATATCCTGTTTCTCTCAGCAGAGTTATTTTCTTTATCTCCAAAAGGATAAAGTAAACGGGCAAGCTAAAAGCTTCTCTGTTATTAAATACTTATTAGCAATATTCAGGTACTATGACCATCACATTGGCCCAAAGAGCTTCCACATTTTCTGTAATGAAAAAAAGCTCCAGCTGTTTCCTTTCACTGACATAATGTCTCAGAAACATCTGTAAAATGGTTATAAGTTTGCGATGCAAAACTAGGTCATGATTTGTCAAAACATAGAGGCTTAAAGTTAAGGTACTACTTCTATCAGTGAAGTAGTTATATATATTAAATGATCATTTATTTGCTAAAGCCTTCCTCCAGCTCTCCTTCTTTCCCATAGCTTGACACATCAATGCCAATGAAATGATGAGGCAGAGAAGTAGAAGATACCTACATCATGGCCAGATGGGATACCACTGATTAGCAACATATTTGCCAAAATATGCAGTTTTTGGAATTTCCCAACTTACTTATATATTAGGATAAAATTCCACAAATTATTTTGGTCAGAAATAACTAAAAGGCTGGAGGGAGAGGATCAGAAAAATTGAAATATTTTATTCTGAAATTTAGAAAATGAAAAAAAATATTTTGAAAACCAGCTAATTTTGAGAGTCAGCACTTTTTTTTTTTTTGGACGGATCTCCTGAAAAGTGAATGAAATGCTTCATTATAGGTCAAATAAAATGTATGTTTGATCAGATTTCATTTCCTCCTGATTGTTCACTCTTGGTTTCTTATCAAGTATATAGTTATTTAAATTGAAATAATCTTGCTCTGGTCTATTATAGAACAGACCAAGACTAATTTCTTTAAAACCTGCCTACTTACTCTGGAATAATCTCAAAGTATTTAGACTAGCAGCCAAAAAATTGATAAATAACAGGCATAAAGAACATTTTCTTAGTCTGTAGCTAGGATTGGACTGTAGGGTATGGAAAAATATTTATAATTAAATCCTTCTTTTGAGTAATATTTTCTGATTATTGAATATTGTTTGAAAACAGGAAGTTGGACAAGAAACAGGAACTGAAAATAATTACATTTCATGCGAGAGTGATTGTTAAACAAATGAATAATTCTGCCCATACTTGTTATAAGACCTTCTGAAAACCTTCCCTGATGGAATCAAACAATCGGGATGAAATTCGGGATGAAATTCAGGAGCGATTCATGTAGGTACTGTTGACACGGCTGAAATTCAGGAGCGATCGTGTTGATACTGTTGACATACTGATAAATAGTGTACTGGAGTCCACGTTGCTTGTTGCAGGTTGGAAGCAGACATAAGCTGATGGCGGGTACAAATGCAATGGCCCAAGAGGTGACAGTAGGCACAGTTTGAGGCAGCTCAGAGCACAACCCTTACTAGGGCATAGGAAATACCATTATTTGTCCCATTTGGTGCCTCTGACTGAAAATGGCCTCTCCTGGGTATCCACTTCAGCTCTGGCTGAACAACTGTACATTGCATTTGGTGAGACGATTTGCTCCCTAACTTCTGGAAGAGAAAAGTAATAATCGCAGAAAAAAAATGTAACAAGGGAAGGCTCAGTTGGACTTCTCTAAATTATCTGCAGTTTTCTAAATCCAGATGTACTCACCACAGACATGTAGTGAGGTTGGCACATGTAGCATGAGTAGTGAGGCTGGCACATGTGGCACAAGCATTGAGGCTAGCATACATGGCACATCAAAGAGCTAGCAGTGCTGCTGCCAACTACTCTCCTCTTAAACATGAAATTTTCCAATGGAAGTCTGAAAAGCTTGGCATGGCCAGTCTTCTGCTTGTAACTAGAGAAAAACTCCTCCATTCACTCTTTGTCACATCCACCTGTGAGGCACCTGGGGTGCTCTTTGAGTCCTATGCGCAGGCAGTGTGTTCTTGTTCAGCCTTTTCTCAATTTAACACCATCCCTAGTACTTTTCTTGACATACATTCCCAGGTTTTATACCAAATAAATAGGTTGTCACAGTGTTGAACATGAGATTGTCTCAGCTAACACTTCCTTTATAGCTCAGAAGTCCCTCAAGATTCCCAAAGAGCTCCAAAGCTTTTACTGCTCTTGAGTTAAAGTATAGCTCTTGGGAAGAAAGGTTTTTTGTAGGTGTTACAGAAAATGAACATTCTTCAGTTAATACAAGAAAATCACAGCCCTACATACTCAGTGTCTGCCCACAAGTTTCACTTCTGTTTCTTGAAGCAGGATCTGAAAGTTCTTCTGGGCTTATGTCAATTCTCAGAGCATGAACAAGACTCAGAAATATGGTGTCAAAGAGAAATCTTTTCGTTTTATTAGATTCTGTCACCTTTGTGACATGATCTTAGGTGACCCACTGCATGTTTTTTCCATTCGAGTTCATGAAACTAGACTGCCAAATACAAGAGGTGTTTTCTTAGTTAAAGGTGCTCCGTTTAAATAGATGATCACCAAAGCTTAATATCATTCATTTATATGCAGTGAATTTAACCATACACATTTATATATCATGCATAAGAATTTTACTTCTTTTCTGTGTTTTAGCTCAATATGGTAAAAAATAACAGAGCAAGTAAGCATTTTCAAAATGTTCTTTGTTGCAGACACAGTGGACACAGCATGAACACAAGCTTTAAGCTGGGCCCAGTCAGATTCCTCTAGTTTCCCAAGAGCTGCTTTCTGATGCACCTAATGAAGCTGCATGGTAGCCAACTTATCCAATATTGTACTGAAATCAGAGAGAACAGCTTATGTACTACTGAACATGAGTAATAAAGTTTCAACATAAGTCTCTAAATCACAAACACTGTTAGTGGTTTCATGTTCATTAATGATATGTCCTCTTTTTGAACTGTGAAGGTCACTGCAACATCCATAAGGCCCTATACCCAAGGAATACTGTTTTATTTTCTGGATGAAGTTTGGAGAACTTTCAAGTGATCTTTCCCTTGGCAGTAGGTTTCTCTCAGAAGCATTTCATTTCAAGATAGTACTAAAGGAATAAGTTTGGATTGCATTTCTGATGTTGTAGGCTACAGTTATAATGATTACATTTGTGATATCTCTGGCTAATGGGGAAATGTCAGGAAATGCTGCACATATTGCATTCATCATCTACACTACTATGGTCTGCCTGGGTGAAGCAGCCTTCTTCATAGGAATATTTAGTATACAGCAACACTTACAGTCTTTTTTTTTTTTAATTCTTTGTTCTCCCTTAAACCATCAGAAATACTGCATGTGCACCTTAAGCCTGTGTTAAATTAAACTTAGAGGCCATAAATGTGAAGGCTTCTGTCTGTTCAGTTTGGATCACTAAATCAAGTTGATTCTTCTTATTATTTCCTTGTTAAGTGATAACAAACACTGATTATTTTCTATTTTCTGTTTTTTATTTTATTTAATTATTTTTTGTTAAACCAATTGACAACAAAGAAGAAGCAAGAATCAAATGCAAGCTTTATGACCACTACAAAAATCCTTGCAAGCTCAGGAGGCATTGCTGGTGATGGCAGCATCAAACTAGACAAGTAGAGTAACCAGTCCCTAGAAACACACAAGAGTCTGATCATCATCTCGCTTCTATGAAAAGTGACCTCCAGTCTAAAAGACTTTCACTCAGAAATAGAAGTAATTAGTTTGAATTACTAATTGCATTTAGGCTTCAGACAGCTAATCCTATTACGATTTTTTTTTACATATTGCTTGATAACACTGCTAAAGAACAGCATGATGTATTGCCATGACAGCCAGACGAAACCCCCTGCTGCAAACATACACTTTCTTTTTCCTCTGTGGGAGTCCCTGCAAGAAGAATAGCATGGTATAGATTTTTAAAAGTTTGCATAGTTCTGCAGCATGTGATAATCTGCTTTTTTGCTGCACAAGTAATTTCAAGGCCTTACCAAAGGCATTCATCATCCACTGAAGTCTGTTAACCTTTCCAGAAGAGGATGTCCACTTTTGCATGATACAGTCCTACTCCAGAGACTTTGATTCTCTCCATAGAAACTGTTCCTCCAGGGTCTCTGAATCAGTCATGAACAATCTGATGTTCAACTTCATCTCATTACTTGCAGTTACACTGCCGCAAGCGGCTTTAAATACTTCCTCTCCTTTACTAGAGTCTGCATTTGTCTGTCTGTTGCCAAATGGTGCAGACTGTTTTTAAAGTGAGCTTTAAATATACTTAGAGCTTTTCTAATCTCGCCCTGTAAACTGGTCCTCCAATACTTCCTTGATAATACTGAAAACCCCAGACATTGTGATTCTGTTTCTCTTTTTCTTGCTTTTTATTAGTAACATCTCTGAGAGTCTGGAAGGTCATTTCCCTTTTGTCTTTTCAGACAGTTACTGATATGAATCTTAGTTGCACTTTCTTATATTTCATCTTTTCTGTTTCCTCTTCTGTATCACATTTACCCTTCCCTCTTTTCTCTCACATCCTTACCTGCCATTTACTACCCACCAGGCCAGATTTCAGGCAGAGCAGTTGTGAGTGCACAGCCCGTGTGCCCCAGCAGCCCACCAGCAACGGGACCGAGGGCCAGGGCTCTGAAATGGAATGCAGAATAAATTTTATCAAAAACTCAATTGCTAAGCAGCAGCAAGAAGATAGGAGTTTATCAATTGTCAATTGTTTATCAGTTGAGGAGTCAGCTCAATCAGATGTATCTGTGTATCGAAGTATTTACATCAATAGATTTGCAGCACTTACTCTGCCAGATTCTCATTTGGATTTTTTTTTTCAGCTGTTTTTCTCAACCACCATTAGTTTCTAGGCCTAGGATCTCAGCTCTCCCAGTTAATTATGGTGCTTAGTCCTTATTAAACACTGATAAAATTACATGCAGTAATGTCCCTAAGTAGTGTAGAGATGATAGGTCTCAGGTCATCTGCCCATTCAATCCATGACTAGTTGGGTCAAGTTGCAGCATCAATGAGTTCAACAGAAGAGGGAGACGCAATAGTTCCTGTGACATGACCAGTACCTCCTGTTGCATCTTGTCTAACTGGGACATGTCTATAATTTTACCTTGTGTAACTGGGACATGTCCCACATCATCCTGTTCTCTGAGTTGATTTCTTACAAAACCTCACGTCACAGAAGAAAACAGGGACATGTTGGAGATCAAGAAAGAGGAGGATCTTAATAAGGGATCGAAATGCAAACAGTAGGTTAGAGATGAATGGCAGGGTAATAAAGGGCCTACAACTGTATTTGATGGGAGGCAGGTAAACAGGCAGGTCACTGAATGGCTTTATATGGGGCTGTTGCCATTTATGCAAAAAAGAGAAAGACAATCCAGGCAGTAACATTTTTACAGACTGATGAGAAAGAAAACCCTGTGCAAGGAGGCTCAAGAGCAAGAACTTCTAACAGTCAAGTTGTGAGAGGCTGTCATATAAATCTAATGTACAAGGCTGTACATTTGGATGCAAAGGAACAGTAATGTCATTTTTCTAAATCCCAGACTAAGAACTGGATTCCTTAAGAAGCCTTGGGATTAACTGATAGCACTGCACAAAATATGTAGACATAGCTAACATTTTTCACAGGCTTTAGCTACCTTAATATCTCAGATAATGAGAGGATGTAAGAATAATTTAAACACCCAGAAGCCTTTGGAATTTGAAAAGCTCTCCCAGTACTTAATTAGAGCTAGTTATTGAATATGGAAAACAATTCCACCAAAGGTTCTCTTTTTTTTTTTTTTAATTTTATTTTATTGTTTTTTTCACCTGCTGTGCTTCGCACAGGAGTTCACAGCTTTCTATTGGGGCCACATATCCATATGTGGCTCCCATATTCATTAAGACTACCAAGCTCAGCAAATCTTTTGGCAAATGTTTCAAGGAATTTATGTTGTTCCCTGACACTACTTGATCAGCTAGGATTGGCTTAGCTGCAGGATGGAGCTGGAATTTCCCATTCCTGATTTCTGCAACCAGATGCTTTCCTATCTAATTAATTAGAACTACAAACTATGCAGAACTAAGCAGCTTGGGTTGTCCCAGGAGGACAGTTAACACTTTGTGAATTGTGTCCCAGTTTCATCCCTATTTTTTTATGTAGAGTAGAAAATAACCAAAACATTCAGAATCCATTGGACTGCAAGTGCCTGTACCAATGGGAATATTTAGTTCTGGTTTGTTGTTGTTGTTTTTGCTTGTTTTTTCTTATTTAGGCCATGCATGTCTTCGTTCTCCTCTCCTGTATGATCGTTCTCTTCCCTACCAAATGAAAAGGCTCAGCAAAACACTTTCTGGAGTTATATGTACGTAAAATGAGTATCTTATAAGCTCACTTAAAATCAATGTTAGGTTCCTTTTCTGTATCTCTCATTCCTGAGGCTACTGCTGTTGATGACTCTTGTGGTAACCAAAATCTTCTAAGATCATTTTCTGCAAACTCACGCAAATCCACCAGCGCTTGTACAGGGACAAATTGCCCAATGAAAGCTTGAAATAGTGCCAGACTCTTTTTAGAACCTGGTTCAGAATGAGTAGGATTCACCTGGCCCAAGTTTAGAGCATCAGGGTCTAGAGGTCCTCAGATAAACTCAACACTTCATTTCAAAGCTTCATTTATGAGCAGTGGAAAGGGGGATAATCCTGTATAGTGAAATTCATCTGGTCATATTTACGCATCTAATTTCGGATGGAATTAATTGTGCCCTCCAAGTCATTGACTGCAACTCTCCAGACAGCGGTGACCTTTTCAGATACAAATTTCTATAAAATAGGCAGATGAACTGCACTCCTGAGACTAGATGCATGGAAAATGTGTGGTTAACCAGGTGATCCACCAAGACAAGTCTTTTCAGGTTTATTTTACATGAACTGAAGGAAGGTTGATAATAAACTGAAATATATAGTTCTTAAATTATTAAATATATTCATACAATACATGGCACCAGGTTGAATTAACCTAACTAGTGCATATTCTTATGTAGATAAAGTATGTAGTGATGTTTTTGATCTGTTCATTATGTATGACTGATTAGACTCAAGTAACCTTTTCCAATTAAATAAACGTCTTTGAGACATACAAAAAAGTTTGCCTCTCTAAAACTATCCACAACATGAATGTCAGTCCATGTGATCAGTAGTCATAATTAACCAAAGACTTTGTCTCCTGCCTCCACTTTTTTTTGTTTTTTAAACTATCTTAATTGATATAGATCCACACACTACCCAGTTCAAAACTGGAACCATGTCAGTTATCCCAGAAATGCCCCTGTTCTCTATCGGCTGATATTGCTGTAACCAGAGGGGAAATGAGGATAGTCATTCTGTCTCTAAGTCTCAAGCATAGTTTGTAGCTTAGAGAAAAGTTAAAGACTTGGGAATTTTGGAAAACATGATTTTTTTCTGGGAAAATCAAGCTATTGCAAGGCTGAACAAGGCTGAATTCGTTTTAGAAATCAACACTATTAACCTCAAAGCTTGCAGAATCTCCATTTCTGTGACACATCAGGTCAAATTCAGGTGATTTGGCCACAAAATGAAAATGTTGTATGCAGTGAATTATATAAGAAAAGTTGATCTATGTGAACTCCCTGCTCCCACCTCTGTGTTCTGAGTTCCCAGAGCAGCGCACAATCATGAAGGGGTCTGAAAGGACAGAGTTCACACAGTTACAGAGATGCCCTTTCAAAGAGCAGGTTATCAACTATGTAAAATGTGAGAATTGTACTGAAAGACTGAGTTTTGAAAGACATCTCCACCACTTGAGCCATACAACCTTAATCCCCTTTCTATGGCCTTCCCAGGAGTTGCTCTCACCTGCCCTCACAAACAAGAAACTCTGTTTCCAGTCAAAATCCAGCATTTTCACTTCCTTCATAAGAGGAGCTGCTTCTCCTCTGCAAGCCCACGAGTGGTGGGCTGGGCTCCTCCAGACCTGCAGTCATTGAGGGCCCCAGCAACCAGAAAGGCTGGCAGCATCATGATAAAATCTCGACGGAACATTAGACATACAAAAACAAGCCTCTGGGGAGCAACTTCATTACAGGTTACTACAGATTCATTATCTCACTATATAATTTACTCCCGTAGCATTACATCACAAGTTTCTTGTGTACTGTGAACCTGCTGTTTCTTTCATGGTCTTTTGCTTTGCACTCCAATTACAAGTGATTTTGGGCAGGCACTGTCTTGTGAAGATATTTGTTGGGAGAGACCTGATATTGTAGCAGGGCCTTGGAAATGCTGCTGCATTATGAAGAGAAAACAGCCGTCCTGTCCTTTTTGGAGCAGTCCTGGGTTCTGGAGCTCAAGAATTCATAAGGTGCCTTCTGATATAAATAAGGAGGAGGGACCACATGATTTTCATGATGACAAGCGAATGTTAGATTGCAACATCACTTCAAGGGGAGTGGTGGGACAGGTGGGCAGTGACACTGCCATCTCATACTTCGGCAAAACAGGCCAGTGCCTAGGGTAGGAAAGTGATGTGTGGATACACAGAAACTCACACTCTCCAGGTCCTAGATGACAGGATTGGTCTAATTAAAGTCTATGGTAGAATGAGTCAAACAGCATGGAGCAGCCTGTGATGTACAATAACACCTGCCAGTTCTCCTGGGGTGTCTCTATATGCAGAAGGGAGCAACTCACCTGGCGCTGATGACATTCCAGATCCTTTGGAGCAGTAGGAGCACTTCCCTAATAAATATGCTTCTCTTCATATGCACTTATGGGGTAAGTTTGTGTGTCCAAAGCAGCATGGGGAGCAGTGATGGTCTGCACCATACCAGGCTGCTCGACTGAGCCAATGTCTGATGGCGTAAGACAGAGCGAAGAAATCAGAGTAAACCAAGTCGGGTGCATTGAGCAGAAACCTTATGAGGGTCTATATAGGTGTCAGAGCTGGGCGCGACAATGCAAGACTGGGAGTCTTTCCAGCAAACTGATCAAATCAATACTTCTACCAAACTAGTCATCATTTACGGCCAGGCCATCCTAGCTGTCATCTCAATCACTATGTGCATGATCTAGCCCAGGCCAGAACGGATAAAAACATATCCCTACCAGCAGAGGGAATCAGTTAAATCCTAAAGGTGTGGAAAACTCATTAAGCAATCTCTTATTAGAGCAACTCGTAGGGTGGGAGGAGACACTCTAAAAGATAACTAAAAATAGTCCTTCCCCTTACATTTCCTTTCTCGGGGGAATCAGGACTGAAGCATATGCAGAACCTGCCCATCAGAAGGGACTGGACCTCACCGTTTCCTGAGGTGGGCATTTTCTATTTGCTCTCTCTAGTCAAGTCGGAGGCTAGAACAATCTCAAGTTTCACTGTCAAGAGGACCAAAGAATGGGTTTCCATGTGAAAATGTATTTATAGTATAACACCACTGAGAAAACCTTAAAGCAGTGAAATCTAAATGTTCTATTAAAGAAAGAGCAGCAGATGAATAATCACAATAAAAGTGTCGGTTACCATGGGACAGGAAAATAGAAACACAATGGACACTTAATGAGTGGTGATTACACTGGCTCCAGAGACTATTTGGGAAATAGAGAAAAAGGAATGGATGATATTAAAAGTTGAAGTCAAAAAGAGATATTTGGGAAGCTTAGGTCAGTGAAATTAAGGATGGTTATGCCAAAAAAAGATCCTGTCTCTATGGGTCTATGGTTAAAGAGAAAATTAAAATACAAGTCATGTGTATGAGCCTGTAATTGCAGAGTGTCAGGCATCATAGGGATACAGAGGGAATGAACTCAGGCTACGCATACCTTCCACATGCTGTTTTCTGACTCTGTGCAATTGTTGAACATTATTGTTTTCTTAACTCATTGCCAAAACCCAGCCCACATATTCCCAGCTTGGAAATCATTGTGACATTCACTGCCTGAGGGGGTCTCAGTAGCTGATGCAGAGACATTTCGTCTCATACAGAGATGTCATTGGTAATTAGCCCAGGAGTGACTGGTGTCCTCCCGACATCTCCCTGTGTGAAGCAGGACGTCCTGATCTAGTGACAGGAAAAAAAAAAAAAAAAAAAAAAACAAGGAAGAAGGAAGGGTGAGAGAGAGACACATGAATGTCACAGGATTGCCAAGCCATACTTGGGTCTGCATGTGCTGGGACAACTGGTAAAATCCAAGCTAAGGCCATGAATACATAAAAAAAAAAAAAGATGCAACTACTGAAGCTAATATATGTTTCTGAAGGGGCAGAGTGAGCACAGTGTGGGACTGCAGCCCCCGTAGCTCTGAGGAGTTTTCATGGGCTCAGTAGAAGTCACTGAGGGGCTGCGCTGCCTCCTGGCTGTGGTCAACCAAGGTGTGGGGCACCTGCAGAGCCGTGAGCTTGGCAGGAGAGGAAAGCCACGGCAACACAAGGGATCATCTAGGTTCATTTGGGGATGTAGAGCAATGGTACAACCTTACCCTGTTATGAGAATGAGCCAACTACAGGACAGGAGCAAAAAATGGAAAATGCACAATGAGTAAAAATATAATGTGAAATTAGCCACTGTCAATTCTACATGTGGTTGTAATTAAAGACATCAGAGTCATCACACTTAACATGTTATATAAAAATTATGCTGAAAGAAATAGAAAAAGGTCATTTATCTAAGAGGGCCAGAGACATTTTATATTACTTCAAAGGAAAGTGACACTGAAGAAGACGTTAAAGCTTTTTCACATATGCCAAGCACACAACCAATTCAATTGAAGCAATCCATGTTAGTTGCACAGAGAAAAATGTCGCTCCTTGTTTAAGCTCCTAAGGATGCCTTCTCTCCCCCAAAAAACAAAAAAAAAACAGAACAATGTACTTTATTTTTTTCACTACATTGGGATAGGATTGTAGAATAAAGAGCTTTTTTAGAGTAGATATGGTAATGATATAGTGATGTTCAATAGTGGGCCATGATTTACTTGAAGCAATTGCCATTAACAAATAAATAAAAAAAATATTCCCAATTAATGTGGAAAATAGAGGCAAAGCAAAAAAAACACTACTGTAGTATGCATTAGACACTGATCCACACAGATAGAACATTATTGCTTTATAAACAGTACTAACCCAAGCATGGACTATCACCAATACTGGGCAAGAAACTAGCATTTCTGTCTGAGGAAAAAAAAAAGAAGTTTAGGTCAAAGAAACACAGAAATACATTAGAATTTGTAAAAAGAGAAAAAGGAAAAAGAGAAAAGAGAAAAGGTAACTTGAAATTTTTGATTTAAGCCCTGCAAAAGATTTTGTTTCATTTTCAAGGGTACTTAATCCCTTAAAATCTGTTTGTTTTGTTTTAAATTCAGATCAGTTCTTAGATAAAAAAAGTTTCTAGTAAAAAGAATAAACCGAGTTCTGTTTGCAATATCAAAAGAAATTCTTTAGCACATCTTCTAAACTATGTTATAAAGTATGTCAGAATTAAATATTTTCACATATACAATTTCTTTTTATTTATTGATTTATTGATGAATATTAAATTCTTTCAGCTCTCTAATCCCTATCTTTAGAACAAATGCCCTATATAACTTTCCATTCTAGTCAAGGTATTCTGATATTTTGTCTAACAGAAAACTGATGAAGAGAATTCCTCCCTATAAAAAACTCATGTCAGCATCCAAAGAACCTGAACTCACATGGAGAAAAAGAAAAGGGAAAACTAAAGATAAGAATATGCCCTGATGGGAAAGGCAAGAGGGAACATGACCTACAGATCACATTCTGAGGGACTAAAAGACAAATTCTTCTCCTGGTTCCGGGGGCAGACATGCACTGGGTACAGCATTGACTGCACTGGGTACAGCATTGACTGTGGAGCCCGAGGAAGCACCACGGAGGCCATAACTGCAACAACTGATGCAGTTGTGAGCTGATGCTCAGCCCCAGCTCAGGCAGAGCAAATGGCTTTCATGCTCTTCCATAGCAGCAGCACTGATATCTCAGTGTCTGTCCTCGAAAGAGGATTTAATTTAAGACTGTGATGGCTGTGAACTTTTACTATCATTGTGTTTGTCTGGGAAGGTATACTGCAAATGTAACCATAAGCAGCTCTGGCCAATGCCAGGTTTTATCCAGAGATACGCACTGAGGAAAGCTGATCTTTGGAGCTTTGTGAATTACCTGTGTATTCCTCATCTCCAGATGACTTATGGCCAGTCAATCCCCAATCCTCAGCTCCTCCTGTACTCCCCGAAGGTAACCAGTTGCAGCACTCCTCCCACACGAGCTCTCCTACAAATCCCAGAGAAGTGCTGGGATTCACAGGGGCGTTCAAGTCCTGGTCCCCGTGCTGGACTCTGGTAGGTCTCCACAAGCTAAAAATTTAGCCCTTGCTGTTTCATATTACATAGGAGCACTGTTTTTATCCTCCTCAGGAAGTCTTTTTTCTCGGTGTGCTGGTTACAGACCCATTCAGCGCCAGAAGTGTAAGCTGATCTTTTAGATCTTGGTGCCTGCAAAGCTTAATCACATCCCACTCTGAAAGGAACCATCTGACGTCAAGATTTGAATGATAAGAATATGGGACACATTAGTCATGGAAGAGCTGACATATATAAAGCAACAACAACAAGGAGATTACCTTGATACATGGCTGCCCTTCTTAGCATACATAGACAAGAAAAACTCTTAATACCTAAAAAACAGAGACTTAATTCCTTTTGCTTCTGCTAATCAGTGTCCTGCCCTTTGCTATATGAGAACACTACTCTCTGCAGCAGATGCATGCAATAAGCTGCCGAGAGCTGCGGTAAAACAGTGTATAGATATTTGCCCCAGCACACAAACTCCTGTCTTTCAAACATTTGTGGTTTCAGTATTCAAGCACAAACAATCATATTTGTTTCCTCACAGGGATTTCAGAGGTTGCTGTTGATCCCACAGGGTGCCCATGGTCCAGGACAAGGGCTGGGAATGAGGCAGATGTGTGGACCATGGGGTTCCATTTCACCATGCACCAGGAGCACTGGGAGACATTAACCATCTGCCTGACCCTCTGAGTCCACACTTATTTCTGCCAAGTTACTCTGTGGACATGTAATGCAAGCAATTACATTTCCTACATTGCAGAGCTGTCAGAGGTTAAATTCACACTGTCAAGCTTGGAGATCCAGCAGTATAGGTAAAACATTACAGAGTATTTTTATGTTTTCCTGTACATTTTGCACTTCAATTCACGGTACGCTACTCTGCATGCCTTATTTTTGAAAACCATGCCTCTTTTGGAAAGCTGAAAGAGTCTCCAGAATGTGACAAAATTGCTGCTGACAGTTCAGGTAACACTCTTCTGACAGCACAGCTGCTTTTCATTATGTCTGTGTAGATATATTGGCTTCAAAGTATCAGTCCCTTCCATGCACCTCAGAAACCAAACACAGCCCATATTTCTAGAAATCAGGGCCTCTTTATCCCTGGTTGCCACTGCAATAACGAGCGTAAGAAGTCAAGACTGAGACCTGCAGACATACAGTGCAGGAGGCACCCGCCCAGCCTGGATCTTTGCATCCGAGACCTGGATCTGGGCATCCCGCCTGTATAGGCAAATGCACAGCATCTGAGTTTCATCCACAAGATAAAGCGGGTCTCTGTGCTGATGGCTGCTGCCTCAGGGTACCAGGAGCTCCTGGCCCAATGAGTTACACAGTGACCGGCTGGTTCAGGAGTTCAAGAGAGCAGCCTTAAAGGAGCAATGCGAAGATTAGGTGAATGACGGATTCGGGAGTAAGGGAACCAATCTGAGAAAATCCTCTTAAACTGAGGGAAAACCCCTTGACCTTATGGAAGGTGACCTTAATGCATGTCCTTTTGCCTGCCATTGGGGATACTTTCAGAGGTGACAGCATGGACTGGAGAAACAGGGCATTTTCTGAGAGAAACCTAAGAGCCATAGGGGAAGTTCTCTCATCATGGCAATGTTAATAGGGAGGATGGAATTGTTGCTCCTTCCAAACAAAGTTTATCAGATCAGTACAAGCATTTTTCTTTTTTTTTTTTTTCTTTTCTCCTTTTGTCTAAAAAATGCTATTCCCCTTTCTTTCATCCTGGGTGAAGGAAAAGGGACACTTTCCCGGACCTATATATCAATCCTGATAAAAACACTTTGAAATTCATGAGTAAGTAACTAGGGCCATAAAATTTGCTCATCGACCTTCTATGAATATTTTAAGATGTAAATACTCCAGATAGCCAAAGGTGTCAGGACTCAAACCAGCAGGAGTTCTGTAAAAATTCAACATGTTCTGCATTTGTAAAAGTTACTTTTAAAAATACAAGAGTCTCTGAACCCATCAGAGACCTTGGTACAGTATTCCTTATAGAAGGAACTGAAGGTAAACTGAGTGTATCTTGCTATTGATCAACAATTCTGTAAGCATTTTTTTCATTCACATTTCATTTTTAAACTGAAGTATCTTCCACTGACGAGGAGACTGAAGTGTTCACTTCACAAGCAGCCATGGAAAAATATGCCTCCAGCCCTAGCTGAGAAGCATTAGCAAAAACTGTGGGTGAAATTTTGACTTCCTGTTTCATAAAAAACAGAAAATTATTTTTTTTTCTTTCATAAAAAGGACAGAAATAAATATTCTCCTTCTCTTTTCACAAGATCGAGTATCCAGCAACAAGCTAACTGGAGACTATATAGGACATTCCTGAGGTAGACATTAGACTCTTGACGATCTTGTTAGCTTTCAGTTAGCCCTGCCAACTCTCACAGCATTTAATGCTTTTACTAGATCTCCAGATCCTGTACTAACTGAAAATCTTAATTTTCTCGGACTCTCAGAATTTGAGAAAAGATGGAAACCTTGGTCCTGAAACACTATGGAAACAGGAAGAAATGGCAAAGAATTTCCAAAAATACTAACACTGAAAGCCTTGTGAGCTTGGGTGCAGCTCCTGATTTCTGGATGCCAGGCTGGAAATGCTCTCAACCCTCCCTGGTAGAACCTCAGCAGGACCACAGCTCTGCTCAGCTGCTTCTGAAGACGCTCTTAGTTCCACCTGTGGAAGCGGTTGCTCTCTGCCTGCCTTGGACGAGTGCAGATTTGCACTAGAGCTCATGGCGATGTGGCTGCTTGGGGGGGCGAACGCTGAGCCCGTAGGCAGCTCACACTGTGGGGTCTTGGGACCCACGGTCCCTGCTGCAGGGGCCTCTAAGCATCAACCTTCATGTGACCTGACATTTAGGAGGCATTAAACTTACATGGTGTCCTCTAAATTATCCCCAAACATCAGATTATTATATTATTCTAGTCTAGAGCCTGTTTCTGATGTGTTGGTACATACAAGCGCACATGGAGCACAAACGCCTAAATATCCTCATTCATAGCAAGGGCATCACATTTCAAAGACAAGAGAGGCCTAAATGATTTTCTTATTCAGTTCCCCTCTGTGCACCTCTCTCGGGTACTTATGTGAACTAAGCTCCTAATCTTTGGGGCTTTGTCCACCCTATGCTATTAGAGTGATTGGCTTTGCAGGGATATCTTTGATTCCATTAAAACAACTAGGGGTCAGCACAGTTCTTTTTAAGACTTTTTGTAGCCTCCAAGATGTTGTTCCATCCTGCAAGTTCTTAATGCAAACCTACCAAGACCTGTAGGTAGGAGACACAGTTTGTCCTCCAGCTCACTCCCCGCTTCAAAGCCATTTAGCACTTTAGGGAAGCGCAGCACCTTGGCTGTCACTTGTGCCAAGAAGATGTAAGAGATGGAGAAGCAGAGTGAGATGTCCCTTGGGCTGCTGTGATGGCACGATGCTGGGGCCCCTCCACGGATGCACTCCTTCCCTCTGGCCCTGGGCCACTGCAGCCTCTCAGGCTAGTTGCCCAGCTGGGAGGCTTCAGCCCTGGCTCGCAGCTGAGCCATGTCCTAGAATTGCCCATGCCTGGCGTTGTGGAAAGGCTCCTCAGCCAACAGGTAGCTTGGGATAGCCAGGAGTAAAATGTTAGTGAACAAAGTTTGGGAGAAACTGTGGTGCCACATTTTGTTCCACAAACTTTACAATCCCTCACCTCTGGCCCTGTTTAATGCCATAATTACTCTCTTAGGTTTCTCTTTATTTAACGTCACCCAGCCTGTCTTCTTTTGTTACCAGTTATTTAACTAAAACAGGCAGAGGCTGATATTGAAGGCAGGCAAGGAGCCAGCATGTTAAAACCTGCTTTTAATTTAAGGTTCTGGGGCTAGTTTCCTAGCCATTACCACATTTCAGAGAAAATGAATTTTCTTTCCCTCTGTCAGATGATGGCTGATCTAGATCTAATTAGGGTCAGTTTCACCTAAGATGAGTCATTTACTTTCTGAATATATGGCTTCCAAATTACCGTTTTGGTTTAACGTCAGATATGAGCAAACTCATGCATATCTGTTTTAGATGGCACTGAAGATAAAAATCAATGAATTTTCTTCCATAAATACCTTCACAGTAGAAAGATGACAGCTGTATGAAGAAAAAAAGATCAGGATAAGAACAAATAAGATTAAGGTTAAATGCCAAATTAGTTTCCTGAAGAAAAAAAAAAAGTGGTCTTTTTGATATTTAACAAAAGAAGCTCTGAATGTCTAAGCTTTTAATGACAAATTTTTGACCAAGCACATTCACTGTGCTATAGCTGTTTTTGAAAGCATTATATAGGTGGCCAAAGACTTATCAAACTTACTAAAGAAACTAAACATAGTACAAGAAATTTCTAATCTCTGCTTTCATTAAGCTCTGCATCCTTCTTTGGGCTATTTTCCTTCCTATCTCCACTATAGGCTTAACCAGATGAACAGGAACTAGCACTGGAGACACATATCTTCTGTTTTCTACTCCTAGGTCTGGCCCATAATCAAGGATAATGCTACAGATAATTTCCACTGCAGGCGGATGGAGACAGTTGAAGCATAATCACGTCGCTGTTAGGAAATAATAAGGTCACTGAGGTACATCGAAGAAATTAAATCTCACGCATCTTTTATAAGATCGAACGATATGTAATATAAGCTTGCTATTTTGTGTTTTAAATAACTTTGTCAGCAGAGGAACTACTGTTTTGTCAGCATTATCTTACTCAGAGGAAGTTCTATCTGTAAATTGTAAAATGTTCATCAGAAGTGCAGGTGATAACCAATCCTCTGCTGTTGACAGGGATTAAGCAAAATAGCCTTCAGCTTTCAGTGAGGGGAAATCAAAGTATTTAGGGCAGCCTGTAAATCAGTCAAGCACCTTGAGTGCATGTCATATATAGAACTCAAAAGACTTTGTAGATTCTTTCTAGCACTGTGTTCCGGCTGAGAAACTCCAGCATTTCTGTCTTTGTACAAGCTAGCTATGTTAAGAGCATCCTTCCTACATGAGCTCTTATGTCTGAAATGACTTTTTCTTTTCATCTTAAAAAAGGTCTTATAATCATTACTGCTTGCCTGGATGGAGAATCAAAGCAGAAGAATGAATTGCAAAACTCGAAGACGCACTGGAGCTATTCATTGTTTTACAAAGAAACTATGCTAGTTGTATTTCTTACACAGTTTTGAATTATTACTTCCTTCTCAGGGCCTGAAGCTTTCTGCTCTTTTAAGAACTCAACTAAATCAACTATACTTGTATATTTGGATTATTTCTCTGCTGTGAACCACAGAAAACCCTCCGATCATAGATCATCACACGCAGGCCATGGCCCAGAGAAGCACTCATGAATGTGCATGATTTTGTGTTGCTAATAGGGCAGTGAAACCTGCAGCCCAGGATCAGGTCCCTACAAGAGGAAACCCAGTAGACTAAAATGGATTTTCCCAAGAACATATATGGACTTCAAGCCCTTCAAACCCTTAAGAAACTAACACAGCAGATTAAGGGAAACAGATATTTTGATTCCAATGTTTAGCGGCCAGGTCCATATCTGAAAGCTACAGATGGGCATCTCCAGCTCCCATAGCCGAAGGGCAATGGCCCATGTACAGGCACAGGTGGCCCAGTGAGCAGCAGCGCAGTTTTCAGGGATGAGAATGGATGCACAGTAGTCTAATTGAAGCCTTCTGAGAGTGAAGGGCTGTGGAAATTCAGTTATGGTTTTCAGCAGGATGGTTATCTTACTTTAATCAACTACAAGTAATCACTGTCTCAGCTAGCTGCTGTTAAATTTGCAGGCAGTTTTCATTCACAATGGCCAAATTCCTGTTCAGAACCTCAGCTAATCCATCAGCTACACTTCAATAATGATCATTTCAACATTATGTCACAACCTAGCTGAAAACAAACAATTTCACCACATGCATAACTCACCCCTGTTTTACCACTAAACTCCATGAAGTTATTCCAGTCATGGGCTTGACACAGAGGTGGTTTAAGTTTTCAGTGTGATCCTACTGAGCTCTGTGTCTGATATTCTACTTCATATCTATTTTTCTCTTTATTTTATATGGGCTTTGTTATTGTGAGACTCATTTACAAGCTGTAGCTTGGCATTGTAGTCATTGCACATATTTACACCTATGCACACAGTTGCACAGATGAGATCGTTTCTGAGCTTGATTAGCTTTTATTTCTAATAACTCTCCTTTCCATCTTCTTTCACAAGTGTTTCCTATCTCAGACAAGCACTGTAACGCATACATAATAAATCAGAGATCAGAGCCATACACTGCATCTTCACTGACTGCCAATTTACAGAATCAGCTTTCAGTTTTCAACATGGGCACATAAACAGCTTGTCTACGCAGCATATATTGTACACTGAGAGATTTTGTCAAACAAAAAAGGAAAAAAAGCTCTTTAAGTTAAAAAGCATCAAAAAAGAAAAGAGAGAGAAAAGAGACAAAAGGCAATACTAAAATGTTGTCAGGGAACACTAGAAAGGCACAAAAACCTAAACCATCTAAAATCTCATAAAGAAAC
Source organism: Crypturellus tataupa (assembly GCA_034781795.1). NCBI lineage: Eukaryota > Metazoa > Chordata > Aves > Tinamiformes > Tinamidae > Crypturellus > Crypturellus tataupa. The sequence goes on along the minus strand of JAWLRI010000951.1, from coordinate 1,076,931 downwards.
AAAAAAAAAGGCCAAAAAAATTCCAAACATGACAATCCTTAAACTGATGATCTTACAATAAAAAACAAGGACAAGAGTTTGTAATTAGATGGTGCCTTTCATCTGAGCGATTCATCAGCTCTTAGCAATTACTTGCGATTAATTTGACATCAGTTTTTCTCACAAATGCACAGCTGTTTCGTGCAATGTCGAGGAGACAGGGAAGTGTGCTTATACGGACAGTGCATGCCTGGACTCAAGATCCTCAGACTTTTAAGGAAAGCACAGTAGGGCCTGAATATCTGCCCCTAAGCTGAACTGAAACACGTGCAATCCAAAACTGTTTGGTAATTACTTCATTTTGGTTTTAGAACTGTTCATCCTTTCAAGCACCTTCTGACTCCCACTCACTTGACTAAAACCAGAGTGTTAGGCCTGGCATGGAAAGGGCTCCTACAGCTGTGAAGAGTTTAATTGTAATCCAAATATTCCTGGATATCAGAACAGCTTTTGATCGAGAGGTAAATACTGGCAAGTAGCTTTACCTGACTAAGTGTATTTCAGACACGTAGCTGCATGAATGCATACAAAAGTGCCCTCTCTTCAAAGGATATTAGTAGTATAATGTGCGTGATGAGAACCTAGCAAACTACACGTGCAAGTAAGTATGGCCAGTTAAACTATCATTCAGGCATTTCCTGCATGCCCTCTCTTTATGAGGCTCTTCAAAGATTTCTAGCAGGCATCCTGCTCACACTCACTCAAAGCTTTTGCTAATGCTGTCTGTGCATGGAAGCCATTAACACGAGAGGCCATGAGATCTAGGGAATTATCCAGGGGAGCCTGGGCCTCTCGGTGTACATCCTTGCTCTGTCACTGACTCACTGGGAGACGTTAAGCAAATGCCTTTGCTTCCCTGTTTCGGATAATGAGCATCTACGTCAGAGAGCTGTCAGCTAGTGTTGATGTAGGGCTTTGAAGTTGTATCATGCTAAATAGGCATTAATTTATAGTCAAATCCCTATCAGTTGGGGAAACACAGGGTTGGGATCCCCCTGGTAATATAAAACTCCCAAAGCATGATGCACAGATACCTGAAGAACTTGACAAAGATTCAGCTTCGATCCAGCAGGGCTGGCTCCTGCAGAAACACTTCCCTCCCATGCACCTAATTCTTACAGGGCAAATTCCCTCAGAGCCATTGCCAGTTGCAGGCTGCATCCCTTGGCTCGGGCTATATCGTACCTCAACAGTGAGATTTCTGGGGACCTGGAGCATTAAACATTCAGCACGGGTTCCAGGCGCTGCCTCTGCCACCCTCTCTCCCGCTCCCTGGGCTGCTGCCATCAGCTCCAGCTTGGCTCAGTTGAGCTGCCTTTGCATTCCGGTGTCTCTGTGTTGTACTCCAACATCTGTGAATGCAGTGCAGTGATATGGGAGTGGCGTGACAGGCAACCGCCTTCAATCTAGCAGATTTTGTTAGTGTCACTACAGGCCACAAAGCAGTGATGCTGCTTCTAGACTTTAAGCATGGGGGTCTGAGAATTGCATGCCTCTCCCTTGTGTCAAACTGAGTATATTGGATTGGACTGTGAATGATAAATAGTGCTATGTGCGGAATACCAGGTCATATAGTTGTAGAATGAAGAGAAAAATGGAAGAGGTCAAGTGAAGCACATAAGTACACAGTGCCTCTCTCTTCTAGGCATGAGACACATGAATATGTTGAATGCAGGGCCAAGGAAAACAAACAAACAAAAACGGTTAATCAGCACCAAGAGCCAGACTTGACCCTGCATGTAGAGCCCACATGGTCCCATTGAAGACTTGTAGAGCCAAAGGGGTCACACAGCCTTTATTGTTAGGCCTAATGTCTCAAAACCTCACGTTTGACAGGCTATACATGTGTATATATGTGTTTGATATCTTTTGGACTTGATCCTTAAAGAACTAAGTAATCTTAATTTGCCCTTCCAATCACTAGAAGGTAAAGTCATCTAACATATTGGGTATAATACAGCCCTGGGAACCCTAATTTAGAATTTGTTATATGCAAGAAGTTTCTAGTCCCAGCTGATGTAAACAGAGTTAGGCACCACTGGCAAAGGCTGTTAAAAGTGGAGAAAGGTCCACTGATGCTGAAAGCAATGCTTGGATATCTGAAAATTCTCTATATAACTTTGGCTATCTGTGCTCAAAATCCCAGTAGATTCAGAGGCAAGACCCTGAACAGTTCACAGTTCGTAAGGACAATGTGGTTCCCCTGCAGATTAACCCACAAAAACTCCAACTGATGAATGATAATAATCTTGAACAGACGAATGTGTCTGATTCCCATACCCTTTAGGAATTTAGTGTCTTCCTCAGAGCTGCATAGGACAGACTACCAGTCACTTGAGTCACTGGCAGGTTGCAGGGGTAGAAGTTCTCATGTCTCTGGAAAAGGTTTTAATAATCAACCCCTAGAGCAGTTAGCACAGGAGTCTTGTGCAAGCAGGTCTTGCTCCTAATCCTGAACATAGGCATGGTGCAGTCAAGAATATAAGAGCTGCATGACAGAGGAAGACAAGCAAGAGGTTTGATTCTGCAGCTTGTCTAACCATTTAGATAACTCAGTTCTTATCTCTATTCCTGACATTATTTGTGTAATGAGATGAAAAAACAAGCAGCCTAGAGATAAAATTCAGTTCAGTGGGTTGACTGGAGCATAAATTTCAATTTATTCACCTGAATTCTGCTTGCATCTTGCCTCAGGCACCTCAGTATAGTCTCTCAAAACCTCCTTATGCCTTCTGTCCCTGTTACCGTTCCACACTGAATTTCCACTGTTAATCCTTTGTCTTTTCATACACTCCTGCCCCAAGATTGTAGTGATCTAGTCCATGCATTTGCTCATATCAAGATGTGAAAGAAACTAGCAAATGAAGCAAAAAAGATTTACTCCTATGGGATCTTGACTTCCAAAGAAGTTTCCCGTCTGTTAGCCAAGCCCCAAGATATTCATTAGTAAGGTATGACGATGACTCAGGTAACCCCAAGTGTTGTGATTACCTGTTACATCAGCTCATGTTTCTAAGCTGTGGCTTTCCAAGTTGCCTGACTGGACAGGTACTAGCTCACACCAGCTTCTTTTGAAGATTTAATTTGTAGCCTAACTGCACAGCTACACCCAGGGCCACAATTGGATTTACAAAGCCTGGGAAAAGGCTGCAGAAATAGAGGCACTTTGCTCCCCTCCCACACTATCCTGCAGGGTTCAGGGCTACAGTTTAGCACAGGCAAGTGTGAATTTGGTTAGGATGAAAAACCTGAATGATGAAAGCACTGGTTGTAAATCTGCAGGACCAGCTGGCTTAGAGCATGCTAAGAACAAGAGGAGGATTCTTTAACACTTGACTTTATTAAGAGATTCAGGCATTTAAATGACCATTTCTAGTCATTTTTTTTCCAACCTTTCCTGTCATTCACAGGAGACTTGTCCTGCGCAACCATCCCTCCAAAGATAGCATTCCCTAGCAAAAGAGGCATGGAACCAAAGCTATACATTTTTATGACCAGCAGCAGCCAGGCCAAGGCCTCTTCATTTTCTCATTTCTGCTGCTCAAATTGATGTGTGATAGGTCTAGTGTAAGTAGCTGACACAACAGACTCTTTTCTCGTTGCAAGCTGTGTTTTTCTGTAATGTGGTCATCCCTACTAAACAAATAGAATTTTACAGATTTGGCTGTTGATCACTCTGATGCAACTGCAAAAGGGAGTTGGCAATATTCTTTTTTTTCCCAGCAAGATTATTTTGATGAAGGTAAAATGACATCCAGGACATCTTTTAGTCTCTTTTTTATCATTAATATCTTCTCCAATTCTGCCACGGAAATGACTCAGTAATGATGCTTTCCCATGATGTCATACTGAAGTGTCAAACTAAAACTCTTCCAAATCCCACTGCTGCATCTTTTCTCCAGTGTGGAGGCAGCATTTCTGAACCCTGACTCAATGGTTACTTGCAGCTAATGCTCCTGTTAAGAAACTTTCCTAAATCAAATCCAAGAGCATGTTCAGAAAAGTTTCACATTGCCTTGTCGGCAGTTGATGTGACTGAAGTACTAAATGACAACATCTAGGAACCCATAAAGTCAACTGCAAAAGCCTACGGACTCAGATAAATTAAACTGGGATTGAAGATTCATTACAATCCTCTGAAAGACTTCCAGTGACTGCAGTCAGATTTACATCAGTCTCTCTTCTACCTTGTCTTCCTGTCTTACCATTCTCTATACAAAAATCTCTAGAAGGACCTGAACATTCAACAACACATGATGTTTAGATGCATCAAGAGTTTCTGAGCTATCTGATATCTCATACATAATGCTCAGATGTAAACATTACATTGCAAGAAAATCTTTTACCTCTGTTCTATAGGAAGTAGGGAATAAGGTGGCCATTAGTAAAACTGGCCTTATGCCTTCTCTTAAACAATCAGGCAAGAGATTTGAAGGAACAAAGCTTGCCAGTGAAATGGCATGACAAGTATTGGTCCATGACTACTTGGACCAATTCAAAGTGATCTGAACAACAGATGTAGTGTGCAGATAAGGGTCCTTGGCAAGTTTGCAAAATAGGTCTTTGCTTCTTCTGGAAAAGAGATTATTACTAAAAGCAGTTCTAGAGAAGGAGAAGGAAGAGGAGAAGGAGTAAGGAATCACCACATGATGAAAATCTTTTAGCCAGCAAGAGAGATATATTTCCCGTGTAGCACTAGAGTTGTAAAATTCTGTCATTCTTTCCAGATATTGGCTAGCAGTGCCAATGGAAAGGCAGATTTCTATGTCTCATTATAGGAGTCACGAAGGAAATCCCCCAGGCAGATTTCCACTGGTAAATGAACAGGACACAGCACAGAAATAAATAAATAAATAAATATGCAAAACATGCTGGGTGAGTATTGTGGTTTGGCATGCAGAATCCTCTGTCTGGAGCAGCTAGTGCTTGTTAAGAGAAAACACCAGAGGAGGGAAAAGCTCCTTAAACATAATTTTATTAAGAACCAGCTATCACAATGTGAAGGTCCTGCACGGTTAGAACAAACCAAGCAACATTTCGAAAAGCTTAAGCAAAAAGGTCATCTTGTTATACCTGGACACATTTTCCAAAATACCTACCTATTTGGATATATCACCAACAAAGGTTCAAGAGCCTAAGATCCAGGCTTGAAATCTCTTCCTCTGAATTAGGAATAGTTTTGATTCAAAAATCCCTGCTTGGCATGAGATACACCTACCATGTGCTGAAATACAGACCTGTCTGTGATTTCAGCTCTACAGTTAGGCATGTAAAATGAAAATACTTCTTCCTGTAAGATACTCTCCAGGTGGCACTCTGCTTATTTCATAATGCTTATATTAATTTTTATTGCTGATTCATAAGAAGAATAAGGAATTCATAAGGAATATCAAAGAGGTGGCAGATAAAGGTTCAAGGGGGCAGATAAAGTTCAAGATATATCAATCCATATACATAGCTAATGGGAGGCAGTAAAGAAGATAGACCCAGGCTTCTCTCAGTGGCACCCAGTGAAAGCACTAGAAGTGGTTACAAATTGAAATACTGGAAATTCTGTTTAAACGATAGAAATTTTTTATAGTAAGACTTGAACACTGGAACAGTTTGCACAGAGAGCTTCTGAAGACTCCAGCCTTAAAGATATGCAAACACAAAAGCCCTGATAAATCTATTCTAGGTGACCCTGCTTTGAGCAGAGGAGTTAGATTAGACCATCTCTGGAGGCACCTTCCAACCTCAGCCATTCTGTTTCTGTGAAATGTATGGTACTCAGCTCTCCGGAGATAAGCTTTATTTATCATGCTGCCCATCCAGCAGCCCACAGTCTGCCCTGTCCTGAGGAGATGTCCATCTAACCCAGCAAAGCTCTTGGAAAAAGCTGGAAAAGGCCATCAAGGTGGCCCTGCTCCCCACAGCAAAAGACTGGCCTGTGGCACTGGCACACAGACCAGGGTCCCCAGCCTTGCATCTCATTCATAGATGAAGCAGCCAAAGCAGAGCTCTCCCCTGCCTCACCTCGAAGTGACAGCCAGGCCTTGCCTGAAGCCCTCAGACTAGACGAGGGGAGGGGGCCGCAGCAGGGCGGTGGGGCAGACCCGGGCGGGCAGCAGGGCTGGGATGAGGTGCAGGAGCCGGCTGGAAGCTCCGCCATCCACCACACCAGCAGAAACATCGCCCAGGAGTGCCATCTACTGGGTCCCAGACAAGGCAGCAACTGGGAGCTCCAGTCATCTCTGTGTGGATATAAGGAGGTGAACAGCGCATTTTGGCTCACAGCAGGGTTTCTCCTCTCTCCTTGCACTATGTTGCTTTTCCTGAAGGCCATTGGGAAAGCTGTGTCAGGCAAAAAGTGTCTGGTTTTACAAAACCAGATAATCACTGGAATAAATAATAGTAACAAAAAGAAAAACGTGCTTCTAAAAGGATATTTGTCTTTTCTCTCTGAGCCTCGACCATTACTCCATCATGATACTATAGAGGACCCAGAAAGTCACTCCAAGATCTGCTTCTGCTGGCTGAGAGGTATTAGCTGAGAGCAGCGGAGCTGGAAATGCTGCTCAGTGCCAGTCCTGTGAAGGCTGACAGCACCGACCACAGCAACTGGTCACAAACACCTAAATGTCTTTTCACAGGTCCCAGTGAGCCCTGAATTAGTCTATGATATTCAGTCAATTATTTATATCCTATTTTTTGAGTTCACAAATAATTTAATTGTCATATTTAGCTTCAGAGCAATCATGTTCAGCAGTAGGTTCCTTGAGTCATATCTAGTCATATCCTCCAAGTATTTCTATATAACAATCTACAGACTCAAAGTGGGTATATTATTTTGGTTGGTGAAAGAGAAGTAGGAAAAGTAATGGAATTTGTAAATATAAAATGTTTTTACTTTTTAAAGCAATAGGACTGGTATAAGTGCAGGGATTTTCACTGAAATTGTCTTAGCTAAGTGTGACAAAGTCTAGAGGAAGAATCCTTCATTCAGAAGGAATAGAGACAGGCTGGTCTGAGGAGGTAGTATACAAACTATATTTAATTAGAACATATTATTGAGATAGTAAAGAAAATGGACTGTAGGCAACTGTGAACTAGCAGCAAATAAGCAGTGCCTAGATTAATAACTAAAATATCTGTAACATTCATCTCCACATTAATGAAATGTATCTATCGAGTAAGTAACTTAAAAACTGAACTACTGTGCTCACCATCTTATCACTTTTGGCACCAAGACTTTCCTCTTTTCTTATGTCTAATTTTAAACAAAAAAAAACCCCCATTCTTGGCTGACTTCTTTTATTATTTTATAGAAATCAGAGCTGTGAAATTGCAATTCCAGATATGAATGAAATGGAATAGTCTGCTCTCAAATGAATAGTATGAACTGGGTTGTGCTGATGAAATCTAGACTTAATCCCATGTTTTTAGAGGCTTTGTAACACACTATCTTGTACTGGACATTGAAATAGGATCTTCCTACAGTTCTGTTTTAATATCCCACCCTCAAGTCAATTAATGGTGAGTATCAGTTTGCTACACACACCAAAATGAGCCTGTTATAGCAAAGCATTAGGATCTCTAGTTAAGAAAAGTTAAGCTTGTGCCTTCTTTTATGAGTATAATCAAGTCTCAAATGTGAGTTAAAGTATTTCACTAAATTGGGCCTCAAATAAATTGACTCTTTGAGAGAAAAAGCAAAGCACAGACCAATGAAGACTGGGGAAAAGGAAGTCCACAATTTAAAAATGATCCAACATGGTTCTTGGCTGAGAGGAGCAATTTTAGAAAGGAAGCAATAAAAAAGAACAAGTCAGGCCGACACTGAGGATTATCACCTGGGACCATCTGATCTAGTATTTGCGTGACATGCACACTCTCTCCCAGCTTGAGTGAATTCAAACTCGGAGCTGGCACATGAGCCAGGCCATAATTTGTGTCAAAGTCACTAGTGGGTGACATGGCATTGGACTGCACAGGGACACGACCACACTCCATGCCCACTGTTGAATCCTGGCCTTTCTGCAGCCCTGAATACAAGGCTGGTGAAGCTAGTGAAGGAGCACGCAGGAGGCCACCTGATGCTGTAGCCCTGGGTGGGGGCAATTTTGCCACGGGAGTCAGTGACTGTAGTTTGAATGCTGCTTCTTCACCTTGTCCCACGGTCCCATGGCCATCTTAGGACAGCTCATGGAGCAGGCACTTCGGCTCCTGTTGAAGGTGTTGGCAATGTCATTTTACTTCAAGTGCATTCTCAGTCAGAATTAGATTTTTCAAGGACTTTTTTTTCTCTTCCCAGAAAGCACCTTAGCTTAAGATGGAAAAAAAATAAGAAAAAGAAGAAAAAAGATTTGTAACCCAGAGAAGAAGAGCTCTGGCCTTGGTTAGACATATTCTTTGCTCAAGAAAGTGTTGATGAATTTTGTTTTCCATTTTCCATTCTCTCCACTGAATAATGCCCATTTTCCTGGCATTGCAGGACATTTTCCCCACCTCTTCTTTTTGAGGGCAGAAAGAGGTTTTTGGCAGGAAATCTTTGGGGCCAAGGTTTCTAAGGGAGCTCAATTATTACGGGAAGACATGGCAGGCTTGTGTGAAAGTGCTTAAGCCAAAAATCCGTGGAATTTCCCACTATATCACAGAGCATCAGCTGATTAGAAGAGCTTCCACATGATGCTGCAATCTTTTCTAATTCCAGGACCTGGCCCCTCTTCCTGGCCATGGTACAGTGGAAAGAATGCTAACAACAAAAAGGGAACACATAAGCATGAAAATAAATTCCCTATTACAACCATTTTTTTTTGAGACGCAGCCTAAAGAAATATTGCCTACTTAAAAATATTTTTAAAAAGGTAAAAGGGAAATTGGATTTGAGTTGCCGTCCCTAACAGATTAGTTCAGTGTGTCACCAGAAATAAAAATATAAAGTGCTTCTTTATAAAATAATAAAGGATTTGTTTAGGGGCATTGCATACTCTGCTGAACATAGTCCCCTTGGTGAGCACTTCCTGACAGTCATGCAACTTCCTGATGGGATTTTTTTTCCTTTTAAATAAATCAACAGTCAGGCTACTGTCCTCGACACGTGGAACAAAGCTGAGTGCTCTGAGTTGGTCCCTGTACTGTTTACATGAATGACTTCAGAGGAAATGTTCTCACATTGGCATTGATGGAGCCACAAAGATTCATTGAGATGAAGCTGGAATGTGGATGCTGTGAAGTGTCCTTCAGCTGTCCACCTGGCACTGCCAGGAAGAGAGCTTTTGATTTGTCTGCAAATACACAGTGGATGGATTTAGAGGAGGGCTGATTTTTCCTGATCTGACTCCACATACTTTGTTAATATGATCCCGCAAGAGTTCCCCTGGGAAGATCCAAAAATTGACATCTCTAAACCAAGTTGCCTACTCCAGCTGAAATTTTTGCACTTTGGCTTCATTACTGGTGCCATCCGAATAGGTTTCACAGAAATGATTGGGAACAGGTAGAAAGCTTGGTGGAATGGGCTGAAGTACAGACCAGCTTCAGACATAAGGCTAAATAAGGTGATGGAATTCCAGTTTTGCTCAGTACATGGTATTTCCATTTTATTCTGACTTTATCTTACACTGTATGTACTGAATCTGCTGTTCGTACACATATTCAGACGATTAACTGTTTAACAAGTTGTCTCTCTGGAAAAGCTAAGCCTTACTGAGTTCCCACTCAGCATTTAAAGTGCAGTAATCCATCAAAGCTGTACAGGTATAAATTGAGGATGATTTTACCTGTTTCTTCCTCCCACCTTTTATTCTCCATAATCTCATTAATACACTGAATTTAGCCTTCTTTTACCCCTTTTATTAGAATCAAGAACGACCATGACTAAAGATGCGACTTCTGCAAGTGACAATACCTGAGCTGTCACTAGTGTTGATAGCTGAGAAAGAGGTGGCATTTACTTCACAGCAGCCACGATACTCTTGGTCCCACTCCACCACTTTGCAACTCCCATGTCCTGAGACTGCGTCAGCAACCATCACTAGGGTTCACTTCCCTATTCTGTGGCCACGGAGACATCTTCACCTTTTTTCAGCTCATTTGTGTTCGCTCTACAGCTGAGTGTTGGTCTGTAGAAGTAACTTGTATATGGTTCAAAGGCTGGAAACAGATTACAAACAAGTATGATGAAGTAATCTGAATCTCTCTTGCCTTCCAATTTGATGTTTTTGTGATGGTCCTCTTCTGAGTTCTTCTGAGTTCTTCTGTTTCAAACAACCCAAGCCTGAAAACAATGGAAGTGCACTAACTGTCTGAAACAGTTTGAGAGAAGAGGAACTACAGATTTGAAAGCAGATTCTCTTAAAATCATATGTTTGCAGAACAGCTAGAGCAATGACATCCCCAAGCTTCTTGGAGCATCCCCTAAGAAGCAGGAGAGCTGCAAGTGCGTGGTTATGTTAAGACAAGAAAGCCTACTGCCACTGTCTCAGCGTACCTCGAAATTCTGCTGAAGCTAATTTAATTTGTAAAGTTAATTGCAGTGACAGGATCTGGAAGGAGGTTAACATCAGGTCCCTCACTTGCCTCTGAAAGCCTGTGAGCACCCCCAGAAGCTGGCCTGATACATGTGTCTGGACAGCATACAGGCTTGTGGTTCAAAGGTTTCCTTTGAACTGCCAGCCATTACATTAAAGAACGACAGGATAAAACAACCGCACGGCCAGAGAAATGGATTTTCATTCAGTGTCGGATACTGTGGCACAGCACACCATGGTGAGCTCATCAGTTTGTAGCATCTTGCCAAAATACAGTTTCCCAGTAAAGCAGATCCTTTTCTTAAAGTACATGACCTAGTCAGATTTTCCTTTGAAGAAGCAAGTTTGGGACCTGGGAGTCAGGCTGGCCCAACGCCTGTGAAAATCACAGCACTCCCGGTGCTGTGCAGGTGGCTCTGGGATAGCAGTGAGATTTTGCAATGCCAAGACTCTGCTCAATTCACATTACTCTCCCACGGTATCTCCCTATACTGAGCTTAAAAATCCCATCCTTGAAAAGCACATATCGATTTGGCAGAGAAGAGTAGACAGGATACCTGCATCCCAGCTCATCACCATAGAAGAAATCTTACATTTCCTTTGAAACTTACTGTCACAGCCAATACAGGATAGGCAGGACTCATTCTCTCTCAACCACCATATATATTTCTTGGCAGGTTTCAGTGTATTTTTGATGCTCTGAATTAATACAGCCCTTCAGACAAACACATTTCACATCATCTACAACACATAAACCATTGATAGGAGAATTATCAGGGAGCAGAAGAACTTCCAGAAAGCAAAATGTCTAGAAGGATGTTTGTTATAACTTTACTTACCAGCAATGTGAAAAAATTTTTCTTAGATGATTTTTTTTCAAGTTTTTCATGGCTGCAACATACCAAATTATTCAGTCTGGCAGCAGATCACAAGTGGCAGAAGGATTTAATTCCTGTACCAGGAATTTCAGACCTAAACTCTTGTTGCCTTATACCTTCAGTGATATTTGCATTCAGGCAAAGTACAATCCAGCTCCATCAATCTGGAATATGCTAACTCCTGCCAAATAAGTTTTGGATGAGAAAATAATTGTTTTAAGAGATCTGCTGTATTACTGACCAGCTCTATAGCATATTGAACAGGGACTGAAGCAGAAACTGGGGAGGACCAGTGTTCTCCTGCATTAGTACACATTAAAAAGGATGAGCTGGATTACTGGTGTTGGTACATCTGGCTAGTTATCTTGGGTGTGTTTATAGCCTTTTATTTTGATTTGGTCATACCAGCTAGATGAAGAGAAAGCAAATAAACCAGCAGACATATCACTGCAAAAGCAGAAATGAAAAGCTCTCTCCAAACACTAGAACAAATATCCCTGTTATATTTACTTGCAGATTGTTATTTTCTTTCAGATGAGACAGCATATGAGACCTTCTATATCAAAGTACTTGTGAAACAATTTTGTGTTTTGTGCTTCTTTTCATAAAACTTATCTTGGAAGAAAGTCATGTTTTTCCTTGCTCTCCCTCTACCTCAGGAAAAAAAAAATCAAAGGTTGGTTGTTTTATTTCCTGTGGACAGTGGCATTGTAAGGGAGAGATTAGTGAAAATCACAGTAATCTTGGAAGAAGTCCCTTTGTGTATCTGGTGTCTATACATGCAGCAAACCAGATGCTGTCAGACATTCCCAATTAGGATTGTGCTGTGGGTGAAATAAGCAATTCTTCTTTCTCACAGATAGCTGTAGCTCCAGTTCATTAATCACCCATCACTCAGACTCCAGCAAGGAAAGCTGATAGCATCATGGTGAGAGCAGGCAGGCTGCCGCAGCGATAGCAATGCTGACAACACACTGGGCTGTAGTTTCCACTGCGGGGGCTACCAGCATCAAATCCTGCCATGTCTCAGCACTTTTCCATATCCTAAAGGTGAAATACGCACAATATCTCAAATCTGGCTCTAAGCTCTTAAACAAAGAGACCTTTAATGTCTCAACAGGACAGAGCCAGGAGCCCCTCCAACCTATATGAAAGGCTGTCATAATTAAAACCAAACAGAAACTGTCTGAATTCCTTATTAAGGACAGTTACAAGAACAATCTTAACCCCTGAATAGCCTGGAAAGCTTTTAATGTTTTCATATATTCATAGAAGCATAAATGCAAAAGCTCTCCTGGTGTGTCAGGGGCAACAGGCAAAGGTATTGCAGATTGATGTGGGATGCCTCTGAAAAAAAGTGTAAAAGAGTGATGCTGATTATAGAAAGTCCATCCTTTATGTTCTTTTAAAAGCAGTGAAACGTGAGCTTGAATTCAAGCATGAGTCTGTTTGCACGGAGCCTGGACCAGCGGCTGGGTGGCTCCATGAGTTTTAGTGCCCTGCTCTGAGCGTTGAAGGGCAACAAGGCTCAGATTAAAACGGCAACTAAAAGGGCTGTGATTATAGGCAGGAGTCTCCCCAAGGCTTCAGAAGAGAGCTACGTGCCCAAGTCACAAAAAGCAGTGAAAAAATGACTTTCCCAGCTCACCCGTCGTAGGGTGTGCTTGGAAATGACTGAGAAAATAATCTCATCGAAAGACAAAGTTCAAGGTCACTCTCATGAAACTGCACACACTGGAGAACCTGAGGGGATTAGAAATACTTACACAACCCAAATAGTCCCATCCTGAGGGACTTCCTCCATTTCAGGGAATGCACACTGACAGAGGCAGGTGGGGACAGAATGGATGAAAAAGAGGCAATATGATTAATAAAATATATACTTTTCAATATATTTTTGATGTTCATTTAAGAAATAAAACTTGAAAATATTTAAATTTTCAACCTTTGATTTGGATCTCCTTTGCAGGAATGAGAGAGAAGTACAACTGGCTTTCTTTGCCTTCTATTGTGAAAAATAAACTAAAATAAAACAAAAAATAAATTTGAAATCTCTTTCCCTATTTGCAAACTAGCTTTTTTAGGTTGCTTTCAGTCATTAAAATTGAGAAAAAGCTAGAAATATTTATTTCATTTTCATGTTAAAAATATATTGACATATTCTACAACCTATCATGGGGTATTATCAGATTTGATGCAGTAACTCCTATGGTATTCATGGATAAACAAAGATATAAAGAATTAGTCTCCAAAAGGAAATTTCCTCCCAAATGGGAATTAAATTTATATCAAACATCATCATTCTCTATTGCCAAACCACAAATAAATTTGAATATCCTTCTAAGATAATTGCATTTCCAGTATTCTCTTGAGTGTAAAATTTAGTCAACAGGAACAGTCACTGCAAAGAGCATTTAGAACAGTTTTTAGACAGGCATGGATACTGCTAACAAAAGTACAGAACCTGGTCTGTGACTTTGTTCAAGAAAAATATGATGTATTAATCAATTGAGAATGTTAGGATGTCATTAATTCAAGCAAAATCATATTAAAAGTTGTTTCTCTACCTTTTTAGTACTAGGAAACACTAAGTTGAAAATGAAGAAATATTGCGCCTATGTGAATATAAGTGCAAATATTCCCAACCTGCTACATTAAGCTGTTTAGCTATATAACTTTCATTTAATCTAATATAAGTTGACCAGGTGAAACCAGCTGTGCTGCAAGTTGAGAAAATCCCCTTTAGATACAAAACAATATGCTTTCTTAATCCACCATGCCAGAACTGCTCAGACAAACTACTTTCTATAAAAATGGGGTTGATAATTTAGATGGGGTAAAACAGGATGGAGCATGACTGGAAAAAAGACTGCAAGAAAAATGCCAGAGCATCTAGAGAAAATAAGACTCAAGGCAAAGTCAAAATACAGATGTCAATATAGATTATCTCCCAGTAACAAGGTTCAGCACTGTGGACATTATTTGTCATTGAACCCAGTGGCATCTCAGAAATATTTATGGTGTGTGAAGGAGAATTGCAACTAGCAAGTCAACTAGCAACAAGTCAGTGGAGCATCGACTTGCAAGGCTTTGGGACTCTGGGAAGAAAATAGGATTCCCTGCCCACATGCTAGTGCTTTCCAAATGCACTGGGTGTTTGCTCCTGACCTCACTTAGACCAGCACAAAGCTGGTGCCACACAGCTGACATTAAAAAGTATATACCAGTGTAGCTCGTGGATATCAGCCTACATTCCATGAAATCTCAGCGCTTGTGAACTGCTGCTGCAGGGTCCACAGAAGCAAATTCCCAAAAAGCAAGCTGTCAATAAAGCACAAATGTAAATAGTTAGCACGTCCAGACCCAAATATTTTAGAATTGAGTCATGCTGCTTGAATCCAAAGTACTATTGTGTTAAAAAAACAGGGGCAGAGGTTTCAAAGTGAGCTTTGGATCAAGCATGTTGTCTCCTTACATGCACTGGCCATAGGAATTTGGCCCGAGTATTGTAATGGTGGTAGAAAAACAGGGCCCATCACGGAGTGCACGATCATTGTACTGGAAATGCAGGGCACCAGCCAGCCCTGCCATGGGCACACAGTCTGGGAAGAGAAGAAACTCCCAGGATTTGGGGTAGGTGTTACAAATGCTCGTCTTGCAAGAACAACGCTGGAGCAGCACAACCTGACGCAGCCTTCCCATCCGGGCCGGCCCCTGGGCCGGGAGCGCATCCCCATGGGAACGCTATCTGGGGACGCGGGCTGGCCGGCCGCTCGGAGATGCACGGTCGCTCATGAGGGTTTCCAGAAAATCCTAATCAGGAAGAGTCGGATTCGCCTCTGACAGAAACCATCAGTCACCCTTTCATGAGTAATCCCCATTATTTTGCTGTTTAAACTGCTGCAGCAATCTTGCTGTAGTAAAAGCTTTCTGGGGGAAAATATATGTCCCTGGGTTTCTCTGGATTAGGGATGATATACAGCGATAAATCGCACCCACACAGAGATCACCATTTTATGACATCGCAGAGGTTTACAAGCAAAGGGGCACTCCTCCGTAAAGTGAGCCTTAACTGGAAGCCATTCCTCAGGCCCTGCCTTTAACTCGGGAGATCAAGTCTTTATTTCCACACCCTGTGAGCGCTCTGCCCTTGTCCTTCACAAGCCCCCGTGGCAGCGCAGCAAGATGCCTACTGGGGTATAATCAATGCCCCAAAAAACATGGTTCAGCCATTCAGGCACTGCTGCTACTTGGGTTATTCGTTTCTCCTCCTGCCTTGAAGTGCTGGGGCGGGATGTGCTAATGGAGCAGCACTTGCAAGGCACGCGGGCATGCTGGTCACAGGCACGCTCAGCAGGTCGCCAGGGCTCCCGCCTAAACAGCAGCATTTGCCCCGCGGCAGCCCCCAGACCGCTAAAGCAACAGGGTTGTCAGATGGACTTTGGCACCAGCAGCCCCAGAGCAGGCGCCAGGTCCGGCTGGGGGGATGTTTGTGACAAAATGCTGCCACCTCTGGCAGAGAGCCGGAGAGATCCGCGCCTGGCGTTCAGGGCACTGTGGAAAGGGCAGATTCCTCTCTTTCCAGGATGGTGTCTGCCGCCCCTGCAGACCAGCGGGTCAGCAGTTTGACTTCCGCTGCTCTCCCTGCTTTCTGGCGGTCCTCGTCGTGACCTTGCAGGCCCCTGCAAGAGCTGTGCCTGGTGCTTTGCACTCCTACCCAAAGCAAAGCCGAGTCAGAACGACTGCTAACAAGGCAGCTCATGTGCTCTTCTCAGGAGTCCCGGGGCATTACATTTTCGGAAGAGGCTACTATGCTAGAACAGATCCGTTTTGGGAGCCCAGACTTGAGTGGCCTCTCTGAAAAAAACACAGAAGTAATTGATTTGGGGGGTGAAAAACTTTCCAACGTGTCCTATTTTAACACAATTTACACATTGCATAGCTCTCAACCCACATGTCTCAGTGCAAAATCGCAGGAGAGTCAGGACTTCAGCTGGACTCACAAAACTTTTGGGCCAGACACACTGTGAAGTTCTTCATGTGAGAGAGGAGCAATGAGAATCATAGAATCATAGAATGCCTAAGGTCTGAGAGCCAACAGTTGCGTCTGGTCAGGCAGAGCCCATGTCTGTCAGTTTTGTGATTTCACATAGCTGGAATCACCCGTTGTGAATGGCTTTGAATTGGAGCCTACCAAAATAAGCAAAACCAGAACATTTCTTAGAAATTATTTTCCTGCTGTGTGGCCATGTGACACACTGGAAGAATTTGCAGTGATGGCCAGTGACATAGGGCAGAGGATTTGGACTTGTCAAAGATTTGTCTAAATCAACAAAGCCTTTAAAGACTGCGGCCTTGGTCAGCCAGTTCTGCCCCCAGCTCTGCATTGTGCGGCTCTGCAGCGTCTCTCTGCAACGGGAATCCTGGAGCGCAAGGGTCCCACTCTCTGCAAGGGTGGGACCAGAGCAGGAACAGGGTTTTTAAGTTTCACTGTTGTTAGTGATGTTCTGGAAAAACAGTACCATGCAATGCTGATTGCGTTTGGATCTGGCTTTCAGTCGCCAGATTTCACAAATTTCCCAAACTTCCTAGAGGCTCTGCATGCAACAAACACGTCTTCATATTCATGTAATTTGTTTTCTTTGTGCATCTCTACATCCTGCTAGTGTGGAGGTGACAACTTTGACTGCAGGGACCTGGAAGACTTCCCCAACGGTCCCTCTTCGCCTTTACCGTGGGAATGTGATATTTGCAGGAGTGTTGGCTGTGGGGTTTTGAGTTGACAATCTCAGCCTTAGATCCGGGGGTGGCTAGCAAGATTTTCAAAGAGCCATTAACTAGTTCAGGAGATCTCAGCAGATGCAAGCATCAGCCTGGCTGACTTCAAAGGTTCTCTGAAAATGTAACAAAGCTATACCTATTTTTAGGTTGTCATTCCTGTCAGGTTTACTTTTGCTACACAGCCAGCTCCAGTGCAGCAAGACCTGATACTATGTGTTTTCAAGCACACTGCTGCATTTATGAATACCGATGACAAGAGATTAAACTAATGAACAGGTGAGACATAGCAGGGCTATGTGGAAGAAGATGGGAGCTTGGGTTTAATGCCTAACACACCTGGAAATGAGCTTTCTGCTTCCAAGCAGTTCAGAGCACTGGGCACACTCAAGATTTTCCTTAGAGAACCTAACTGTTATTCACAGAACCTCTTCCCTGTCCCCCTGCCTACAGAAAGCAAGAGGATAGTGATGTAGGTGGCCACCTCCTCTTTAATTGAGTACTCGCAAATGTTACATAGCTGTTTCCACCTTGCTGATATGGCCCTTGCAATGAGGAATAGCCTATCCCTGCTCCACTCCATCCATCTGAGCATCTCTGATGAGAAATCTTTTCACTGGAACGTGGTGCTCATCCACGTCATAAGGACATACCTCTTTTTCAGTTCGACAGACACAAAGGCTCCTTTCAGTACCCCAAGGAACAAGTTCTTCTCTGCAGTGTCCACATGCAGCCACTGTCGAGCAGAGTGGGAAAAATATTCCCATAGCGTGTGGAAGACCGCTCAAAGGAGCCACGGAGATACATTTCATCATGATACATAAATTAAGGCAAGAGTTTAGAGTTCATAAATAGTCTAATTAACCTAAATCCTTTATTTTGCTTTAGTTGTATGAAACTCTGGATTCTAAGCTAGTTTTTCTTGCCAAACAAAACCTCTCTTGCTACTTCATTACTGACCCAGCTAAGTTAAGTGGTGTCATTTTTATTGAAAAAACATGGTAAAGTGTGTCACAAACTGGGAAGCACTAATGTAATTTGCTACTGCTCTGCTTCAAGCACTAGGAGAGAACACAAACAAGTTTAGCTAAAAAACGAAGACCGCCAAAAGCTATGTTGCTGTTCTGTATTGGCTGGGTTTTGGAGATGAAAGAGGGGGAATACTGTATTTTGAAACAAAAAAGCTTGCAAATATAAATCAAAATCTGCCTGCTGTGCAGCATTTAGTACTTTCCTGAATCTGTTGTTGTTGTTGTGCCGTCTCTATCATGGGGCCAATCTTTTCATTTTGTTTATATTTTCCTAATGCAAATTGTGACTTCTACCCTGGGAACATGACAAAGTCTTTCTTCACAAATGCAAAGAAGACAGGAAACTCACAGTTCCCACAAAGCAGCTTTGACTCTTATTATTTGTGATAATTCTGTTAGCAGGATCCCAGACATCAGAATGTGGATCAGTAAGTGAGACTAATATGCTGTGAGAGCTTCCATCTACCCATCTGAATAGGGTCCAGCCTGATCTGAATAGGGTCCAGGCTGTCATTTATCATCCGAGGCCAAGTTCTGCAGCTTTTAGTTGGTTAGTATGAGTTTCACAGCTCTGAGAAATTACCCCCAGCCTCCACCTTTGTCCAACAACCTGAAGCTCCAAACAGGGCTCCTGAATGTTCGTTTTAGTCTATCCCAAGAGAAGCATCAGTCCATGCAACCAACTGCTTAGACTCTCTAATCCCTGCAGTGCCTGCAATGTGCTGCGGACACCCCTGAGTTGGCCCCCAACTGTCCTAGATACCAGTAACACTTTAGCCAGTGGCAAGAACCTCCACAGAGCAAACAACTTGAGTATTTATCCAGCTTCTTGGGTGGGTTTTTCATCCAGTCTAGAGCTTTGTGCTTTCACAGCCGCATTTCTCCCAAGCCCCAAGCAATCTGATTTCAAGTGCACTGAAATTTATCTGCTTTGTATAGCAGTCACGGCAACAACTGCATCTTGAGGAGGCCCCAGGCACCTCCAAGGGCCATGTTTCTTTGAGATGCTACCACACTCCTTTGCTGGTATCCCTAAAGGGTTGGGGCAGAGGGCTCATGACAGATTGCTCTTTCAAACGGGGCTTTCATTCCCCTAGAGATTCATAACTATATGCTCTATGAGAGTGTATTAACTTCCTGCTCCTGATGTCTTGTCATCAAGCTATATTGCAAAATAGTCAGGCCGAGCTGTGCTGTGGCAGACCACATTATGTTGAAGAAAGCACATTCAGATAAGATATGCTGTTGTAATGAGCATATAGTATGTGGTGATCTGAGGCCTCTTTTACCAAGGAAAGAAAAACAGATTCAAGGCAAAGTAATAAGGGCTGTATATAACTGTGATACGAGGTTTGCTCAATGGCTCAGTTTTTCTTCTGGCACAAGACTGTCTGCTGTCACAAAACTGGTCAGAATTAATTTGTCCATAACCACTTACTCTCTGCTGCTAAGAGAGATTCACAGCCAACAGCTTTACAAAGTGGGTCAAGAAAAATCAGAATG
>JAWLRI010000951.1:1044911-1057091 GCA_034781795.1 Crypturellus tataupa | reverse complement strand
TTATTACTTACAGGAACTCAGATCTTAGTCCTTGCCTTCATTTCCTAGTATCACTACAGGTGAACATGTGTAAATTGTTGCAGCAGCACAGAAAGCCATGGAGGGCTTTTTTAAAGCCTGTTCATTAGACACAGGAAATAGAAAGGTTGGTGGAATGGGACCTAATTAATTATATCTACAGTACATGGAAGAAATAAAATGAAAATGTGAATTCCAGAAATGAGCAATAAAACAAACCTTTCTTCAGGATTAGAAATAGGCAGTTGGGACCTAATTATACAATGCAGCTTCTGACTAAGCAGATCCTGCAGGAATAAATGCTGTGCAAAAATAAAGCTGCTACATAGAAAGTAATATATGAGTTAGAACACAAAGGGCTTAGGTTTATTACAAAAAGGTATTTATAGACTAAGCCCAAAGATAGCTGTCATTCAAAGCCTACCCATTGAAGTGAAAATAATAATACTGATAACATGAAATATTATTAAACAGATAATACCAGTAGGACTGGAAACAAGGAAATGTCACTGTCATCTTCTCCTGGAAGATGATTCTGATGTGCATTTAGGGAGAGCAGCAGGCAGATTTCCTAGGAGGAGCTGCAGTCCCCTGCTTGCCCATCCACTCTTGAAGGTTTAGGCTACCTTGGGCAGCAGAGGGTGGAGGTAGCCTGAACCTCACTGAGCTCCCTGCTGTGAGACAGCTTCTCCCATCCAGCTGGGGCTTCCTCGCCCAGTTCATTGAAACCAAAACCTGAGGATGGGACGTGGTAGGGCAGGCTGGTCACAGCTGGGGGTTGGAGTTTCAAGTGCTCCCACATCCAAGGAACCTGGGAAAATGAGCAGATGGCTGCTCACTATGAAAGCCCCATCAAAAGTCCTCAGAACCTGGGGTTCTGAGTAGCATCAGGCCTCCCACAGGCTTTCTGCGTGGGGCAAACACCTGGAGGACAGGCCAGATGCCTCTTACGAGTTTAAAGCTAGTCTTGCTGTATTTCCATGCCTGTAGAAGGAGAAAGAAAAGGACTATCTTTTGTCAGTTCATTCCCAGGCTCTTAAGTCATGGGGTTAGGGCTGCAGTGCTGGGTAGCAGTCATCTTTACAGCAGCAAAGATGAAAGTCAGACAAAATAATCCAAAGAAGTGCTTAACTGAGACTATTAAGTCCCAAAGGATTTATCAGAGGTTTACTTTCCTCTGACTTCTAGGAGAGACTTCGGCTAAAGTCCATTAAGCAAATTAAAAAGTAGAAGGAAAATAAACACAGATTAATGGAGATAGGAATTTTATGAAGGAAAGGAAACAGCCTATTCCTGACAAAGTTCCTGGACTGCTATTCAGGTTTTAAGGCCCCCAGACCTTATAAATGGAGGAGATTATTCTCTTCACGTTACCCTGCTGGTAGTCATAAAAGCAAGTTAATAGAATTTTTCTTCCCCCACTGAGAAGTCCTGTAGAAACTAGAGTAATAATATAATCCATAATGTTTCAGTTCAGTGCGTGACATGCAGCTATTTGTTCCTTTGTTTCCAAGCAGGGAATCAAGCCATAAATCTTGCAGCGACACAGATACTGTACTAGCTCTGTGGCATTTTATCTCCTGCTGAAACTGAAACCCATCTGAGCAGCTTCCCACACAATTAGGGACTTGCATGTCAGAACAACCAGGCAGGATTTCTCTATTTGTTACTTTGGCATCATGATTAATATTTAATCCACAGAAGATAGATGAGTTTGAAGCCTCATTTTGCTTGTTAAAAACTACTTTGAAACCAAGAAGATGAGAAAATTATGTCATTACAGAGTCCTGTTCTTTATTATCATCAGATAGCTTAAATGGAGGCAAATGCTACCACAAGAGGGAAGTTTTTTCCCCTCCTCATCTTCTAACCGATTTTCTGATTTTCATTTGTTTGAGTAGTGTTCATGGACTAAAACAAAGAGATGCAGAAATGCTAAGACAAGGCTGAGTAAATGGTTTGCTCTGCAGACGCCCTGGTTCAGCTGTGCAGTAGTACTAGCACAGGGGTGATTTTCCTGCGCTCAGCTGGACACTCTGCCAAATCAGAGGCAAACACTGATCACTTTGGAGTATTGAGGAAAGCTATTGCTGTCTTGCCATGATCTGGAGGAAAATTGACATGTTCACATTTTTCTTTAATGCCTTGATTGGAAAAGCCTCTTACAGTTTTTACAGCATCTAATATGCTAGAAATATGTTATTTGTTGTAGGTAGCTGCCCAACAAGTCTTTTGTGTAATAATTCTTGAGTTGGACACAGACCTACCCGAGTTTTGCCTTCAGAGAGTTTTCACCATTGCCTGGCTGGAGGCATTAGAAACTGCTATTACTCTCAGGAAGAAGGGGCTGTTATTTATCAGCGCAAGTGTCAGCACATGGTGTCACGTCACATTCCGGCCCACAGCGAGCGCATCAGGGATCCATGCAGCAACAGTTCTGGAAGGGCCATTTGTCACCCTGGGAGACCAGGTGACTGCCAGGAACATCTGCCCCAGGCCTGGCACTGAGCCCCACTGCCCAGGTAATGATTTTCTTTGCTATAAATAAGTTTATTATTAAATGTCCCTGCCCAAAGAGGCTTGCTGATGGGCAATCACCAGGACAGCAGAGAAGGTACTACCTGCCTTGGCTCCTTGCTGCAAGCCTCTTTGCATGGCTAGGGATTTAACCAGCCATGCACCAGTCCTGGTCCTTAGCCACAACCTGACAGGGAAATGGGCTTTTCCTTTGTTCCCGCTTCTGCTGCCACATGGAGCAGGTCAGCATCAAGTCTACATTATGTGGTGTTAAGAGATGCCCAGAAGATGCTAAAGTTAAAGCAGTCCTCCCAGAACTTCTCCCTAAGATCCCATACAGAAGTACACAGATGAGAAAAAAAATGTATGTTTGGGAAAGAATATATGCTGATTTTGATTTGGTTTGTTGTACAAGCTATGCTCAGCGACCACAGGAAAACTTGGGAATACACATGACATTCTCATAGCAAGGCACAGTAGCCCCTAAAATGTCCATAGCCCCCATAGCAGATTTCAGATTAGAATCAATGAAATGAGAAATATGCAAAATGTGGGGGAAAAAGATTGAAAAGCAGATACTCGAAAGATAATGTAAGAGCTCTAGTTTAAGGAAGGTACTGAAGGGACCAGAAAAATAGAAAGATACCTTAGAAACCCCTTAATATCAAGTCTGGTTCCTATCACATACAAGTAACTCCAATTTCACCAAGGGGTTCTCTTCCTTTAAAAATATTCTCTAAGTCAAACATCAGAAATTTCAGCACATTGCTCAAGTTTTCCTCCAGACCTGCAGGAAAGACCCAAATCTGCATTGTGCAGAACAAAACGACATTTTGGGAGGGCTGTCTTCAAAACCACATACCAGGAGAGAAGGAGGGTGCACAGGGAAGAGGAAAGGAAGAAGGGAGGGATGAGAGAAATAACTGCAGGGAAATGGTTTTAATTCTGTTTGTTAAAGCCCAGATGTGAGGTCTTTCCTTGGGCAAACTCCCTGGACTTGCAGGATGTCTTGCTGTGAGCGCTGGGAACAGTGCACAAGGCTGACGTGCAGGCTGGGGCCAGGGGCCGGTGGGTCCGGACGTTGCTTCAGCACAGGAACGCGGTCCCTCTGCAGCGCGGCTCAGGTCCAGAGGCTGAACCAGTCGTGCCGAGCACGATGCCTGAGCAGCGGCAGCACGTATCCTGCTCTCAGCAGGTCCCCGCTGTCACCTTTCCCGTTCCCACGAGATACCTGATTCCTCGTCACTGCGTAACTGCAAGAAAGGTGACCGTGCCTAAAGCCTCTGTGCTTCCCCCACCTGCACCAACAAAACCTGTTTGCCGCCGGGGCTGCCAGCAGAGCCGGTGCGTACGTGCGCGGGGGCGCGTGGGGCGTGCGGGGCGGGCGTCTCCGGGACGGCACGGTTGCGCGGAGGCAGCCCTGCTGCCGCGCCCTGCCACAGCGAGCTACCTGAGCTGCTTTCCGTCCCGCAGCGCCCAGGACGCCGGCGGCCCCGCGGCCATGTGGGCCACTCGCTGGCTGCTGCTGGCCGCGCTGGCTGCCACGAGCGGGGCCAAGGCCTTGGGCCGCTGCCAGCTGGCCCAGCTGCTGCAGCGCCAGGGGCTGGACGGCTACCGAGGCTACAGCCTCGCTGACTGTGAGTTGTGGTCGCCAGCCGCCTGCACAGGCCCTGCCACTGACTCTCCTCCCCAGCCGCCTCTGAGCGCCTTCTCCTCCTGCCCTAGGGCTCTGCATGGCCTTTTATGAGAGCAACTTTGACACGGCAGCCAAGAGCATCAATGCGGACAGCAGCACCAGCTTCGGCATCTTCCAGATCAACAACCAGCTGTGGTGCACGGACGAGCGCAGCCCATCGGAGAACCTCTGCAGAGTGGCTTGCGCGGGTACCACCGCCGGCAGCGCTGCTGGGCGCGTGCGGGGCAAACCTGTGCCTGGGGTGGACAGAATGGCCAGGTCCAGCTCCCCTCTCAGGCTGTGCCAGTGGGAGCGTGGGCTCCACCAGTTCCCGCTGGGCACAAGGCTGTGGCCACAGCCAGGAGGTATCTCCCCTGGGCACAGTAGCAGCATTGCCCACGAGAGACCCTCTAGGTTTTCACCCTGTACCACTGCTGGCTCCTGTCCCTTGCTCCATACCCCACTCCTTTCCTAGTCCCCATACCACAGCCCTGTCCAGTCCCTCATCTCGTGAGCTTCATTCTTCCCAGCACGGGGAGAGCCTGGTTCTCACTGCTGCAGGCTTTCCTGGGATATTTGGCATCCCAGCGCTCTCCAGGTGCTTTAGCCATGGGTGCAGAGTAGGCAGTCCTCACTTTGGTGGGTTGTGATGTGGGAGATAGAGGTGATAAATTCAACTTTCCCCCAGCTATAGGGAGAGTATTTGGGGAAAGCAATCTCCCAAGACTGTGTTACTGCCAGGCGGATCTAGGTCCTGGCTGGGGATCTGCCACTAATAGGGAGCTGCTAAAGAAGAAATGGAAAAGTGTTTGCCTGAGAAATGGGACAGACCTGACTAGTTCAGACACAGCAAAGAAGCACTGGTCTAAGAAGAGCAATTAGACATCTGGCTATAGAGACTTAACCAGGAATAACCCATGGGAGGCTGGGGACGCACCTCCCATTCCTGTTCAAACCAAGATCTCTTTTGGCAGAAAGGTAGAAATGCTCCGTAATTTTTCCCCCCGTGACTGATAGGCTGAAAGAGTCAGTGGGCTTGTACTGAAATCGTGTGATACCTGACAAATGCCCTTCTCCCCCTTGGCTGTGACTGTCCTTGATGCCTGCTCACCCAGGGATGTCCCCTGACTCCTCTGTGGGCGCAGGATCCTGACCTCAGCCCAGCAGCAGGGAGGACGAGCAAAGTCCAGCCTGGCTCCACTGCCCTGAAGCCATGGGCTGCCTCTTGGCCCTCGCTGAGGTGTGCAACCAGAAGGACAAGAAGCAGGAAACTGCTGGTGTCCTGCACTCCAGTGAGTGCCCACTGGGCTGTACTTTTCTCCCTGCAGACCTGTTAACAAGTGACATAACTGATGACATCACCTGTGCCAAAAAAATTGTGAGACGTCCACAAGGAATGGATGCCTGGTAAGGGCAAGGGGGTTTCTGGGACAGCCTCTTTGGCAAGGTTTGTGCATGTTTTTCTGATGGGGCTGCCTGTCATTTGCCCAGCTGTCACCCAGCACAGCCTGACCAAAGAGAAGGAATCACAACTTCAAGACTTGGCAAATGGATGGGAATGGAGAGAGCAAACTGCACTGTGTCATTCTTAGTAAAGCCTCTCTAGAAGAGAAAGGCGCAAAGAAACATTTATTTAGAAAAAAAGAATCTCAAGTGAGAAATAAATGGTCAATAAGCATCCCAATAGCTAGGACATTAGTCCTCAAAGATTTTCTGCTTCCAAAGTGCTTTGCCTGATTTCTCTCCCTCACCCCCCACTTATTGCTGTCTCCTATTGTCAGATATTAAAGCGGAAGGCAACTAGCATGAAAACAATTCTCTCTAGAACATGCGAGAACATTAAAAGGAAAATCCTTATGAATCAGTGTTTTGCTTAGTGCAGCCCTGAACCATCCATGGGACCCTGGGCTGCTATAACATCACAGATGATGTCAGTAAAGCCAGAGTAATGAATAGGCTGAGAAAACAGAAGTGGGGGTAGAGGGCAATTCCAATGATCATATAAATATGTGGTTGTCTGAAGTCCCAAGGCACTTTGTGCAAAAATAGTGGTGTTAACCACTGAATCCTGAATATATTCCAATTTGAGGAACAAGATTCTGCCTTCAGATTTCCCCCCTGCAATTTCAATTGGACTCATTAGCCTCTTTTGCTTCCTGTGGTGAGTTGCTGTTCTGCATGGCTCACCACAGAAGCAGCAGCATTTCAGAGTAGGTGATGTAAGTAATTTGTGCTGTATATATATAGCAAATGGTCTCAGGGTCCTGTGCACATTGATGCGGCACTACAACAAACCACATGGACCTGCAATCCCCTGTGCCCACTTTGTTTCTCCTCCTTGGCACCGCTCAGGGACAGAGGGGCCACTCAGAGAGGCAGGAGTGGCAGGACCTGGCATTACAATTTGTTATTCCTGGCCATGGATTAGGCAGAGCTTGGATGGCATCAAGGCACATCCACAGCTGCACTTCCCACTGTGAGACACTCAGTCGAAGAAGTGCAGTGTCTGCAGTCTTCCTGAGAGGCTCATCAGATTGCTCGTTTTGGAGGATCCTACAAAAAAAACAGATTGGTATTGGATATGAATGTTGTCAATAGTGTTCTCAGATATAGTTTTTCTTCACTTTGTCTTTCCTCAGGGAGGACTGGGCAATGCACTGCAAGGGACGAGACCTATCAGAGTGGGTGGAAGGATGTGACCTGTGAGAAAGTCTCCAGCCTGACCCTGTTGTGGCTAACTGGGGCTGCCTCCTTTCTCTTCAAAGGTGGACCTTTCCACTTACTGTTGGGCGGTTTTTACAAGTTCAGTCTAATCCAAGTATATGAGAGCTTTAACAATAAATATATATTTTTTAATACTAGTCAAATCCATCTTTCCAAATGTGATATATCATTTTCCTCAGATATCTTTCGTACGTGTTTGGGTGAGACTGCAACTGGAAAGTGGATGAGGCAGCAGGTGAGGGGCAGGGGCTGGAGGGAGAGCAATACCCTCGGACACATATGACTTCTTTGGAGTTTACAAAGAAAGCACAGAAGTGAAGACCTCAAAGAACCATGCAGACCTGCAAACTTTTGAGCAGACAACATCTCTTATTTATATTTGGAATATAAATATAGTAAAAAAAAATATAGGATCTTTCTAGGCAGAACTGTTATTGGCTCGCTGATAAAAGCTCTCCCTGAGAAAAATCAAAGTGCTGGACAACTCCCATTGTGTTTATATATATCCTTACTGCGAAGTATGGGAAGGTGGGAAAAGTATCAAACTCATCTTCAAGCCAGTACCAAGAAAAAAAGCCTAGTTTACATTAAAACACAGAGCACTTTCTCTCTCTCGCAAATTCCGTGAAGCCCATGGTCACCCCAGGCCTTTCAAAGCTGACAAGGTGAAGGAAGGGATAAGCTGCTGCCCAGCAAGGCTACATGTCCTCTCCTGGTGACCATGTGGCTGCTACACCTAACCCTGCAGAGGGCTTTTCTGTCTGCCCACAGGACTGCTCGTGCTCTAAACTGGCAGTAAAAATTAGACTACTAAAGCTGGTTATGGCAATCCATTTCATTCTCACCAGTATGCACCAAGGATGTTCTGCTAGCAGTTCTGCTAACAGAGGCCAAAGGCTGAGCAGCCACCAGGAAGAGCAGGTTGCTTGGTCACTTCATCATGAGCTGGCAAAGGTCTCATAACTATAGGATGTCTCCTCTTGGCCATGTTTCCTGATGTTGCCTGGTCCTACACAGGGTCTGTGCTACCAAGAGACATGATATTGGTCTCTGCACGTAAAGCTTGATCGCCATTTCTTAGGGTATGTTCTTCCTGGGCAGATTCCTCAGCACCTGGGCTGCAAGGCAGTGCAACTACAACACACTTTAATCTTTGAGAGATCCTAATCGCTTTTGTCCTAAGACAAATCTGAGACAATTTCTATACAGCATCAAGAATTAAAGCCCAAATTTTACTTGATCTCTTACTGTGTTGCACATTCTCCACATGTTCTGGAGATGACAGATTTCTCAAATATTTAGTACAGTAGTTCTGGAGAACCACTCCAACAGAGAAACCCAGTGGAGCTATGTCCTCCCCTTGATGTAATCAGCTATGATCGTGTCAAAACACTTTTCATAACAACTTTTCCACTAGTATCTTTTTCAGCAGGGGGAGGAGGCTGACTCACTGCCTCTGCTAAAACTCTGAGCACACAGGGCAGCTGCCTTGCCTAAGACAGGATCGATAGCCTGTCTCTCACTTAAGGTAAAAACCTAGGTGTCTAGTTCATTTTTACTTGGAAAGAGTAGGAAGTTTGTATCAACAATATCCATCGGATATGCCAAGAGAGGTGGAGAGAATGTTTTTCTTGTTTTCATTGTGAAAGCAACTTTTCCATTTACTTTTAGAAGTATTTGCAGGGAAAATCTGGTAATCTTATGAAAATCTAGTATGTCTCCACCTGCAAGTGGTGTGATGACATACATGTCACAGGTAATCTGGAATGCAGTCATGTCTGAGCAGTCTTGACTTCTTGAGGACCTTGCCAGCACACATGGACAGCAGAGATCATGAGATCATCTATAGGCACATTGTAGAGGAAGAACAAACCTCCTACCAGGATAGCAAGAAATTAAATAAAGGTCCTGATCCTGTTTTCTTATGAATTTAAAGGAAGTTTTACCACTGATTTAAAGAGCAACAGGACTGACCCTGTATAGTATGTCATCAAACAGCTCTAGATTGCTTTAGTGTATTTCAAAACTTCCATTTTATGCCCCATCTTTCAGACTTGGACATAAATATTCATTTGGCAGAAATATCTGCCTACAAGCAAATTAGGAGATTTGTTTTTAACATTTTTTCCAGTCATACACATACAAAAAAAAAAAAAAAAAAGGGGAGGGGGGGTTCAGTTTGTATGTTTTTAAATTGCTGCTGTATATGGATATTTACCATCTTTGTACAACACTAGCTTAAAAAAGTCTTCCTCCCTCTTAAAGAAAAATTGCAAAATAAATGATTTAATTAATGTTGCAATTTTCATTTTCAGCCGTGAAAATTGCAAAGGGAGCAAAGGGATGATGCAAAGGGAGCAGCGAGCAGTCAGCAAGCTGTTGCCACAGGAGAGACAGTCACTTAGCCAACGTGGGGCTTGTGGGTCAGTTGCTATGTGTGCAGCTTCTACCAGGACACAACAACGTTGCTCTGAGGTTCGGAGAGTGAGACAGGGGAACGATCCCCTGCTTGAAGCTCTCCGGCTCCACAGTCTCTGCTCCAAAAAGCAAAGCTGGGGGGCCTAGTCTGACTGTGCAGCGAAGGTAAGAGGCACCCCGGGAGCCCCAGCCGTCCCTGCTGCCTGCGGCTTGGCTGGTGCGCCGCTGTTTTAGCTACTGATCCCAGAGCTTAAATAAAGAAATACAATTGTTTTTACATAGATCCTGAGAGAGAGGCTGGCCACTCCAGTGTAATTTAATCTAAACTAGGATAATACAGTAAATATTGTGCTTGCAGAAGGAAGTAGGGGGAGTAAAGCAGCAGCTGCTGAGGAAAAAAAAAACCTGTACAATTCAATAGGTTGGCAAACACTGAAAAACTACAGAGTTTTGTAGTTCAGTCATTTTCACTGAAAAATAATATATTTACTACAGAGACTGGAGAATTTGTTTAATCCTTTCTAATGCTTTAATCTTCCTAGTTCTTACCGATATCCAAAGCCTGTGCTCCTGTGTCAGTGATGCTAAGCAGGAGAACCTGGTCCATTGCATTCAGCTACAAATGGAGTCAGTCTAGTACAAGATTAGTGTTTGTGTTCATCACTGCTATCGCCGAGAGATCTGTCTCTGGAGCTGAACAGCTCAGTCTAGTGTCCTGATCAAAAAGATGAAGGGATGACATGATTAAAAAGTGGACAGAGCAGAGCTCTTTAATCTGGTGGGGAAAAACATAACAAGAAATGATGTCTGGAGCTGAACTTCAGGCAAATTCAATGGAGAAATGAGTTACAAACTTTTAATCAGTGAAGGTAAATTGACCACCAGAATAAGCAAGCAGGAGAAATGGTGGCTTCTCCATCTCTTGACGTCTTCTGACAGAGACCAGATGCTCTGCTGGGTACGGGACAGTGGAGCGCTGCTCCCTAGGCTGTGCTGCGGGGCCAGGGGATGAAATGCTGCAGTCGTTTCTCAGCAATGGGAAATCTCTGACCTTCAGGTGGAGCTGGCTCAGGTTTTACCTTGCCTGCTGTCTCCAGTTTGGATTTGTCACCCCTCTCCTGCCTCACTGTGACAAACTCTGCTGGCCCCAGCAGAGGCAGTGTGCAGCCTCCTCTGCTCGCTGGCACTTGCTGCAGCGTCCTGACTCTGTGTTACCATGGTGGCTCCCAATCTTGGTGTCCTCCCATCCCACTGTCCAGGGCTGCTGTCCCTAGCCCTTCTACCCACCGCTTTCAGGGAAAGGGAATGCCACTGCAACCCTGCTAAAACTCAAGAGCTCTCAAGGACTCCTAAGTAAGTGGGAGCAGAAGGTGAAAAGTGGAAGTCATGAGTGCCCCAAGCTTAATTCTTTTTTGTCTAACTCAGAGGACAAGGGAAATATCATTCATGCTTTAGATATCAGACGATTTTAATTGAGTTTCCAAGGTTATTAGATAATGAGTTGAGTGTGTTTTTACTAAGAAAGCATTGAAATTGAACCTTAGACTTGCTAAAACTTAGACTTGCTAATGCTAGCGGGTGTGTCACTGCATGGCTCTCAAAAGGTATTTGAAAATCACATTTGGCCCTCAGTGAGGAAAAGATGATCTAATGGACTGCTCTGTCTATGAATCCTTTAACAGTTTCATAGGACTCCCTGTCTGTTTGCTGATGACGCTTCTACAGCATCAGGGCAGTGCCCGATGTCCCTGTGCCAGGCATCATCCCTGTCCATCCGAGGCTCATCCCAGGCACCCGTCCCAGGTGCTGGCTGGATCCTGTCCTGCTTCTTTCCAGCTGACAGTCTCCTGGTTTAATGCAGTCGGGACTGATGGAAATGGTCTGAGTGACATTACTTCAGACTTATGCCAGATTCATTTCTCCCTCAAGGTCACACAACACTTTCTGCCCTAAACTTCTTTCCACACACCGATTTTTTTTTTTTTTCTCTTAAACTCTTTGGGCTGATCTCATCCATGCTGGTCTCAGCTAGAGAAGTAATCTTTATGGAAACTTTGAACAATATGCCTTCACCCTCTTGAGAATCGTGAGAGAGAGGTTAAAATAGACTTTTGTAATTGTTAAAAGGATAATTAGTTTTTTGGCAATATTACAGGAATGATGTTGAAGATGATGTTGAAAGGTTAGCTGTAAGACAATCCCTTTTGGAGATTC
Source organism: Crypturellus tataupa (assembly GCA_034781795.1). NCBI lineage: Eukaryota > Metazoa > Chordata > Aves > Tinamiformes > Tinamidae > Crypturellus > Crypturellus tataupa. The sequence continues at coordinate 1,045,525 of JAWLRI010000951.1, read as the reverse complement.
TTGATTAAAGACATTAAAAATGGCATCTGCTCTAACTTTTAGTTAAGCCAAAGAAACTCAACTTATAGGTAACATTGCTGCTTGTCTTTGCTAGGTTTCACATAAGTCTGCATCTCTGTAATAGCTGACTGGTTCACCTTCTTGAAAGATTTTGTAAATGGAACAAAAATCAAACCTGCTTCTCCTACAGAGAAAGTAAGTCAAACAACAACAAAAAATAGAAAAAAATCTCAAGCCTCAGCCCTCTCCCTTAGTCACTTCATGTCAGGTATAGGAGAAAATCCCAGTGGAATAAAATAAAAGCATTTACATGTGAGATTGTCAGCATGTCTGGCTGATTTTCTGCACTAATATATGCTCTCTCTACCAATGTTATATGTTAACCAAATCCTTTAGCAAACATGGCACTAGCCAAATAGTCATCTGCAGAAGGAAGAATGAGCTCCATCCACATCATCCAAGGCTGATTTTGCTCTTTAAAACTGCAAAAATACAGTGCAAACAGACTAGGAAAAGGAAAAAGTTAAAATTTTTATGCCATAAAATATTAAAAAAAGCAATGGGACTGTGCACACGACAGTTCTTTTTTTGTTGTTTAAATCATAATAGTCAAT
>JAWLRI010000951.1:1030591-1044811 GCA_034781795.1 Crypturellus tataupa | reverse complement strand
CCATAAAATATTAAAAAAAGCAATGGGACTGTGCACACGACAGTTCTTTTTTTGTTGTTTAAATCATAATAGTCAATTGTTCTCTGACAGCACTATTATCTAGAGCTCAAATTGTGTTGAGGCTGCCTTCACGTTAGCATTTTATGACTATTAGGGATTTCATTGTACTACTAAAAACTGGCAATATTTTTGTATTTAAGTTCCACTGCTGTGAACTTTGCTTGTGTTTTACCATAGAGCATCATAACGCATACCCTCAAGGGAAATTCCATTCCCTTTATTAAAAAATTGTGGCTATTTTATTTTTTTCTTATCTCTGCCATCCATTTGTTTTTGCTTCTCAATGCATTGCTGCAAATCACAGAGACATTTCTTTGCCTGCTTTGCTTTGGTCCCCTTTAATGAAAGCTTCTACATAATCAAAGTCATAGGATTCATTTGATGAAGTGAACTGGTTTTGCTGAAGGGTCACAGTTGGAGATTTAGCATTTAAGAAAAGCGAAAGATCTAAAGGCAGGAAAAATGGACAACAGTTTTTACAAGATATCAGATAAACCCACAGTAACACAGAATGAAATTCAGCTCTTAAAAAGCGGAACAACTCAGTGTGATTTGTCTTAACTACAACCAGGTGATCGGAGCCAGCTTCTCCATGGAAAAGCGAGCCTTGCTTCCTTTGCCTCATTAGTCTGTTTTCTGTGGCATGATGTCATGGCCAAAAGTACTTTGTACACACCGATGCTGGACTACAAGGAGTGGTGTAATGTAAGACAGAGGAAAACATGAGAGGAAAAAGCACTTCTCTGTTCTTTTGCTTGTAGATACTACCCAGCCTGCTGTTTAGCAGACAGTAGGAGACACAACCTTCCACCCTTGAGAAATACTGGTCTTTGCACATTTGCTTTCATCAGAAGTTAGAATTCTGAGTAACCAAAGTTCTTCAAGAAGTCAAAATTCTGGAAAATATCTATTTATTTTTTTCTGACACTGCCAATGCAAACTCTTTTGACAGTCTTGAACCAAACCGGCATGCTTGGTTGCATCCACTTGAGCTGTTGGGAGGACTCACCCTCCAGGTTGCTCATATCACCAGCTCTTGTCCCAGAGCCGGATGAGGTAAATAGTGGGGCTGGTGGTGTCAAGCCTCAACTTTTTCATAAAGACTACGTGTTCTTTTAGGCATTCAGAATGGGATTTAGCTTGTCTGATTGGTTGAATCTGGCCTCTATTTTGTGCCTAAACACAATCACCTAGACTCATTGGAGATAATATGGGGTTTTTTACCTGGTCTCCAACTACAGTCCTAAAAACATGCAGGTCTTCACAGGTCCTTCACAACGTCTTCTAGATAAGTGCTGATACACAAATATCGTAGAGCATCTCGTATAGCACTGCCCACTAATAATTTCGTGATTGACTTTTAAACCATCTTGGTCACACTGACTATCTACTTGCTGCAATAGGATTTATATATTATACATATATATAAATATATAAATGTAGGTGACAAGTTTATTCTGTACTCCAGCCTGTCTCAGAAAAATTGTATGCACTGTCAGTAAACCAAACCACTTGTAGGAACACTTGAAAATGGAGGATTCTTGAGTTTGACTTGAACAAAAACACTGTCATTCAACCCAAAGTGAAGAGATACTCATAGATTTTGCTTAGTTTTTCTCTCCTAAAATACCTCTTTGATTTTGCTGTTTCTTTTTTTCTTCTCACAAATTACCACGATGGGGATTTTAGTTAGGTCTTCCAGGTCATAGCAGTTACAGGCTTTCTGACTGTGTTAATAAGTTCACTGATCAGTATGCCATGTCCTTCAATATACACATACAGGTTTGTGAAAGAGATGCCTTTGACATTAAATTAAATGCAGAGACCCAGTTCTCCAAAAATAGGTGTTTCCCTTGAAACATACCATTGAGTCTTCATCATTCTTGCCATAATTTCCAAAGTTTAGACTTCTCTATGACTTCTCAAAATTTGTCATGACTAACTTACATTTAGACTAATCAGTGTATAAGTCAAGAAATGGCAATTTTCTCCTCCAAGACAGATGTAAGCCGTGAATGAGCTGCTAACATCTCATTACATGCAACGATGTCATTACGTGGAAAATAACACAACAGGGATGCCTGAAGCAAGATTTTTAGCCACTGAGATCTGAGAACTTGGTCGTAAAATACTGACTCAGACTGAAATAGGCAGGATGAAAATCAGTGCCTTAATACTGCTGACTGACTCCTACTATGCCACATGACCTTGTCTTTCTCCTTGTTTCTTTCACACAGTTAAATTGTGTTGAGGTAATGGGAGTGGCATGGTTGGGACCTTCAGACCTGTTTTAATTCAATTGTAACCTTGGCAAACTCTCACATTTTAACAGATCCTCCAGTAATATGCTCCAAAACCCAAAGGAGCCTGCCAAACCTTGGAGAACCTGACTTAGATGAAAATATACTCAGGTATTTAATGAAAAGACTTGTTCTTTTTTGCACTCACTTTGGGTTTGGCACAAACTGGAGTTCATTCCTGATAAATCTACAATAGTAGGAAATGTGAAATTTGTGGAATCACAGAAAGAACTTCGGTGCAGTATGACCTCAGCTATGGTCTACCCCTCTGTTTTATCTGGTAGTGAAGCACAGCAATGGTGGATACACCCAAGGCTACATGCTCTGTGACAACACAAGGCTATGAACCCAGGTTTCCATGGAAAGTCACTTCAGTTTCTGGAACATTTGTCTACCCTGATTTATTTTACCCATCTCTCAGTGAACCATACACAAGGCAAATTATTCAGATTCCTGGGGTGCGACAGGGGTAGCTGGTGGGCAGCTTGTGTGAGTAAAACCTGAAAGCCAGTTAAAAACCCACATGGTGTAACATGAACCTCTCTTGTTCTAAGCGGCTCCTTATTCTTAGGCTGCCTTGTTCCCTCTGGAGAGGAAGAGCTACTGTAGTCCTGGGCCTGTCGCCAGCACTCTTGAACTGTTCCAGCAGCAAGAGAGAAAAACCCAGCCATTGCAGACACAGAATAAAACAGAACCAAGGGAAAGAGCATGTCAAACTTGCCATAGGGCAGGTCCTTGGGTGGATACAGCTTGGGATCTTGCCCCTGTTGCATGTAGTACTAGGGGTCTTCATAGCTGTGGGGAGGAACATCTCCATCTCCCGTGGTCCCATTCTCATTGAAAAGCGTTGCTGCTCATATTGCTGCTTGAGAGAGGTGGCTGCCTTCTCTGGAGAGCTGTAGCTGTAGCCAGGAGTCCTCCTGGCATCTTGGCAGGTGAGCAGAAGAGGCATATCTCTGCTCCTCACAGGGAAGAATTCAGGCAAAGGATGACATGTAAAATATACTGCTTCTTTGGTGTATGTCCCTATAGCCATAGAGATAGAGAGCCCATGGACGGGATGAGAGCCCTGCAAGCATCGGTCCTACTCCAGGTCCTGCCCAGATCCAAGCACCAGGCAGGGCTCACACCCGCTGGTGTGGAAAGAGTGATTTCTAAGAGGAGTCAACCTTGCCATGTGGCTTACAAACAAACACAACATGGCCTGATTTGGAGAGGAGCTGCTTTTCCATTGCAGCATGGTGGGGACCGGGTTTCCAGTCACTCCACTCACTCAAGTACACGTCTTTCACGGGAGGCAGAAGCATTAGGCCCCACATGCCAGGTCTTGCAGAACCAGTGAATTGGGCAGCTGGGTGGGACCACAGAGCCTAATTTCCTACCTGCTTGCTTTCCTTGTTTGACCCTTCAGCCTTCCAAAGAGACGTGAAAGCCCAGGGACAACAGCACCATTTCTTACCAATACTCCACACTCTGCAGTGCAGGGGACGGAGGGGCAGGCAGAATTTCATCCACTTCTGCACATACCTTACCTTTGTGCATAGGCACAAATTGTTGTTATGGAGGAAGAAATCACCAAGATCTCTCACTACTGAGGAAAGTACACATACAAAATAAAGCCTAGATTCACAGAGTAATCAGAATTACTTTTCAAAACAATATCTTGTTTCAAGTTAAAACAAACAGCATGGTTACCGCCGGAGGAACTCCAAGGCAGCGCACAAGGGCAGATCGCAAAAGATTAAATATTTGTATGAAAAAAAAAGGGGGGGAGGAAGGAGAAAAGGGGCTCTTTCTACAAAAGCCAGCCTCAACTTGGAATCAAAAGGAGTGAAGGGCGAGGAGGAGGATTATCCTCTCAGGGCGACAATTAATCTCCGAGGGAGAAGGGGAAGAAGTCTGCAGTGCTGCCCCAGCCCGTGTCAGATCTTGTCACCGAGGCGAGCGCGATAGAGCACCGCGGGGCTGGGGCCGCTGTCGCCAGCCCGACGAGCCTGCACTTTTGAACTGTGCCATTGAGTCAGGCTGTGCAGACCCACTGGAAGATGGAAACAGGATGACTAGACCTTTGAAGTTGCCAGGGTGTAATAGCAAAAGGGAGACGAGAAAGTCTCCGCTCACAGTAACCCACTGTCTCTCATCAGCAGCAGCACATTAATTTGCCGTGTGAGGATCTTGCGAAAGAAGCAACTGAGCAGCTTGTCAGGAAAAAAAGCACCAGGGAGGAGGCCCAGGGAGAGGAGGGGGCCGGGAGGCAAGGGGGCAGGGTAGAAAGGGAGAGCTTGGAGAAAATTGCTTGAAATTACAGTATTCAGCTTTTGCTGACAGTATATCAAAGCTCAACTTCTGCCTTTATGATACTTAAATCCCCGCCGCTTCCCCAGGAAAACAGCATTTGCACAATAGAAACATTATGTGCTTGCATGGGGAGGGGGAACGCTGGTGAAATGAGACTTGTTTAGGAATTAAGATTCTGCTGCGGACTTCGAGGGCCTAATGGCCCCACCATAAAGATGAACAAAGTGCCGATCTGCAGTGACAATGTCCTCAGGAGGCACTTTGAATCCATCTCGTGTTACGCAGTTTAAAAAACGCATACGCTCACACACAAACACTCGCATACCCCCCTGAGAAAAATGACCCAGTTGTTCCACAGGGTAGGAACACTGGAGATGCAACAGTATTAAAATTAAACTGGAAGATAAATCATAACTGACAGCTCAGTAAGAGGATTAAAGCTCCTGCCAGGGATTTATGCCTTCTTCCAGTTACAACCCTTTTCTCTTCTTTATGGGATCTGCAGCCTCTTTATTGTCCATGCCAAGTGCACCTTTAAAATTACCACCTTCGTTGTCAGCTGGTGGCTCTCAAAGGCCAGAAGCAAAACAGCCAAGGACACAGCTGGTGGCTCTCAAAGGCCAGAAGCAAAACAGCCAAGGACACAAACCCTACCTCAGTGCAGAGCCTGGGGGATGGTGGCAATGCAGTCCAGGCAGGAGTGATCATAAATGTGCCAGAAGTACATTAGCTGCATGAGAAAGATATCAGAAAGTCCCCACAGTGCCAAGGAGATGGTAAAGCCTTGCAAATGCTTCAACCACCCCACGAGTGCTGACAGGACAACTCCAATGCAGGTCTCACATAAAGCCCCACATTCCCCGCCGGACACCGGCCGCCAGGAAGAGGCAGTGTCAATACTCCCTGCTCACTGCGTTACCAACAAGTCACACCGAAACTCCAGGCCGAGCAATTCGGCAGAGACGTGCCTGGCAGAGCTGAAGGGCTGAGGAGGAGGTCGCTCCTACTGGCATGGCTTCGCGATTGGACTCTGTCTACACTGCCTGTAGGAAGTCCAAGCCAAAGAGATGGAACAAGTTGGTGAATGTGCGTTGGTAAATAAAATTTACTTTAAAAGAACCACGGAAACAGAAGTGTGTCTGCAAGACCCCAAGAGGAAGGCAGCTAATCTAAACTAACGCTGTCCCTTCTGCTGAGGACCAGAAGTAGTGGCGGGTGCTCCTGTGTCCGCCTCAGGAGGGAGAGTACTGAGGGAGTCTCTGCTGGAACATGGCTCACACCATGGTAGCCCACAGTTTCCAGGTTGAGTCCAAGCACATGAACCCATCCATTTGCTTTAAGTGACAATTTGTAGAGTGAAGACATGTTTATAAACCTAAAATGGTTCTTTATTTAAAAAGTAATGAATCTAGCGCTTCAGCCATAGTGCAGACAGACATACCAGCCCTGCCACCTCCAAGTCCGTCCTTCCTGCTCCAGTGCTCCCAGGTTCATGACACCTTTATTTCCCAGGATGTGCTTGGGGGGACAGGGGATAATCAGGAATTAGTGCGTTAGTGCAAAAGCATTGCAGATGCCCCATGCAGAGCCTTAGGTAGGAAAGCTGATAGAGTTAACACCCTGATTAAAATGCAGTTTACGCTCACCTCAGTTCATACCAGGGTTGCATTTGGTTGCCTAACACATGAATCACGGGGAAGCCTAATACAAAAAAGACTGCTAGATTTTCCCACGTGTGACCCAGGAAGGGTGGGACAGGGTCATGTGAAACTTCATTTCAAGAGCACACGTCCTGGCTCTCACGTAGGAGGACACGTAGATGCACACAGGTCACATTGCTCCCCGGCAAACAGGGGATTTCTCAGTCCTTTGACCAAGTGGGTCCAAGGGCAGAGACAGATAAAAACAGCAGAAAGGGCTGCCTATGGGAAGGGTGGCACCCAAGTGTGGCTTGAGGAATCGTGAGAGAATGCAAGAGCATTTCAGTAATACTAGAGCAGAGGACCCTCCCCTCCCACTGTCTTTCATCGTCCTTTATGTATTCCAGTAAGCTGTATTTCCATGAATGTCTGCTTTGGAAAAATCTTTTGCCTCTGAATTGTCTATGGAATTAGCAAAAAGTCAGCAAAGCTGCCTCCATTTTAAGTCACATGAAGTGAGTGGTCTTTATACCCAGTATTTGCCTGAATCTTGTTTTGTTGTCCTAGTAAATAATTGTTCTCAAATGTTGGTGATCCCTTACATTTTTTCCTCAAAAAGAAAAAAAGAAAGAAAAAAAGATATGTTATTTTTCATAATCAAAAATCCTATGGTCTGTGTAAGGGGATAGGATCACAAAATACAAAAGGAGAAAGCATTGGAGAGGACAGCACAAGAGGATGGAGAAGTCTGTCACCAAAAGTTGCTGTAACATTATTATTATTATCCTTTTTTGTGTGTGCTTTTTCTGCATCAACACAAAGATGTTTTTAACTGACACATCCTCTGAATGCTGCACTGCTGTCCAGTAGTCTGTAGTACGATCTGTAGTACTAAACAAAATTCTTTATTTTTTAATAGCTCTTTCTAGGTTTTTGTTTTCTTAACTTGCCCACTCTCTTCTTGAACCCATAGGATCTTTTAACATCCAAAACCTCTTTTGGCAAGGAGTTTTATAGCTTCATTATCCTTTTTTTCTTTTCTGAGACCGTGAGACTGGTGCAGAAATGATAACACGACCTAAATAAGAAAAGCCAAAATCTGTTCTGCCACTGTTAGAAGCTTCATTGAAGTTAGAATTGAAACCTTGCATTTCCAGCTGCTTCCACATGACAGTATTACATCTTCAAGTTTGTATTTACAGAGCAAATTAGTTCATGGGGTGAAGGGAAAGGACAGAAGTGGAAGGATGTTGGATTGTGACACTATTTGGGCTTGTACAATGGATCTCTGACAGTTTTTCCCTTTGTGCTTTTGCTATGCTGCAAGGATGGAATGGTCAGGCTTGTGCTTGGCTTGTGTCCTACATACAGAGGGAGAAGAGAAGGGTGGAAAGCAGAAATGTGCAATACTCTTTACTTCCTGTTGGTGTGAAGAGAAAAAAGCAAATTGCCACAAAACCGTGGTGTGGCTCAGTTCTTCAAAGAGCATGCAGGAGCGCACTGATCTCCTTGGCCACGAATCACTCTAGAAGTGCAAAGTACTGTTATGTGGTTTCTTCCCTTTCCAGGCATCCTTGTTCCTCCAGTTTCTGGCCAGGAACAGAACCTGGAGACATTTCCAAACCAATTGGAACTGCAGAAAATCTCCCAAGATAGCTTGTTTTTATAAACTCCCAGAAGGCTTGCGTATGTCAGATGTGCTTATCCAGACCAAACCCAGCCCTCCTGAAATTCATTCCTTTTTAACATTAATGCTTTTCTTTCCATGTCCATTTGGGTGGTGTGAGATTTTTGGCAATCAGGGAGTTGTAAGATTCGTTTACAGCTGTTGTGGAATGGATGTTGGTTTGTTTATTGCAATTCACGCAAAAAAAAAAAAAATCATAACAAGTAATATATTCCAACTTACTCATTTTTTTCATGATTTTCATTTACTGTAGGTCTTTCATCTCAATGACTTTTGTTGCTTAGCAGTAACCAGCCACATGAAGCAAATGAAGGGATTAAAAAGGGAAGACATTTCATAGGATTTTATCCTCTTCTTGAGAATTTCAAAGGTAAAACCTCAGAGTGATGTACAGCAGTTAAAAAGCAAGGGAAGACCATTGTAAAGCCATATTTTTTTAAATTGTCAAAAATATGTAGAAATAATTTTGGTCGATTCCATCATATGTCTTTGCTCCTTGGCCCAAATAGCCTTAAATGAAAATTTTTAATCACATGAACATGCACTAGAAGAAAAATGTAATGTGTTCTCCAAGACTATTTAGAAATAGGAAGGTTTAAAAACTTTCTGATTTAAAACAGAGCAAATGAACTTTTATTGTTCGTATGTGTAAAAAAAAGTGAAGTTAAAACCTTTCAATGTCTGATATTAATTTCCTTAAATATGTCAATATTAACTGAATATTATTTTGTAGGATTGTCTGGTTTGGGGCAGTAGGAGGTTCAGTAAGTATTGAGGCCCTAGTTAAGTTCCATATCTAATGAAAAATAAAGCCACATGGTGCCCATTCCTAATAGTGAAGGCATTGTGTCTCCAAAAAAAAGGCAAAAAAAACCCCCAAAACTTTGTTTTATGTTCCACTTTGTGTGAAACTTCTAAAGTCAACAAAGTTTGTGTCCTTAGTGTAATATGTAAAACTGGAAAATCTTCTGAGAGCTGCAGAACTCATCTTAGAAATGCAGCTTTCTAGGCTCTATTAACATTATCTGATCTAGAATGCAAGATATATCCTGCATTAGAAGATATGATCTACATTTTCCAGTGTGTTAATAACTTGACCCCCTTCAAAGGTCCTGCTGTGTGTATTGAAGCTGTCTATTAATTCCCTTGTGGACTGCTGGTTTTGGTATTTAATCTCCAGGAGGAATTTAAGAAGGTCAAAGCCCCCTTCTTTGAGGAATGCCATACAAGTAATAAAACAAAGTAAGTTTACCCCTCAAAGAGCTAAAAGTCTGGGAGCTCTGTTGACAAGAGACCTTTGGACTATTTATATCACTATTAGTAAGAGGAGGTAAAGGCAGAGAGATAGTTACTCTAGTTTAATAAGTATGGGAAGGTAGCTAATATATGTGGGGTTCCAAACCTCTGAGACATTTGATTTAGATTAAATATACTGAAGGCGTCAAAGTCTGTTTTTACACCACTGTAAACCTATTGACCCTTGTGGTCTCTGCATGTGGGACCAATTGTGGCTTGCATTTGGACTACAGTTTTCTTGAAGTAAAGAGTAAGTTTAGGATGCAATAACAGTTCAGCAAATTTCTCATAAAGGGATCTGCTCATGGAGTATCTTTTTAGCAGCCAAAACATCCCTAAGCCCAAAGGTCTGTTAGAAAATCTCTAAAAGGTGTACTTGACAGCACTGGGTCACTTCTAATCCCTGTATCAAGCAGATCTTCCCATATCTGCAGCAATCTTCTGAGTCTGCAGAAATAGAGTATTTCTGCTGGAAGGAGCTGGAATTGACTGGGTTTGTAATACTGCGGTTCCCAACTAGGGATTTCTATGCTGCTATCTCACAGCAGTTATGGATTTTTGGTCAAAAGTCATTTCAAAGCATGCCTCTTAATGTTGCTCTGGGCACACTGTACATCATTGCTGCACGTTGCAGATTCAGTTCTTGTTAATGCATTGCCTATCCATGAGTGATCTGCTCCTCACTGCGTAGTGCCTAAGATGGGTTGTCGATGTTAATATGGTATTATTTTAGGTCCCTGATTCGAGCTCAGATTTCCAAGAAATATCGGGTAAATATGATAGTATTGTTTGCTTATGTATTTCCCTATCCATCTATCGCTTCTATACAAACCTTCAAGCCTGACGGCTAATTTCAATTAAATTTTGGCAGCAACAGAAGTTTCAAAGCATCACATTCTTACAGTTTGATTTAAAATGTGTGGAGCAGAGCCTTGTAATATCTCCACGAAGTAAAAACTGCTACATAAATTAAACTCTATTAGATAGACACTAGGAAGTCCACATGGAAAAGCAACTGAGCAGTTGAAAATATGAGATTTCATTTGGTTCTGTGGCTCATGAAAATATTTCTTACAAACAGAGGTCAGGGAGAGAAGTGAACACTCTGTGAATACTCACAAATCCTGAAAAAGCATAATAGCATTCCTCTGTTATCATGGAAAGAAAGCAGCTTTTCTCTCAGCCCGGTGTCAATGGGATACTGACAGTCACAGCTGTGAGTACCGCAAATGCAAATTCACTACTACAAATACAAAAGTGCAATGCCCGTTCACGGGTTTATGCTGCAGCATTGGGTTGGAGCAGCCTCCTTGCCTCAACCTTAGCAGGCAGGAGAAGGACCCTGCGCTCCCTGCCCTTTGCTGCCCAGGTGCAGGCACATAATGGCTCGTATTTCCCTTTTACTGCTGCTTTTATTTTATCTGCTCTGAGATACCATCGGCTACAAGGCAAGTGTTGGGCGATTTCTTTGACAGTCCTCTCAGACATCTGATTACGAAAGGCCTTCGCTTATCCGTCACCTCAGCTGATGACTTCAAAGGGACTGGCCCTCCCTTCTCTTGCTTCTGCTGCCCAAATATCTTCTTTTCCAGGGGCCTATTTCTAGACATTTTTTTTTTTTTTAAACTGCATTAGTCTCATTAATCCTCACAGATTTGAGGAGAAATCTGGACTTCTGGTCTGACAACCCCAAATATCAGGTTGGGCAAAACGGGTGTAATTTGAGGCTTTGTGAACCTTTCAAGCAATTTTTATACATTCAGAGAGTTCAGAAAATTATTTTCAGCTCATGAACCTTTCTCCTCCTTCTGTCATCTTAAACTGTTTTTTTTCTTTCAGGAGTGATTTATCTCAGTGAGAGTATTTTTGTGACTAAATGGGAGCTCTGTGCTACTGCAGGTCCAGACAGCAGATATTATGAATCATAAGATGGAAGAGCAAGTTTGGAAGGAAGAATCCATCAATATGGTTAGAAACCATGGATAAAATCCTGGCCTAATGAGGCTAACAGCAGAATGAAACAGTTAATGACCTCAGGGAGACCATGCTTTCATCCTCCACTTCCTTATTTTTTTAATTAGAGTTTTTCTTCTCTGCACCTTTTCAAGGGATCTGTGTTTGTTTTCCTCCAGACCACTCTGGGACTTCTTTTCTTGTATTTTTAAACAGCCTTTATATTTCTTTTATTCACAACTGCTTCCCTTCAGTGGGAGTTTGACTCCAGAAACATCTGAGTTGAACTTTAAGCAGGCTCAGAATGGGACAAAATAAATTTGCCCCTGGAAACTTCATTCTTTCCATGGTTTACTGTGGCTTTCACCACCCCACGAGCAGAAAAAAATAGTTGCTTTATATATATTTTTAGAGGAACTCAATTTGCAGGGTAGGTTTCTCACAGACAGAAGAACCCAGTGTAGCTACAAAGAACAATACACATGAATGGCAGGAAGTTGCTATTAAAGATAGCTTTTTTTGTCCTTCTTCCCATGTTACATGTTGATGAAGTCTGCAGAAACCAAAGGGACAAGGAGGAGAGGCAGAGTTTCCTCTGTCAGACTCGCTTTGTACCGGTGTGATGATGAGATGCAGCTCAGCACTGACCACCCAGGAAGATCATCACAGACAGCAGGCCCCAAGGCCAGCCCCACAGGCACCGTCCCCAACCCCAGCACCCTGCAAAGTCAGTGTTGTCGTACTCTGTAACCAAGTGCAGGATTTCTCTTTTTCCCCCATGATGTTCAAGAGGTGAACCTTTTTTTGAACACTGTTATTGAAATGCCTCAGTTGAGTTGCAGGACCCTGGTCACCAGTGCACATGAAAGCATTGCCCATGCCCTTGGGATCTTAAGAGCTAACAAACAAAACTGTAATTAACAATAGTTAACCAGGTTTCCGGCTACTTTTACCACTGACCACATAGCACATTTAGTGTTTGGGACCTCCATAACATTATCTGAGATGAGCCTCCAAGGCAGCCTACTGTAAAGACGTTTAAGAAAGGACCGTTTTTTCACACCTATTTTTTCTTGCTAAAAAGGATTTGATACAAACGGTTGCTATCTGTAATTCTTCTGTCCTCCAACTGTTTCTTATCTGATAGTCTGTGAGAATGCAGGGCAGCAGAGTCAACCTGAAATCCTCTGTGTGGCAGGCATTGAGAAAGCACTGCCAGCAGCTCCTGCATTCCAAGGGCACCTCCAGGTCTGCACACCACTGAGCTGGTCAAAAAAGACACCAGGTAGTACACAGCGACTGCTACTGTAAAGTGAGGTGCCTTGAGTAGTGGAGTCCTGCTGACAGGGCTCATCACATGATGGATGTGGTGTACTCCGAACCATTCTCCACTGGGGTTGGTTTCAAGCACCCAGGTTATCAGAAGGCTGCCATTATAAATGTAAACGGTAAATGGGACATCAAACAACCCCTCCGTCCTGCACAACATCACTGCCGTGTTCCAGTGAAAGAGGAGCTGGCTGATAATTTCCAGCTCTTAAACTGCTGGGGAGTGACCAGAATAAAGAACAGCATTCAGAACAATCTTATAACCCCTTCTTTAGAAGGGCTAAGGTCACATTTTCCTCCTACACTCAGCTTTGTTATATTAAGTATAATTCTTTCTACTTTATGAAAACAGGTTAAGAAGAAGAACTAGAGATATTTGGATTAATGTACAAGAACAGGAGGATTAAGAGGCCCTGTCAATTAAGGTGATCCCTTTAAGGCTCTGCCCTTTCACCTCCGAGCTTGGCTTTAATTCCTGTTCAGGCTGATGTGACTAAACTTGTTCTAATCTGACAGCTGACATAGGTCAAAAGTTAAATGTGTCCAGGCAGGAAAAGATAAGTGTTCTCATGGTCTCGATCTCCGGGGCTCCAGAGAAGGGGCTATCCATACCCAGCAGCCCCAGCCTTTCCTCACGCGATGCCATGAGAGCCGCAGCGAGAGCAGCTCCGCAACAACAGACTTTTTGGCAGCTTCTGGTGCTCACTCTTCTGATTAGGATTCTCGAAAATCTTATCCTTCGCATTTTAGTCCCAAAACCCCGTTGCTGCTGTAACCCGCCCCACCAGCAATCTGCAGGGCATGCAAAGCCTCGCTCTTGCCTACGGCAGCATTCGGGCTGGTCGCCGGAGCAGGCGGGCGGCATTTTCCATGTCCTGCTGTGCCGTGTGCCGGTGCCGCCTGCGGGCGCTGCCTCCCTGTCTAGCCGCAGCTGTTTTGAAGTGGTGTGAAGCGGGCAGCGGCCCGGGGTTCATCCTACCTCACTCTGGGAAACCGGAGAGCCAAGGCTCCTGCAGCAGGCAGGGGAGATGAGGGGATGACTCTGGGGAGTTTATCCACCGTATTTAGACATCTCCATTGGAGGGGGGACTCTTTGCAAGCTCCTACCTCAACTCACTGGCGCCAAACAGATGCTGTGCTGAACAGCCTTGTTCCATCTCAGATACTTAAAAGGCATTTCTGAGTGAAAATCCTGTAATGGTTTCTTTCCCTTTCCTCTGCAGCTGGGAGCATTGATGATGAGGATGGAGATAGCTGTGAAGGCAAAAGAAGCAGGGAACTCGTGTCCAGCCACACAGAGCTAAGGAAGAGTGAAAGCCCAGCAGGAATTCCTCCTCCCACCCAGTGTCTCTAGGAAATTCCTCCCTATCTAATCTGCTCCCTGCTTTTCTGACTGTGACTTTTTGGGGGGATTTTTTTTCCCTTCTTTTCAATGAGGAGGGTGAGAAGGCAAAATAAACGGTTAGATTAGGTTAACTTTCTATCACCAAATGGTTTAATTTCCAGGAACATGAAGAAACATGGTCAGCAATCATTAGTAACATCTAGTGCTTCAGTAAACTTCAGTCTCACAGAAGCTACTTGGTCTTCATTTCAGAAGTTAACTGAGGTGATGTTTTCTATGAAGCCACTTCTTTAAAGTAAGTTCATACTGTAC
>JAWLRI010000951.1:877638-1030491 GCA_034781795.1 Crypturellus tataupa | reverse complement strand
CTTGGTCTTCATTTCAGAAGTTAACTGAGGTGATGTTTTCTATGAAGCCACTTCTTTAAAGTAAGTTCATACTGTACGTGCTCACTTGTATGCACATAAACATTCTCCTCGAGCTCCTGCTGTTGGCTTACAAGGAAATGCTGAGCGTTTGCTTACAAGTGTGCTTACCTACTGCTTGAAAGAAGGTGTTTTTGGAACTCATGTTTCCTGGGGACTGAGAAATTTTCCAGTTAGCAGTTTGAGAATTTTCTCTCCATCTCAGGAGCCACAGTACAACCATGTGCCTTAAACAACCTGACTACAGAGGATTCTTTCTGCTGCAGCTGCAAAGCTCAAAGCACCCGCTTGCAGCCTGCCTTGCCAGAGTTACGTGATGAGAAACACAAGATGCCAGCTGGCTCCCCAGCCCAGGCTCAGCTAGCAGCTCTGCAGATCTGTTTTACTGGGCATGAAAGGGCGAACTTCCTCTTAGGGCCTAAGGAACAAATATTTCTTCATGCCTCTTTTTACCTGTAGAGGTAACTGTGAATGCTAGTTTTGGTCTGGATGATCTACTTTTGTGGCCTTCTTGCCTCATGGCTGTTCAGGCATCAGTGAATTCATGAAGCAGAAACAGAAATACCTGCCCTCACCCTCAGCTGCTGCTGCTTGCACTTACTGAGCCTCAGAACACAGAGGTGCTCCAGATCATGTGCACGAATGAAATCATGCTCAGCAAAATCATGGCTGTGGGTCCTGCCTGTGCTGGACTGGCCATGCTTGTGGAAAGAAAAAAAAAAAAGCAGAATTTAGATTATCTTCAGCAACGTCTAAAACTCTTTTCCTGGAACTCTTTTACAAGAATTGAAGGACTCTGCATGCCTAGCATGGCTCGCGGTCAATGCAGAATTTGTCTTCCCTCGCTCTGTTCTCAAAATGACATAGCCAGAGCGAATTCTCCAAACACACCCTTGGGCACCCCCAGTGTACAAAAAGGACCACATGTAGGAGGCCCTGACCATGGAAAGGAAGTTTGGCTCAGTAATTCATTATTTTAAGAACAAGGAAAAAGAAGACGACGACACCGTCTCCAAGTGATCCAGATGTGGAGTGGGCAGTTACTGGAGTCAGAGTGGGTTTGCCATAGTCTACATCCATGCTCAGCAGTTCATTTCAGCACATGGTCTAGATTAAGCCCCGTTCTCTTTCCTAAGCCATTAAACCATCAAGAGCTCTTCAGTCCCTCAGTGGGCTCATCTTGGAAAGTCTTGCAACAGCTCCAATTTCTGCCAAATCATTCTGATCTTAACTTTCAACTTGTCTTTCACCCTGGGGGTTTGGCTTCTATGTCGGTAGAAGGATAAAGGTCTTGTACAACGGCCTCAGGAGAGGCGTGCGTAGGCTCACTGATGTTGATCTGAAGCAAAGACAGAGTTTGTGTGTGGGGCTGTGTGTATGTAAAATTCAGTGCACTGGTTCACCTCTGGGGCCACCCACAGACTCCAGCATTAGTTATTTGCCCATATACTTTTCCCATAGTAAGAAACCTGTCTGCTGTAAGGCAATAAAAGAAGAGAAATGCAAGTGTGCTAAAAGGTAAAATAAGCAGAAACCAAACCAAAACCCAAAACAAAACAACAACAAAAAAAAAATGCTTATTGCATGTTTTATTAATGGCTGGAATTGTGGATTTCATTTGTGGGGAGAGGGGGAGGGAAATATAGACTTTGGGGCTTGTCAACCCCTGTTCTGACAGATGTTCAGTTTGTACTAAATCTGGTCCAGAACCAAGCTTGAGTGCTTTCACAGGGCTGAGCTGATGCTCTGGGAATGACCTCTCGTAGTTGCTTTGCACTGTATGGAGACACTGGCATTCTCAGGGGTGGGATACAAATTCCTAATTCTGACATCGTTTTGACTTTCTGAGATGAAGGCAGTCTCTAGAGGTCCAGGCGCCTCTCACTCCAGGATTACACACTGTGGTTGGCAAGAAGGCCATGGGAGGGAGGGAACCACCCGGGTCTGCAGAGGCCAACGCTACCAGCTCTCTCCATGGCCAGATGTAAGCCCAGACCAGGCTCAACCAGCTGCATGGTGTGAGGTGAGATGCTGCCTGCTCGCAAGAGCTCAGCTCACAGAGACCAGCTTGCCAAGGCACGTGCGCTGTGTCTTGTGGCTGGTGGCCACTTTGGCAAACAGCCCATGGGTGCAGGGCAGCACTGGGCTCAGTTAAAGTATGTTCACACCAAAGGGTGACACTTTTGGCACTCTGAAGGAGTTCAGAGAGCTAAGACAAGAAAATGAAAACTTTAGCAGTGCATCCATAGCAATTCCTACCTATGTCAATGGGCAGTCCCTGGAACGCGGGCTAGAGCCTGGAGCTCTGCTCACAGATAGCTGTGCAAGGAGAACTCTCCACTGCCGTTTTTCACTTTGCTTTCTGCATCTTTGCTGGAGTGACTGCACAGGTAGTGCTCCCCAAATGTCCTTAAATTCATTAGCAGATAGACCATGTTTTACAGACAGATTCTTTAAAAGACTCCCTTTGCTGTCTAGCAATGTGTGTGTGCAGGCTATCAACAAGCAGCTCTGAAGCAAGACAGAAGGAAATCAGAAATAAATAAAATATTTCCAGACCAAATGGTGAATTGCTAAATAAGGGTGTGTAATCTTATAAACACACCTGTTGAATGAAGAGGTAAGCAGTGAGGAGGGAAAGAAACACTGCCAGAGGCTACACCAGGCGGGCTGCAAGCTGCCATTTAAGCACCACACACAGGTGTGAGAGGGATATTTGTGTAGCAGAGAAGGGAACGAAAGGATCCATGATAGACAGGCCCATGCCATAGACCTGCATTAACCAGCGTCTCACTCTGAAGGTCGATCCCTTAAGCACTTTCAAATAGTCTGAGTGCAGAAAGATGCACAGAATGATGCCATCCCCATGTACTCCTGTGCCTGGTCAGGAATTAAGTCTGAAATTAAAACATCGATATTTTTTATTGTTGTTGTTAAAATACTGGCAAACAAGAAGTACACTAAGCTTCATGAACAAGCATTGACCATGCAGTGTTTATCTTTCTTCAAATACTTGCTGGCATCAGACTCTGTTGATGGGGAGTTGGGGACTCTGTAGCTAAGGAGAGGAGTTTTGCCAGCCACAGTTTCATCGTGTTGAATGCGTCCAAAGCAAATAATATCCCCCACAAGGCACTGAGGGATATCCATTTCAGCCCTGTCACTGCAAAAGAAGTAAGAATGCATAGACCATGCTGTATAAGGAGTGAAGGGCAAAAAAAAACAAACTAAAAAACAATCCTTTTGAAAGTTCGAGGTCCCTGATGCTATTTAGGATGCTCTCAGGATCTTTGGGAAGCTCATCATCTGGAACATGTCCAGAGCAAGTTGTTGTCATGTGCATGTCCCATCTGGTTCTTTACCCTCCTACTAGACCATGCATTCTCAACTCTTCTGCCATGACAAAGTCACCAAGTCTAAGACCCTTCCTGAGCCCGACTGCTAATATGGCAAGGCATAAAGAGGAGTAAACCATATGCCTTACCCCTACACATTTCCCTGTAAAAGAATATTCTTAGAGCGCTTTGAGCTCTCTGGATGAAAGGTTCTGTTGGTAATAACACTTTATTACAGCAAAGTTACTGCTACAGGTCTGTGGGTCTTGTCTTTGTGGCTGTGCACAGTGGTGTTTACTACAGCATTACAGAGCACTTCCCTAGGCTGAGGCTTGGCAGACCAGGTCCCAGTCCTGAGTCATTTGACTTTTTATTCATTTTCTGAAAGCTTGTGTTGGATGATTTTAAGTCTGTAAATTGAAAAAATGAAACAAAACCAGTCATATCTGTAACTGTAAAATCTGTACTGTAGTGATTTACAGTGAAATGACTGTCTGGATTAGTGTTGTTTTAGCATCACTCCACATCATCACTGAATAGGATGAAAACTAAATACAATGACAGAAAAGATTTTTCTTCTATATAAACATATGGAAAATTTTGATCGCTAAAGCATCCCTTCTCACCTACAGCTATTCCCAGAGAAAGCATGAATCATGTGGACAGGAGCATAGATAAATTTCATATTAACAAACATGTGTCTACCATGTCCTCATCCAGCTAGTCTTTGCCAGCTGGTCAGAGTTTGAAAGTGTGGTCGTTGTTAAGTGAGGTGAGGAACAACCACATTCTAACTGTAAGTAGTCAACTGATTTTTTTAAAAAAAGCCTTAAAGTGAAGAAGAGAACATTTATTTCTGGCAGTACAACATTCTCTCTACAAACACTGTGAAGTTGCAGGGCCTTTGAGACACCATTATAGCATTTATGAGTTTTGACTAAAGTGTCAGTGTTCAAAATCCTTCTGAAAGTCAAGATGTCAGAAAAAAAAGTTAGAAAAAACTCTTTTTTTTTCCTCAGGAGGAAGACAGGAAAAAAAAAAGTAGAGGCAGAGGGAAAAAAAATAAGAAGAAGGATCAGGAACAATATATTCCCCTGAGATTCCAGCAGCACATACTTGTAGCACAAAAGCACTGCTGGAGCTCGTGATGGTGAAGGTCGTCTGGCGGATCACCAGCACAAACCAGGTGTGGACAAGTGCCTCTCGGTGCTAGCGTGAGCACCCTGGTGCCGTGCCCCCGGCCAGGCAGGTCTGGCTACCAGCAGCGACCCAATAACTTCAATTGTGTGAGGAGGAACAAGGATTTTTCTGCACAGGGCTCAGGCATATTCACAGGGCTGAATCACAGAATCATTATGTTTGGAAAGGACCTTCAAGATCATCGAGTTCAACCAAAAAGTGTTGCATGTTTCAGCAGCAGTGCCCACTGCTCCTTCCCAGGGACCACCTCACATTTTCAGACATATGCCAGAGAGCTGTAAATGCAGATCTAATGTTAGGATTAAATCTCTTGCATCAGACTTACCTGTCAGCCCTGGCCATCATCTAGCAACCTCTGCCCTGCTCTGGAGCCCCGCTGTGCATGGGATGGAGGATACTCCACCTGGGCTCTGTAGCAATTAGAGGCAATTAAGCATAAACCAAAAAGGAGACAGAGAAATGATATTTTTCCTGGAAACAGAATGGAAACTGATCCTGTGTCCTATTTACTGACCTGACCTGGACAATGATGGATATCCAGGTAAAATAAAGTATTTTTTTTCCCATTCAACATTCAAGAAAATAAAAACAAGGGCAGAGGTGGCAGGCAGGGGAACAGTGTCTATCCATGTTTAAGCAACTGGTTGGTCAGGGCTGGGCCTGCTCTGCACAGCTACTGATCTGGGCTCAGCAGGCAAGACCGTAGCACCCTTCCTCAGCAGTGCTGAGATGGCCTCTCCTCAAACTAACAACTCGCCCGAGCTGGTGATGACCCATGATCATCCCTCCCTAACCTGCTCCCCAGACTTGCTGCCCACTCCTTACTATCTATCTGGTACATCTGCTACCTGGGAACACTCACCAGGGCTGTGTGATGGACAGTGCTTCCCTTCTGAGATGAGATTTCCTCTAGAGTACATCTGAGCAAGTGAGTCTTGGTGATGGAGAAGAAACAGGAGAATTTCTCAAGAGAGTTTTTCAAGCAGAGCAACATGAAATATGGGACCTGCTTTTTAATTGAAGAATCATAGCATCAACCATGCGAGGGGCCCAAACTGTAAGGTGTATTAAATGGATTGAATATTCAGTGAGATACTACTTTTTTAATGAAAGAAATACAGAATAAGAGCAATAAAACACTGTAACAAATGTACACAACCTTTGAAGTCCCAGCACAAATTTTACCATAACACAAGCTGTTCTGTACTTGTATTCAAAACTAAGACCACCATAGTACTACTCCATGAAGCTTCCTTCTGGGGCACTTGCCTCAGTTTGGTCACTGAAAACAGATAATTTAAACTACTGAAGTAGCCTAAGATGCTGCAACATTCTTGATTCCATTCTGAAAAGCTTGAGATCAAAATTACACAGAAAGCAGCAAGTGCTTAAGACAAAGTTGCCATTTCAGCAACCATCATTCAGGATGCTATCAAAACATGAAAGAAGTCTAACTTCACTGTGGCATATTGCACTTCACAGTCTTTTCTGAGATGAACATTCACTACATTCTTGCAAGACTGGCTGCTCTTGGACTGTAGTATAGGAGGAGGGAAAGGATTGATTCTAAAATCAATGATTCTTCATCTTCTTGGCATATGTGGAATAACTAAAGAAATAATAGATCAAAACCATGGATATAACATGACTAGCATTATCAAGGAAAACAAAGAAGCAAAATACAATTGAAAACTGAAATTTAGTCTTTTCGGGAAAATTTAGGAAAAGATATCCAGGGAGGTGACATGATCAGCATCAGAGTATGGGGCTTACTCCATCTGCTGAAGCCAGGGGCTTAAAAGTACTCTAGCAGCCATGCTGCCAGAATGTAAAGTCTCTGGCATGAGTGGTAAATCATGGTATTTCTGTGAAAAAGGGAAATAGCCTAAACAAACCGGCACTGGTTCTAATTAAAATGAAATTTTAATCTAATTAAAATGAAATGTAAAGAATATTCTTGTCCCACCAGTCAGTGAGCATCTGGAATGCTGCAATGACACTTGGAGTACAGGTATTTATGCTGAACATGGACCACTAATCCAGGAGTTTCACCTGAAAAATAACATGTCATTAGAGGCATGGGGCTTGTACTGAAGCTTCTAAAATAGCAATAAAAAAACTCAGTATGAAAAACTGAGCAAGCACGATGCTTGATTAAAATGTTACCTTGAAATATCAAACATCTTTTCTCCTTTTCCTGAATCCTCTCCAGCAATGACGAAAAGTAACCAGAAAGAAATAAGAAAAATAGAGTGACATGTGCTCTTATACATGTATCCAGACTCCACATTCCTCTGTAAAAAGCAAGGCAAAAAATCATCTACTCAAAACAAGGATGTAATTGGAAATGCTTCAGTCAGAAATTGAAAATAATAATGTTTTATACATATGTAAAATCAAAGTTGGACACGTTTTGCTTTGAAAGATCTGATGAGAATTTGGAACTTCTTAAGGCTTATGAACTCTCCCAAGAAGAGTGATCTGGACTTAGAAATGCTCCAGAAAGGATTAAGCTAATTCTTGGTTCATTTAGCAGATGAGCCACATTTCAGTTAGAAAGAAAACATATTAAATGACTGGGAATGTCATAAAAATGTTATGCTTCAGCTGTATTAACTGGCAGAAATTGTACTTGTAGTTCCAGTAAGCTGTGTGAGTGTTGAAAGAATATTTTCGGGACTCCAATTTATCCTTTCACCACAGAGGTCCAATATTACAGAGCAAATATCAGAAAATGTTACTTCAGTTTTCTCAAATAAATTATTCAAGAGAAACATGTTTGTTTGACAACTTGAAAACATTAGAGTATATTCTGCAAAACTGCCATGCAAAAATAAATGAGTGGCCAAAAAAGGAGATTTGATTTTAAGTTTTAACTCTCTTCTTTTGTTGTTTATTTCTATTAAGTTTAAAAACAACCTGAAGGAATAACCAAGCCCAAACACACACATAAAGCAACCAATTCGAAGACTGAATGAAGTAAAGTTTTGCTTGACTCTTTGATGCAAACCTGCCAGAGCCCCCAGCTCCTGCCACCCTGCCTAGCAAGCCCATCGCAGCCTCTCTGTGGCTGTGCTTGCTGGTGACCTGCTCAGGGAGGTACAACCAGGCCAACTTCTGCATGTCTAAAGGGGGCTTTGCACAGGAAAATCTGCTCGCAAATAATGCAAAGCAGCTTGAAAGATCTCTCATGCTTCCCATATGTAAAAATAATCTCCATGGTTCATTTCAATCATCATTTTAGCAATAAACACAATTATATCACACTAGAGCATCCAGGGAAGGAATAATAAGCTGCTAAGTGCATTTTTTTAAAAACTAGAATGCACTTCTTAGTAATTAATTTCTGATCTGTTTTGCCATTGTTACTCCCTGTGCTTAGGCTCAAGCTTGAAAGCGTGTTTATATCAAAGCACTCTGAGTTCCTTAGCACACAGACCCCACTAAGCTCATTTCCTATCCAAATGCAGGGCTCAGTTTAAAAGTTAATTCCTCCCCTACAGAGGTTGTGGGTTACAGCGATATTCCTTCCTTTAATGAGGGGGAATACTGCTGTGCTGGGAATATTTCCGTGGCCAAATTAAATTCTTGAAGTACGCCCAGCATCGCATTTTGTGGCCTTTCCTTACCTCTCTTTATGGGTCTGACCTCACCAGAGCAGACCCAAGCCCTTAGCAGGTAACAAGACACAGAGCTCCATTCTGCCCTCAGATGTATTTAACCAATTCTGCATTTTCAAGGAGGCTGCTCAGGCACTACTGAAGGGGGTGGTGGGCCTGCCCCTGCCATCAGAGTAGGTATTTTGGGAGTCTTTTATTTTAGACTTTCTAGCCCTTCAGCTTTTTTCAGTCCTTCTGTTTTTCCAAGTCCTCAAGAAAGCCTTTTTCAGACTAAGACCAAAAAAAAAAAAAAAAAAAAAAACACCCCAAAACAAAAAAGGCAGAAAATACCAGGCATTCCTGTTTGGTTTGAAAAAAAGTTTGATTACCTTTAACACTCACTATAAAATATATTTTTAAGTAACTATAAAAGAAAGTAAGGCTTTCTTGGCTGAGAGAAAGAACAAAAGTATACTTAGGAGAGGCAAGGGGTTCTATAAATA
The DNA here is from genome assembly GCA_034781795.1 of Crypturellus tataupa. NCBI lineage: Eukaryota > Metazoa > Chordata > Aves > Tinamiformes > Tinamidae > Crypturellus > Crypturellus tataupa. The sequence continues at coordinate 1,021,797 of JAWLRI010000951.1, read as the reverse complement.
GATTAAATGGTACACAATTTGTTTGCGAGAGCTTTCATTCAACACAGTACACAAATTAAACATTTCCAGAAATTCTGTTAAGCCTACGTAACAGGGTGGCATTGTGGGCTCTCAAAATGACCTTACATATTTAAAAAAAAATCTGTATATATAATGGAAACTCTGCCCTGATAAACATAAGGTACTTTGTTGACTGTAGCTGAAAATTTTGTTGAGGTAATCTTCCACATAGACACAAAATGAGACCTTGTTTTATTTTTTTGTTTTATTTTTTTTTATTTTATTCCTTTAGCAAGGTCACGGGTTTACAGACATTGCATGGAAACTTGTACCTCATCAGACAAGTGAGTGGAATCAAGTTCAGCTCTTTGGCGCGCTAGCTGGCCAGCTCGGTCAAAGTTTTCACCAAAGCATCTGCAGAGGAATAAGTGTTCTCATCTGAAGACTTTGGGTGTAACATTACAGTATCTTTGGACTTACCTTAATGAGAGTTTGCAGAGGAGCTGAAGCCCACCAGCTCCCTCACCTCTCTCCGTCACTGGGCAGTCCAGCCATTGGCCTTAACTCCTTCAAGTTTTTTTGCGCTTATATTACGTATGCTAAAGAAATGATTGCTCTTTTTGAGTGTCCCAGCTTCAGATTCTTTTCTGGAAGGAGATGGAAGAAGATATATGTGTGCAGGAAACCGTTCCTCCTCCAAAGCCACGCTTCAGCTGTCTAAACCAGCTGGGATAACTCTCTTGCTGGGATAACAACCTGGAAGTCACAACTACAAGACAAAGACACCTTGACTGACCCTCCAAACACTGCTCACGACACAGCTTTGAGACTGCTTACCAGAAGTCTCACATAGATAGAACCAAACCAAAGTACATTATAGAAAATGGATATCTTAACTGGCAGCAAGTCTGTCATTTCCTGCCGCAGGATATCTCTGTTTTCCAGGTCCAGGATAACAAAGGATATGGCTTCTAGACTAGCATGTTTAAGCACTTACATACATGCAGTCTGCAACACTTGCTATGTTCTTGCAAATCCGTAGACACCTCAGGAGATTTTTGCTTTACAGTTCTCCAGGTGCCCAACATTTTTATATGTTCCAGGGGATCTCCGTGTGCTCTGACTGAGCAGGATGCAAGAATTTGTATTTGGAGAATACTATTAAAATATAACCTTAAATCATTTCTGTACATCGCAGTCATTCACTTCTTAGGCTCCTTAGCTCCATGTATCATTCCCTGGTAATTCTGAAAGTGCCTCACTCTCATGTGAAACGAATCAGGGCTTTTGCCAGCCCTGATGGAACTAACCTGGTGGGATTCCTTGCTTCTTCAAGCCTTACTTCAGTGGTTGTCTGGCCAGGGCCCCTAGTGCCAACTCGCCTATCTATACAAGGGCTGCATGTTTTCTTTAGCAAAGGAAGTAAAGTACCAGCCTGCCACCAGTTTAAAAGACAGAGCAAAGATACCCCCAGGAAATGCCAGGGCTGTGGAGACACAAATTGATGTGAATGTTTTCACAGGCAGAGTCAGCCCAGGAAGAGAAAAAGTCTGTAATAGTGAAATATAAAAATGCCCATCGTCTCCCGTTCTCAGACTGAATAAGGAAAACACACCTACTAAAATAAGGTTCTGATTTAAATCAAGTGACCTTAAATCCTTTTCAGAAGCAGGTGAACAACAGCAAGTTACATCTAACTGCTTTTTTCTACCTAGAAATCCAAGTCTCAGTGAGGATAACAGTACTCAGAAATAGCTGATAGATGGTTCCCCTCATGCTTGTGTATCATAAGAGAGAAACCACAAAGAGACCCTCTGCAGCGCTTTCCTGCTCCAAGTTTCTCCTTTGATGGAGCTTCTAGCAAGCAGAAGGTGCATCCTGGCATAGCCACCTATCCATAGAGTGATTCCATGCAGGAATGAAAACACTCCCATGTGATTTGTATCAGCTCACTGGGGCTTAAGTTTGATCCTTTTCAGATAAACTTCAGTGACTAAGATCTCTCTGACTTTCTTTTTATGACTTCCAGTGTTGTCTTTCCAGTCCTATCCCAGGTAGGGGGTTTTGAGCAGCTTTGAGCAAGTCACCCAAACAGACCGCCCTGGGTGGCGGGTATGCAAGTGGGGAGCTACCAGGTAGCAGGTAGGCAGGACAAAGCAAGCAGCTTTATTCCACCCTGGAAAGCCAAGATCAGAACTGCCAGTTTCTGTCCAACCCACATATGCAGTAGGTTGAATGCCCTGAGATGAGGCTCCAGTGTACTGTGCTCCTTTATTTTAACAGATCCTTCCCCAAAGCCCAAATTTCAGCGTGTTTGTACGGATGCACGCAGTTCCGGGCAATGCTGCTCTTGGGACACATGCCCACATAGGCATGCAAACAAGGGTCTTTTTGCAATCAAAGGAAAGCATTCACAACTCACCCGTCTTTATTTTACTTTTTATAAATTCCCAGTGAGGAACTAGCAGAAAACCACTGTGTGGTTTAAAAGTAGCCCATCTTCCTCCACAAAAGATGAATAGTGAATAGCTGAAGTGAATGATTCCCAGAAAACTCATAGTCGGGAAATTGTTTGTGTTATTCAGCAAGTGCTTATGAATAATGGACAAGTAAACAGAAGTCAGAACATGACTAGATCAGACTGATCAGAGCGTTTATTCGCTGTTAAGTATTTGTTGTATGTTAAATAAATATGCACGATGGCAAGGTATTTATATACACCATACTCTTGTACAAGTATAAACAGGTGGAAGCATTGAAATAAGTGCATCTTCCATCAGATGATTATTAATAATGGGTGAACAAGAATTTTTTTTCAGGTGATAGCAGGAGAGAACTGTTTTCAGCTGATACAAATTTTCCATTTTTAAGTATAGTGAGATTTCAAAAAGAAAATACCATTTTTAAATGAAATGTCAAGATGTTTTCCAGGTTTTCTCCCCTGGCCTTTTTTTATCCTAAAACTGCTATGAATTTATCTATCTATTAACAAAAAAAATCTGCTCAGTTACATCCAAAATGTATATAACACTTACAAGAATTAGTAGAGGAAAGTGTGACTGGGGCACAGAAATATTTAAGCATCCAATGCAAATAAAGTACAAGTGTAATTGCCTCACGACTAGAGAAATGTCTTGGCATGTTTCCACCTGGAACCACCTCGATGATTAACTGGCCACATGCACTAATTATTTGAGGTTGACCTTTACATCAGCACTATACAAACTGGGCGCAATTCTGCTCACAAGAAAGCATTCAGCTGAATCCTGGAGACTAGATCTTCCATGTTTGGGAAAAACTGGAATAAAGTGTAGAAAAATGAGCCTTTAGAGTTTTCCAGCACAGGTTTATTCACAACCAAAGAAGGCCACATACCAGCCAGGTGAAAGCCTGGCCTTCGAGAGGTGTTTGCAAAGCAAGATTCACTCATTACACAGGAACCCAATCATTTCTGGTCCTCTGGGACTTCTAAGAACCTTCTTCCAGAAGGCTGCTTGGTGCTAGCAATTTGGTGCAATGCAAAATCCAGCCAAATGCCTTTTTCTGATTGCATTCTATGCTGTTCTGCAACTTGTTCCTGAACAAGTGATTCACAGCATATGCTTACATAACATGGATAAATTCTTCTCTGATTTGGCAAGAATTGGAAATAGTTCCCAGGAAGTCAACAAAAAGCTTGCATTTACCAGGTAGTCTGAGAGAATACTAGTGAAGCAGACATCTTTTAGCTGTTCCAAAATGGTAATGCCTATCCACAACAGAAATGCAAGTGTTTCACAAAAAATGGTCTTTGCACAGATGCAAAGGAAAGGCTTTCCCAACTTTCTCTGAATTCTATAGGCCAATCCAGAGCCTCAGTGAATAAGGCACAGGTCTATGAAGGACAGTAAGCCTAGAGCAATGTACACTCAGAATCATTATGGTTGGAAAAGACCTTCAAGGTCATTACTGTAAATGGGAATAGAGCATCTTTGGGAACAGAGCACCTTTGGGATCAGGGAGGGGAAAGCCACTAGCTGCTGTCAGAGCTAGACTAGGTAGATAATAATTTGCTCATTTTTAACATTGCTGGCCTAGTGCAGGAGAGTGCAAGTAAATAAAAAGCAATTGGATATTTGAACTTCTGAATTACTTACATCAGTTCCTCCCACAGCAATACCTGCTAACAGTAATAATAAAAAACAGCAGGTTTCTCATCAGAGCTAAAACAGGTGTTTCCTATACCATCTGGACCTTAATGCCTACTAGTTACTATATGCCAAGTACTCACAAATGACCCAGAGGCTTAGCAGCTGAGAGGATGTCAAAGGTAGTGTTAATCTGCAGCAAAGGTGATGCTCTTGTGTAAGAAACATTTTTAAATGCTCTGATGGAAATAGAGACAGTAAAATGGTGAGCCGACAGGTAGAAGGAATATCTTTTTGCTAGTAAAAAGCAAAAATAATACAAACATCACTGCTAGAAAGTAGTCTGTGAAATGAAAGATGTGGTTTTAAAACTTTTCCTGCAAGTGCTTTCTGAAAGGAGTGACAGTTCATCAGCTGGTAAGCCAGGCCAGGAAAATATCTGTGCTGAAAGATCCCTTGCTTGGGGACATTGCCTCCAAGAGCTCCATCAGCCCCATTGCTGCAGCATTGCTGGAGGGAGCAGCCCTTGGCCCTGTGCCATGAGGGATAGCCCCAAATGAGCAAGGGCACGCTTCTTTCTTCTGTGTTTTGTCCTGTACATGCCTCTGGAGACATACACAGCACTGAAATTTGCATCTCTCCCTTGGCTGAAAACAAACAGACTTGCTCTTCATCCATGTCTGGAGCTGAACCAAGCAAAGCAGTAGCAGGTCTGAGCTCCTGCTGAAAGATGCCTGGTAGCCAGGAGGACAATGTGACCCCAAGCGAAGTCCAGGCAGCCAGACCTGTGAGACGTGTCCAGCTGCTGTGCCTGTTTCCTTAGCCTTTATCAAGGGCTGGATGAGGTGAAAGTCCTGCATGGCAAGTAGGATACAGTCAGATCATCCATCGTTTCTGGATTAAACATGATTTCCAGGGCCTTTCCAAGATTTCTCCAGCCAATATTTCCATTGCCTTTCAGATCCATTTCCAGTCTGGCCTTCAAGGCTGATTTGGGAAGAATGGGGTCTGTGTCTGTGCGGACTGGTGTGATAATCCTGTAGTCTCGAAGCAGGATACCGGACCCCTGTCTGTATCCACGCTGGGGAACGCAGAGGTATGGCACACTTACATCTTGCTGCCATGGGCATGCTTGCTGCAGAATCACAAATTGCTGCTGGGTGTTAATGAGGGTGCCCTCCACAAACATTATCCTGGGAGAACAGGGTGTGAAACAGGTACAGGTACTTGCTTCTCCATTCACTGACTGTGAAAACTATGTGAAACCCATCTTAAATAGTTTGGTTTGAACTCAGTTTACAAGCTCACTTACAGGAGTGCTGAGTGGCATTATGCAGCCTTGCTACTCACTGCCTCTTTTTATATACTCCAGTCAGCTATGGGTGAACTTTATCTGTTCTCTGTTCACCAATTGTGCATGTTTTTAAAACAAGGAAAAAAATGCCAGAAAAATTCTGGCACATTTATGCATGTGATAGCCATAGTATAAATAAAAGAAAATGAATATTATGAATATTATGAAATGAATAAAAGAAAATGAATAATATCTGCTTTGAGCTGGCTTGTCCAGGGTATTTCAGGCAGCAAAATTAGATCAGTAGCAACTTTGTCAAACATGTATTTTTTTTCTTATAAAATGTTCAATTTCTTTCAGAGACCATCCAGCCAAGTTCCTACAAAAGACTGGTGTTAAACCAAGATCTTCTGGTGCACTTAGGCAGCCCCATATCCCTGGGAAATGGAAGTTGCGCTTTCCTTTTATTAATATATAATTTCATGAAACAATATAAATAAGGATGTTTGGGAAAATATTAGAGGTCAGTTCCAAGCTATTATAACTCTTTATTTAAACCTGTACTAATGGGAAAATGTTTTACTAATAAAAAAATGTTCGTGAGGGCTGTTCTTGTGGTGTATCTTCCCACTAGATGGTGCTAGAAAATAAAGTAACTGCCCTGAAAGCGGCACCTACAAATGATTCCCTGGGCTGGGAGAGAGGTCCTGCTGCCCGCAGGGCAATGTGCGCTCCTGGTAGAGCTGGGGATGGGGGCACCCCTGCAGTTCACCTGGTCCAGTTTCCCGGTTCAGCCAGGCTCAGCTTGATCTGCTTGTTCAGGATTGTGTTCCATTGGGTTTTGACCATCTCCAAGGATGGAGACTCCACAACCTCTCTGAGGAGCCTGCTCCAGCGTGGACCACCCTTACAGGTAAAAAGTGTTTTCTTCTGCTCACGTGGGATTTTCTGTGTTTCAGTTTGTGCTCGTTGCCTCTCATCCTGCCACTGGGCACCACTGGGCTCCATCTTCTTTACATCCTCCCATCAGGTATTTGTACAGATTGCTAAGATCTTCCCGAGCCCTCTCTTCTGTAAGTCAGTCACATCTTGTTCAGCCTGTTCTCATTTGAGAGACACTCCTGCCACTTGTATCCTTTCACTGGACTCAATCCAGTATGTCCGTGTCTTCCTTGCACTAGGCAGCCCAGCATTCCAGATGTGTCCGACAAGAGTTGAGTAGAGAGAAGGGTCCCATCCCTCAACACGGTGGCAACGCTTCTCCTAATGCAGCCCAGGATACCACTGGCCTTCCTAGCCATGAAGCTGCATTGCTGACTCATGTTCAACTTGTTGTCCTGGACTTTTCTGCTGAGTGGATTTCCAGTTGGTGGCCCCCAGCCTCCACTGGTACATGGAATTATTCCTCCCCAGGTGCAGGACTCCGCATTTCTTTTAGTTATGCATCATGTTCCTGTGAAGCACAATTTCACAATGTGCAAAGAAGTGTTTCATTAAAACCAATTTGAATTCATCATACTTTCTATAATCTGATTTTAGTTAAATTTGATCTACTTGGTGCATAAATGTGCCCTAAAATATATGAGTTATCACATTCCCCTCACAGTAAGCACTGGGGCAGCTAGTACAGGACATGACATAGATGCAAGGTTCAGACTCCTCACCTGTAGCAAGGCTGCTCCACACTCAGCCGAGGAGCACTCTGAACCCCTGTTCTTTCACCTTGGAGTTACATGGGCAACAGCTAAAGCAGCTGCACACAGACAGGGCAGATCGGGGACAGCCAAAGTGCCCTCCTGTAAGTCAGCAACTAGAGAAATAGAAATCCCCTTCACTCAAGCCAGACAAAATTTCCAACACTTCCTTAAAGAGAAGTCACCACAACACTTCTTTGCAGACATCACACTGATCTCCTGGAGTTTCAGCATTCAGTGTCCCCCTGCCCCTCACCAAGGTGTGCTTGGGGGAGTATACTCCAGCAGGAGCCACTTCTACAGGGGCTTCAGCCTCACTTCTCACCCATGAGGTTTGCATCCTGACAAGCTGTCCCTCACACAGCTTTCTTGGGTTTTGGATAACTTGATTTTTGGTTTTGTGAGGGTATTTAATTACTTAAGGATCAAGAGATGGCAGGGAGTAAAGGACATGCTTTCTATAAATGTCAGCTCCATTCATTTTGTTAGATCTAATGTCTCAAATAAGAGCATTCATGAGAAACTGAGCCCCAGAGAAATGGCAGCACATGGATAAAAGATATTGGATCATCTCTTGAATTAGGACTTTGTTGCTCAGTTGTCTTAGCTCAGCATGAGTCCATATTACAGCCCAAGGGCCAACCTGACACTGGTCCTCCAGCTATGTGCTGTCTCCTGGATGTGGATGCTGTAGGAGACCTAGAACAGAGGTGGCAGAAAACTAGCTACTGGTTTTGTTGTCTGGTTTGGACCAGGACAAGAGGAAGCTTCCTAGGATATTTCATAGGACAAGAGGAAATGGCCTCAAGTTGCACCAAGGGAGGTTCACATTATATATTAGAGAAAAAGTTCTACACAGAAAGAGTAGTCAAGCATTGGAATAGGCTGCACAGAGAAGTGGTGGAGTCACCATCCCTGGCAGTGTTCAAGAAAAGTATAGATGAGGCACTTAGGGTCATGGTTTAGTAGGCCTGGTGATGATGGGTTTACAGTTGGACTCGATGGTCTTGAAGGACTAATCACCATAGTGATTATATGATTCTATGAGGAGCAGTTCCCTGATGTGTCTCAGCATGTGGCTGTGCAAGTACAAAGGGTCCAGTACTGCTCAGCACCTCCCGCACGCTCTCCTCTCCATTTCAGTGGGTGACAAGCTATGAGGTGCCAAGCAGACTGCTGAAGAGAAAAGCCTTTATAACTGTACGTATCTGGAAACCATGACATCTTTTTCTAGGCATTTTCACCATACAGATCTGTACTTTGTTCATCATATATCTGTACAGAATTCCCCTTAGATTTGCTTCCTTTCCACCATTCCTGGTCCAAGAAAACCAGATGTAGACATATGAAGAATGTGGGTGATACAAGTAATTTCCGCAGCTGCCCAGAGGCTGAGTAATTGAGACTGAGACAAGCCATGTCCAGCAGAAAATCTCTTTGGCAAACAGAGGTCAGTAGTGTCCCGCAGCCTGAGACCCCAGGTTGAGAGATGGGGACATCTTCCTCCCAAGGCTACCAGTGAGGGGAAAAGGACCAAGCACATTAAAAGTTGAAGGCACTATTATGTTTTCTGTCACATTTTCAGAATTTTTTTTCAGTTCATTTCAAAAGTTTGATCTTTGTGAAAACATGTTTTTAATACAAAGCAAGGCCTGCTTATGGTTAGTCAAAATGGACACTGCTTTCTTGTGGGTAACAATGCAAGTACACTGGAAATACACATTTAGAAAAACATTCCTAAATTTTTCTTACCCAAATCGAGTTTTTCTGTTTTGCTTCAGTATTTTTAATGAATTACAAAAATGTATCATTCTGGCTAACAGATATGACAAGTCAGATTCGGATCCAGACCTTAACTCAGACTCACTCTCTATGATCAAATAGAAGTTCTCTAATTTTATACAAGTGACAGCAAGATCAGCATCTTGCCCTGTTTTCCAGTGCTTTCCACATCATTCAAAGAGTGTTCTAGTTCATAGACCAAAATACTGTCAAATAGTCACTCTTTTCCAAAAGTTTTAGTCTTTTATACCTTTCTTTATATCTTTATATGCAGAAAAATGAGAGAAACAGGTGTAAGAAATGGTATAAGTGGTGAATCTGGCCCTTAAATCTTGTAGTCTGTACTAGACTACAATTTTGTGTAGTCTGGAAAAACTTTCCAGGTAGAAAGCAGGGCTACAAGTCATAATCATTCCTTGCAGTGGTCACATGAAGGCCAGCTAAGGTCAGGTCATCTGCACTAAGCAGATATTTCCATGCTGGAGAACTGGGTAATGTGGTCCTGGCACATCTCTGTTCCAAACACATATCCAAAATTTGGTATTACAAATCATTTATTAAAGCTCAGCCAATCATAATAGCAAATTTCTGTGCATGTGAAGATCTCTCTATTTTGCCAAAAGTAGCCCATGCATGAAAAATATTACATAAACTTTCTGAATGTATATCAAAATAAATATTACAAATTACAGGAAATATGCTAAAATGACTCCCATTAAAGTTTCATGATTTGTTTAGGATTACTCTGATGGTTATAAAAGTGTCTCCTCTAATATCCTTCAGGGGACATAACAACTTTGCTTTGGTCATTTTCTCCCCTTAAAAACACGCCAGTTTATTCTTCTATCTAGCAGAACTCCCTAAGGCACAACTCAAAGTCTAGACACCTGCACTTGTTTGGACCGGTCTCACCGCTAAGCTGGTTCCCCCCCAGGTCAGAAACACCCTCAGTGCCAATTTTCCGGTGCTGATTGGCACGACCCCTCCATGCCACGCAGAGCTGGCTCTTCCAGGCACCCCCTCGCTCCAGACGTACCTGCAGTGCTCACAGCATGTCTCCATGTTATGCCAACACTTTGAAGGCAGGTGTCAGCACTCTCTACAGAGCACAACACTGCCAGAATTTGAAATGCCACTGTATTCACAAAGAAGTGTGAAATCACATATTTGCCTCTTTTGATGTCTGTCCACCTGCCCTTGCAACAGCCCTGCCTATCTTCACTTCACAGCACAATAGTGACCTTATCATGACATTAAAGGATCACTTGGGAGAGTGATCAAATCATCAGACGTGGGCAAGAGGAATTTCCAAACAAGCAAGAGATCAGACAAAACTCCAATCTACCCTACAACATGTGGCTGTGAAGCAGTTCTTCCCACCAGGGCCACTCACTCTCCCCATTAGTTGTCTCAGGCCCAAACGAGCTCCTGCTATGCCATGATCAAGAGAGGCAGCGCCAGGGCACCCTTAGCAGCTCACTCGTGTGCAAACATGGCTCATCTACGTGAGTGGGAACCCTTCGAGCTCCACGACATGCAAAATACCCAGGCAATGTGGAGGGAAGCACAAGGGTTGCAAGGTGCAATGTGCTCAAGGTCCTTCTTGAATCTGCTTTTCATTCTGCAGCAGACATGACTGGGCTTCCCTAGCAGGCTGAGGCACTTGCATTTAGCCACAAGCTGAACCTCATTCATAAAGTCCAACACTTTTCACTCTTAGTGGCAATGCTCTTTTTATTTCAAGGCGTTTGGGATTTTGCCTGAAGAATAAAGAAAAAACTATGGCATGCATAGGTTGAAACCTCATATGCTACAAATAGCCACAGCTCATTTACAGTCAATGGAAAAGTATTTGGAAATATTAGATAAGTCCTAAGTCTACTCTAACAAGAAACTTTGCTCAGTTCTGATCAATCTGTGTCAAGTTATGATGCAGAGAGATAGTGGGCTGAAAGACAGGAAATGAAAATGATTATAGAGGTGGAAAAAAAGAGCAGTGGGAAAGATTAAAATTGTACAAGTCAATAAAACTGTGAAGTTACACTTTTAAGGATAATTTTTAAATGAACAAAAGAAACAAAATTTTATATCACATTATCTCTGGCACTCACTGCCGCATGATTTTATTGAGGCCAAGCAAATATCAGGTTTCTAAGAAGGCCTAGATGTGGATAAACTAGATCCATATGAAGACATATATCACTAGGTTGTAAAACATGCAAACTTTTTTTTTAATGCAAAGCTTTCATGAGTCAGACAGTTTATTCCATAGCTGTGTATTACGGAACCTTTTGTACTTTCTATGAAGCACCAAGTACTTGTCACTGACATACTGCTGTGCTAACCCCATTGCCACTTTCTCAGGGAGGAAAAGGCGGTGAAGAAACCTCGTTCTCAGTGTGGCAGAGCTGATGAAACAGCGAGCGCGCATGGAAGACAGCCTCGAGGAGCTGTAGCTTGTCACATACCTTTGCCTTCAGGCTTGTGTGGGTGGGAAGCTACCATGGAAAAGTCCAGTGTGCCCAGAATAACTCAGCAAGGAGCCAGCATATGAAGCTTAAATAATTCACCCAATGTCACACAGCAAATCATCAGAAAAAATGTGTACTCTAAGAGATTCCTATCTCATAGTCTGTTCGTTAGCCAACACTGCCTATTTCCTGCTGTGTAAATATATCTAATAAAAAGGAAGCATTCTGCTGAGCTGAGTGCTGCGTAGAGATCTTTCCCCATAAATACTCTCAGATATGTCACTTATCTCTCTTGGCCCACTTCAGACAGCATATTAAATACTCCTACCCTTGGCCAACCATATATTTTCTGTGCCTCTCTTCCCCGCCCAGATCTCTCTCTCCCATATGGAAGAAAACCAGCCGGAGCCAAGCCATCCCCGTCACGACTGCGGCTCGTTGCTGGAAGATACGATCTCTCCCTGCATCCTCCCTCTCATGAAGAGCACAACATGTGGGCTTGTGGCACAGCGACAGTAAGTCATGCTGACATGCGGGAAATACAAACCAGGAAGTTTTATATTCCCCGCTGACGGGACAACGCTGGCCGGGCACGGCCAGTGCACTCACCGCGGGTGGAGGGGATGATGTGAGGCACAGGGTTTTCCGCCTCCGCGCAGCCAAGTTGCTGTGCAGAGGGCTAATGTGGACGCACTGGTGCCAAGCTGCAGAAGAAGTGCCAGGAGCGAGTATATAATGAATGCATAAAAATAGCGACGCGTGCGGCTGAGGGACGTCGCTGAGCCGGGGGAGGCGGCAGCGCTGCTGCGCCAGGCCGGATCCCGACTCCCTGGCACCTCCTGGCCGTGGGTTCACCCCACTTGGCATTTCCTGCCCCACCAGAGGCAGGAGAGCAGACCTGGCCCCATGGCACCATGCAGAGTCCCCGGTCCCCTGGGAGGGCGGGCGCCCCTGCTTGTGTCTGAGCCATAGGCCTCATGCGACAGGGGCTGGCATCTGCAGCGGGGTCACAACCAGGAAAACGGGGGCATGGCCATCCAAAATGTGGGATTTCTTGTCTGACGGTCCCCACAGAGCAGAAACCACTTTTATTCACACTGATGCTACCAGATGAGGTTAGCTCCGGCCTGCTGCCATGTTGGGAGACATCTGTTCCGGACACCGGGAAATCGCAGGGCTGAGACCTTGCCTACGGCAGAACTGGCTTTCATGCTTCTAGCATTAATCTAAACTCTCCCTGCCAAGGGTGGAAAGGAAACCTGCCCTGGTGGACGTCTCTCTCTCAGCTGCCTGTTACAGTCCCCCAGGTCCTGCCCCGACCGCAGCGCGGAGCAAGGTGAGGGCCGGCTCCCCACGGCCAGGGGTGCTGCCCGAGGAGCAGGGCCGAGGGCGCCTGCACCCGGGTAGCACGGGGGACCTGGAGACGCCAGCGCTGCTCAATAACCCCATCTTCACGTGTGGGCTCACTCTGCCCCTTGGCATCTCCACGGCCCTGTGCTCCAGCGCTCGGGGGTCTGCTCGGAGCAGCCTTCCCTTCCCGGCTGCTCTGCACCAGGGGCTGCTCCTCAGCCCGGGCTGTGCACGGGCTGTGCAGAGGTGGGCAGATCAGATGGTTTCGGAAACACAGTTGATGCAGTGCCATCTACCGACACACGCCGCGCAGGGACACGGCCTCTGCTCCGCGGGGACGGAGCGGAGCAAGACAGGAGCTGAGCACCTACCCTCTCCTGCCGAGCCCGGATGAAAGGGGCTTTCCCAGGAATTATGTGGGTTTGAACCATGCAGTTTTCACAGGCCACCAGGAGTAGCTGCCCTATGGCTCGATGGGGAAGAGAAGGTGTCTGCTGCGCTCCTGTGGTACTGAGCAGCCAGCACCCACCTCCATCCCACACTCACCTTTCTCACAGCTTGCTGCCTTGCTTGCTTGAAAGGCAATGAAAAACATTGCCGGTATAACCAAACAAAATGCCCTGATTTCCCTGGAAAACATCACTCTTGAGCACCTCACCATCCCACCCATAGGGCCATGTCTCCGTGGCATCCTCTGACGGACACAACGTGCCGCCGGTGCTGGGCATTGCTGCTGCCGGGTGACCTGCCGGCTGTGGGGCAGCACTGAAACCTGCCATAGGGCACACGGGAGTGGGGAGGCTTCTCCTCACCCCCAGCCCAGCAAAGGACAGGGAGCCCTGGGCCTGTGGCTCCTGCAGCCGCAGCCTCCAAAACACCTGGGTTTTGGCTCTTCTTCAGCAAACTCAGTGTGCATTTCACACCTGAAGATGCTCTTGCTCTGAGTGAGTGGGCAGGAAGGATTTCTGCAGAGGCCAGGCTAATTCAGGGCAAAATCTGATGGAAATGCTTTAAAACACCAGTACACAGGATTTTACCAGCACACAAAATGCAGGACACAGGGATACACCAAGAAACGTGGGGAATCGGAACAGCCTTCCCCCAGATCCTGACACTAGCATGGAGGTCACAAAATGACTTTTGCTAGTGTAAGCACAGAGGTGGATGAGTTATTTTCTAGCTGTGGCAGTTTTTAGGCACACTGACTTCACAGCAGCAGGCCTAGATAGCAACACTCAAGACCAGACTGCTTCTAATGCAAAACAAAATTTGCATAAATATCTGCTGAGTCCCAGAGTTAGGCAGTCTAAAAAGCCAAATTATTGCAAAATCTTGGGCAAATTACAAGCTTTGCTGCTCCTATGAAATAAATGGAGAAAGAGTCTTATTTAAAGAAGAAGGAAGGCTGTGTAAAGGAAGAAGGAAGGCTGATCACTTACTCAAAATATAAGGAGAGGGTAGTTAAATGTATTTAAATAACTTATTTCCTTATCCTAGGGTTTCAGGCAAAGCAGCAAAAAAAATTGCTGGCATATACTTGATCAACTAATAGTGAGTTACACTGAGCTCCAAAAGAAATCAGTTATGGTTTTTGAACTTGTTTTGTTTTGTTTGTTTTTAATGAAGCATTAACTGTGTTTAATTCTATAAATTGTTGTTTATAAGAGACACGCAACTATCCTGGTAAGGCCAAATCCCAATTGCAGACTGCTTGAACAGTGAGCTCACCTAGGTATAAAATGTCAACATGCTCTTCAGCATGAAAACCTTTTGAGAGACTTTCATCCTCCCAGTTCCAGCTCATCACCATCTCAGTCTCAAACAAAAGGTTTAATGGGAAACATATGATCTTCACTTGATCCTAAATATAAGTAAACAATTACTGCTCAAACTATGAAAAAAAGGAGTGATGACTTTCCCTCAAAACCCAGGAAATGTCAGCCTGAAAGATTTGGCATATACGAGTTTGTAACAACTTACAGAGATTTAAGAGCTGCTTCTAAAACCAGTTGATAATGAAAGACTTTGAGGCATATGGGCCCTTAAACCATCTTGGTTACAAAATATATTAGTACCGGAAAATTCAGAAAACTTCAAATGACTGAGGTATTTTTTTCATCAAAAACCACTGCAAGCTAAAACTTTGCTAAAATGCCAGTGGTAAATAAGGGGTTTGTGCATGACTTTTATGGAGATACGAGTTCCAGGCTCGTATACGAGAGGAACGGTGGTTTATACTTCAAGGAAATGACATTGTATACTGATGATTATTTTTATAGGTCTTGTTGTTGTTATTGAAACTTGAAAGCGCTTATCTTTATGTAGCTTCCTCTATCTCTATCAACTAGTTGTAAACTATATTTGATTTTCCAGATCCTTTTCAGTCAATATTATTTAATAATAACTCTGGTGTATACAGAGCAGAGCAGCCAAAGGGCGGTTTTTAATTTGCAGACTGGAGGAAGCTGTATTATAGCCATGCAGGGAGGAACTTCCTGGCCATTTTTTATAAACTAATAAAGTTTTGAGAGGAGGCTAATCTTCCCCTTACTGCATGATTCCTCTTCACGTGAAACAAGAACCTTTTGTCAACAGAAGGAAAACTGCAGAAAACAGTTCTGCTCAGTTCTCGGGATACTGCGTGGGGATGGAGGAGCGAGATACCAGAATATATCAAACAGATTAAGTCCTTGCATAATTGTCAAGGAAGTGATATGAACTTCTGGGAAATCCATAGTTCCTGCTTAATACGTGAACTGATTAACAGTGTTTTACAGACTGGGTATGGTTATCCAAGTAAGGTGACATTAATATGGCTGGATAGTAATCGTAATGATTGGATGGGATAAGTCCTGATTCCTTCTGCGCTTATCGTCTTTCCATCTCAGCCCTGAGCAAACACTGACTTCATCTATCCATTTGGGTATATGTTTATTACAGAATACCGGTTGCTTCATCAGATTACATTTATATGAGTTTGAAGGCCTTTATATTTGTTCAAACCCACTGTACTCTCTCATAATATTTTTTTCTCTCATAATAACATTTCGAAGTCGAGAGCAAAATCCTCTCCTTACAGAATACTGCAGAAGTCATCAAAAAGTCAGAAGTCCCAAATGATGAAGCTGTTGCCTTCTGTTTTCTGTCTGTGAAGAGCAGTCGCCTATGGCATAGGTCTGGCAGGATCCTGGGTTTGGGTTTCGTTGCGCGCAGGAATAGCCCCCAGGCCCTCGTGGCACTTCTGCTCCATGACCACAGAGCAGGTGACCCACATCACACGTCATCACCTGGCTGTACCATGGGCCCTAGTTGTGGGGCGTTAGTGAGGGAGGTTGAGCTGATTTCTGACGCTAATGTTAGTTCCTTCTCTCTTCTCCTCAGGTACGTGCTCTAAATGACAGCAACACCATAGTACAAGAGCTACTTCTGCTAAAATGTCATCATGGCAATTGCTTGTGATGTCTGCCCAACTGAAAGCAGAAGAAATAATTGGATTATTTCTCCGTGTAAGGAGAAGAAGAGCTAGGGACAGCCCAGAGAAGTTGCCTTCTTACCAAAGAAAACTTAATCAATACTTGAGAATGACTTGGATAATTATTTTTTGCTGATCACAAATTCTCCAGAAGCAGTCACTTAAGGGGAAGGAGCAGGGTATTTCTTTATACCTGGAGATTATTTGCCAAATCTTGGAGGGAAGGATGGTTGTGGATAATTGCTGGTCTGTAGAAGGTTTTTTTTTCTTATGTTCTTTATAATAAATTCACCATGTTCCAGCTTTCTTTCTGCTTTGGACAAAATAGAGCTGGTCAACATTTGTTTTGAGAAAATTTCAGAAAGTGATTTCAGGTGTAAATACATTGTGGAATTTGGAATGAAGCTAAATTTTTATAACTATTCTGCAATGTTGCCTTGAAATCCCGTTGAAGTCTCCTGAACCTGTTGGGCAGTTTCTATCAGCGAATTCATTTTCTAAAATACCACATAATAGTCATGACAAGAGCTAAGAACAACCAGAAAACAAAATTGTTTTAAAGATCTACCCAAGTTTTAAAAATAAATAAAGCCAGTCCAGTTCTAGTAGCAGCAAATAACCTTCTATCAGCTCTGTATCTCTTTGTATCTCCACTCATTTTCAAAGGTTACTTGCCTCAGTTTGTTTATTTTTACCAGGTTTTTATGCTTTTGTGCCCTGCCTTCCACTACAAGTGACCTCACTGGAAAGTCCAAGAAAGCCTCAACATAAAATTTGCAAACTCTCCCAGAGTAAGAAAAAATCACCACTACTTCCCATTTCTTTAGCAGATGCAGTTCCATGAGTGTCCTCTAAAGCACTGATACAATTAGGAAGCAGCTCTCTTGGACTGGGGTAAGTTCCAGTAAAAATATTCCAAATCTCAGACATTAAACAAAATATTGATTGTATTTTATATTTTCCCTCTTAGAGTGCAGTCTTCATAAAGTCTAATCTGCATTGCTTTGTTTTTGCTTGTTATACCAACCTTGTACGCTCTTAGAAAAACACATTTCTGTAATAAAAATGTAGGTATAACAAGTTTAGCCAGTAAAAAACTCTCTTCCTCAGGTTGTTTTATACACAAGTGTTGACTAGGTTTATCTTTCTGCATCACAAGGGTGATGACAAGAGCTGTGCCAACAGCAGTGAATGCAGAGGGCTTGTGATGGGCTAGCTTTGGGTCTCTGAAGCTGGTCAAAGATAAGATGAGGTGGGAACTTTCCCAGAGGTAAGAAAGGATTTAGGAGAGCTAAAACACACAGGAAATTGGTGGACATAATCCTGCAGAGCTAGAGAGTGAGCCAAAGCACGGCAGTTCAGCACAAAAAGGCCACGTAGAAAGGTCAGCTCAGACCTCCAAAATAAGGTCACCAAAGTCTCAGCCACCTTTAAGTGAAGCCTGTATAATCACTGGGGCTCCCCATACCGGAAACTTGCTGCAGCTTGTCTGATCTCAGCATGCAAGAGCAAATACTTGTTTCCTTCTGTGACGCTTCGAAAAGGAACCGGAGAGTGAGTCATGCCTGGTTAAGTTTTGTGCCTTGCAAAAGGCGAGTTTTGTGCCTTGCAAAAAGGGGAAAAGTCACTTGGATGAAAGTGAGATCAAGAAATAAAAGGAGAAGTAGAAATGCTGAATATCAGCACAGACAGGGAGGTGAATCAGTAGCACAGCTGTGCCCAGAGAGCACTGAGACACCACCAAGCAGCATGAGCATGTGTCTACAGATGATAGAACATGGATAGGAGAAAGACAAGACTGGAAAGGCAGAAACATGAAATTAAAAGAAAATCCAGAAAAAAAAGGTAAATTTCAAAATCAAAAAGAAAGCAAGGGATAAGCTACGTTTTTTTCACGGTGTTTTTCGACAGCACACAGACTGCAGTGTCAGGATCCAGAGATTCAGCAGAATCACAGCTTAAGGTACTCCAGCTTCCTGTTCCTGGCTGCTCACTGCCAAAATTATTCATTTCTGTTGCAAGAAGATTTTCAAGTTAGACCCATTTGCTAGCAGGAGTGAGAGGGAAACTTATTCTGTGTAGGGATGGGAATGAGTATTTGTGGAAGAGAAGAGGGCTCCTTTTTCCAGCATTGCAGCAGATGGTTGCCTTTGGGATACATCATCCTGTGACAGCAGCACCAGGAGAGTTGCAACCTCTGGCTGCTGCACAACTGTGCTAAGGGACAGAACCCAGGACAAGTAATGCCAGTATTTAACTTTGTGTAAGCGTGTTTGTATTTTAGTTTTCCTCCTGCGAATCTGGATCCTCCTGCTCCTACTGTACGGATAGCTCAGCTTACCTCTTTAAAAAAAAAAAAAAAAAAAAAAAAAAAAAAAAGGGTGTGAAAATTCACCAGCAATTAATTAAATTTGCACCGCTTGTACCAAATAGTTTTCAAGTGCTTGCCACTTTCTTCTGAACAGCTTTAAAGCCTTATCATATATCTCACAGCAGTAAAACGGCTTTTTACCTACGGTGTAGGTAGTGTTCCTCTTTTCCCCTATCCCTTTCCAGACTCCATAGGATGAGACTCACTGGCTCAAGTTCTGCAATTCCCGAAAATGTGGCTGCTGAAGGAGCAGCACTAGATGGCGACAAACGTTTTCAAACCGGTGGTGATGGGTGAACTAGAGTCTAGGATTTGCACAAAGTGTAAGGAGGGCTGTGTTGCAGGTTTTAGCTCCCCAAATCAGCCCCACCTGCAAAGCAATGAGATTAACTTTGTTAGACCCGTGTCTGGAGTCCTGTTGATCTACAGAAAACGTAAGTCTAATATATATATATATGTATATATATAATATATAAAATATATATAACATTTACATTAGTACCGTGTATTATATACATTAGTAATGTATATTATATAATAATTACTTAATATAATCACAGTTCTATTAGCAATACTAATGTAACTGCCCTGTACACTCTCAGGACAGTAGTCTAACTTCCCTCTCCTATAGGATGGAAACTATAACATGGGCTGGGGCTCTTTTCTCAGGCCCCAACCCCCCTTACCCCTGTAGAAAGGCAGTAAATTACATTATATTATCCTTATATTTGCTTCCAGGAATGCAGCATGCGTGGGGTGGTGATCTCTAGGCAGGTTTCTCCAGCTGGAGGGCCTCTGTGGGCCAACAGAGTAAGGCAAATAATCACATCCCCTTATCTATGCTGTAGCTCATGGTCCTCAGCAACCTAACCTAAGCTTGGTCGATGGGCCAGAATGACACTGCAATGTCCACGTCACTTGAGAATCAAAGGGTTTGTCTGAGCTGAGGCCCTCGTAGAGCTCCTGGTGCCTCATGCTGCCTGCCTACGAGTGAGTCCTTCGCCACAACACCTGCACCTGACATGTCTCTGTCATCTTCCTCCTTTGCTTTGTCTTCATTTGTCTCAATGCAAAAGTGGAGGTGAAAATGAAGCAGAAGTGGAAAGGCAAAGAAAAAAAAATCAATAACACAGAGTAAAAATCATCTGCAAGGAAGTCATTTGCTTGATGTTCTGGGTGTTAATTTGCTCCCTGGGGAAGCTGTGGGAGGCATCTCTCCTTATTACATGCTGTAAACATGATTAACTTGTTTTTCTGCGTAAATGACCCCTCAACTATGATTCACTGCTGTCAGTCAATCCCCACAGGAGTTTCAGTTCCAGCTGAAGTAAAATAAAATTAAATAAATAAATAAATAAAAGGTTGAGTAAATTGTTGGTGTTTTCTGGCTCATCATGCAAAACTGTAACAGCACAAAGGTTTAACTAACTGATCCACTTTGGAATATTACTGAATTTTCCAAGGTCTAGAATGCCCTTTTGCCACATGTCCCTGTTTGCCCTCTGCTCTGCTGCTGCTAGTTTTGTTGTGAAAGGGGCAGAAGTGATGGCATCCCAAAAGTGCAACCCCCACTGCATCAGGACATGGGAGAGCAGGCCCTACCGGGACATTAGATCTTGCCCCTGCTCCTCCAGCCCCCATAGCATATCATCTTCATCTCCTTGCAGGACATATTTTGATGACCTTTACATATGCCTCCCACATTTCCCCCATGAGTCAGGAAATGTCACACCTCAGTAAGGGTGTGTTGTCTCCTCCTTAGCATCAAGGATGAACACAGGCATGGACAGAGTCTGGTGTTCTCTGTGTGGTGCAAAACTGAGTTCTCCAGTGCCAGGGTGAAATCAAGTCAAGAGCCCTTTCTCATGGGTTTCTCACCCTCTACCTGCCATGTCTTTTATGTCCTACAGAACCACATCATACAGTGAGAGTCTGGGTGACATTGGGCTCCCTGAGAAAGGCTGCTGTCTAGATGGGTCTCTTGTCTTGTAGCTACAAACTGTGAGACAGAGTGCATAGTCTATGTGCACAGCCTTCAAGGTATTTATATCTGCACACCAGCTCTGTAAGCCAGGAAAGTGAACATGGGAACCAGGGCATCAGGAGAGTAAGTGGTTGGTCAGGTGTCCTTGAGAGTCTGTAGCAGAGTTTTATCCAGGACATCCAAAACGCAGAATAATCCCACCCCAGACGCTCTTTCAGTCTCTGGCACAGACTCTTTCAGTTACAGTTAGGTCATTTTCAGGTAAAAGAGTCACTTGGGGAAGCTGACAGCAGAGAAGACGGATCTCTCTGTTGCTTTGATCCCCTCTGCAAATAGTCTACTTGGCTATCGCAAAGCTCTGTAGCCAGAAGGACACTGTCACACAGCATCAGGGGGAAATGCATCAACTAACAGCTGCTGTGCCAATGCAGAGTACCTGACATGATGAATTTGCATTATTATGACCAGGTGATTATCAGCGTGACCTTGAATAAGACTCGTGCTTACAGATGATAATACTTACTGGTAGTTGCCTTGGTTGTTCCCAAGTGGTAACACAATCAACATAGCTTCCGTACACCACTGTCAGGGGTTATAAGCCAGGCACCTTTCAGAAAACTGTAGAAAAAAATGAGAGAATTCTACATCTGGTGCTGTTTTTCATCTCTTTTGGTCAACACCCACCAAACATCTGATTGTTAAAATCTTGGCTACTGCTGCTTGGAAATCCAGGAACATCACAGAAGTCATTTAAAATACATCTCTGTATTTCTAAGGCCTTGTTAGAGAAGAAGGATGGAATCACATTGCCCTCTTCCTTACACTTCACTTAGCTGGGGTTAGGAGCTGGCAAGAAGGCACAGCCCATGAAGGAAGCCGAGTGAAACATGGCAAGGCGGTGGGCAAGGTTCCTCTGTACACAAGGGCTATGTGTGTGACCAGAATGCGAGAGAAGGCTGGAGGAGTAAGAGGAGGAGGAACTGAGGAGATGGTCCCAAAAGCCCTTGAAACATGTCACAGAGCTGCAAGGGCAGAATGCTGCCTTGAAAAGCAGCCTTCTCCCGGGGACAATTTGCATAATGTCTCGACTCCTCCCATGATCAAGAGTGCTTGTTGATATTTTCTACCACTACAGAAGAATCCTGAGAAAAGCTCAGTATTACATCACCCATTTCTCTTACCTGCTGAAACTACTCACCACACTCACGACGGGCCTGAGCTAGCAAAGAGATTCCTGATGAGATGACGAAATTGTGATCAAGTGCCTCCTTCTCTGCAGCAAAAGCAAGATCATGATTCTGAGATTCCCCTGGATATTTCACCCTGAAGGACACTTCAAAATTTCTGCTTTTGATTGTGTCCCAATCAACCAGCATACTTAGAAAAAGAAAACAAGAAATTCTCACCATCTCTAATGATGTCTTTGGCCACTCCTACACAATGTTAGCAAATTAATATTTATCCCAGCATCTCGACAGACATCCACCAGCCAGTCTGGGAACAGATAAGCTGGCATACAACTTTACACTTTGGCAATAGTAGCTGCAACGGAAAGCTAGCGGTCAAGCAGTTCAGAGAAGAGGTGCAGCCTGCTCTCTTCAAGCTCTACCTGAAACTCAAGTTAATTTGGGAATTTTTGCCTTTTTTTCCCTTTGGTAATTCAAAGGAATAGATATAATTCTTTTTCTCCTATCACCACATTCATTTTCATGAGTGTTTATACTTCTGGTTTCCAGTTGCAACTGAAAGCAGAAGTGAAAAGTGGCAAGAAAGGTCTTTCTCAGGATATTTTAGGCTCAACAAAAATCAGGAGGTTTTCGAAAAAAACAGCAGCATGATGAGGTAAGTTAGTGCGCATTTAGCTAATGGAAAACCAAGTCTGACACTTGCCAGTCTTGGGAACTAGCCACATACTTTCTCCTCCCTCTGAACTATCCACTGGGTGAAAACATCCACAGTTCAGTTCCACTTTTGCCTATTAGTAAAAAGTTTTTGAAAATAATGCTTCAGTATTCAGAAGGGATTCCTGCACGGAGATCTCAAAATAACTGATAACTTTTACTTCACCGAAGTAGGAAATAAGGAGCAAAAGCTTTTCTGAATACTGAGCCTTACCTTCCTTGCTCAAGATTATGCTCTATTTTTGGTGCAGAACACAGATATCCTGTTTCCTTAACTAGGCAATATTTCTACAAATTTTCCTTCAGCAAATGGCCATATTTTGATATAAATAGTAACTGGCTCCTTTCCTGTAGTCATTCTTTTATACTAACTTGGTGTTTGCCAATGAAGGAGTCACTAAGGAGGCCTAAGTCCTTCCAGCCTAAGGCCTACCATACTTCAGCGCCTTGCCCTTCTTTGCTGGCTGCCCTCCTAGCATGGGCCAAGGACACAGTGGGGAACACAAGGCTTTGCTATGGGCACTGGTTTCTTCAGATTCACTCAGATATCATTAGAAATGTTGGAGCAAAAAAACAAGAAAAAGACACTGATTTCTGTTGTTGACTCTGATCTATATTTGCTGTTAGCGTTACAGGGCGATGGAAAGGGCCTGGACCCAAAAGCTAATGTTGAATGAAGAGCTTTGAGTAAAAATAGTGCAGTCAGGACAGAGAGCTGTTTATGTATCTGGACACTTTGTACTTGGGAGAGTGATGGAATAGTCTGAAAAGCAAAGATGTTTGTCAGGAGCAGTGACATGAAGTGTGGACTCAGGGCTGAAAAGATCATGTTGGAGCAATGAAAGTCTATGCATTCTTCTTTATGGAAATACTAATTATGATAATTCCAGATGTACAGAAAAACTGACTGGACACTATCTCAAATGCCTCTTCTTTAAGCATCTTCCCCAGCTTGCTGTAGTTGTGTTGATGTATTCCAGGAAGATTTGGTCACAGTTAATCGATATTATTTCTGGGCAGGAAAATGTTCTTGAGGCCCACAGGACAATCCCCTGTTCAGGTCTAAGTTTCAGTAGTTGAAAAAAAATATATCTCTTGTGCCTAGTCTTGCTAGAAAAGAAGAGAAAAATAAGATACAGGAGTCAATAAAAGAACTCCAGAAGATAAATGAATGCGCATTGAGGAGAAAGGAAGTAGTCATTACTAATGAGGACAGTTACCTCTCCCAGGCTGAACGTGCAGAAACTGTTGAAAAAGTGCCTCTTTAGAGAAAGAAGGAAGTACGAAAGTCACCATTCCTAATGGGATGAGTAAGTAGGGCTGTAGGCATAAACAGGGAGCCTGCAAAGGTTAGGTAAAAGGACTGAGCAGCCAAGGTCATATCTTGGAAGTCTCACAGTATAAGGGAAAAGTGAGAGCCGTCATGGGGCAAGCTGACTTAATCAAAGGACATCAAAACAAACAGCAAAATATGGGTTAAATGAGGTGGAGAAAGAACTTACCACAGAACTCTTCCTCTTTTTTTGCACAACCTGCTGCACAATGCAGCAATGTCTGAGATATTGCAAAAACTAGCAGGATTGTACTGACATTTTCCCTGCCAGTATTTTTACTAAATCCTCTTATTTCCTCCTTAATTCTAGTTTTCCTTCAATTTCCACAGAAATCTGGACATAAAGTAACAAAAAAATAAAACAAATAAAGAACCTTTAGATATGATCCAGACTTGGCATCAGCTGATCAGATGCTGGACCTCGGTTCCGAAGTCCCTTTTAGGTTCTAACTTCAGACACCTTCCTCCTTTAAGCTCTGAGGAAATCCCCAACTCAGGATGGTTCAAAATTAAATGAGCCCAGACTTAGCAAAGCACAGAGAGGTACCTGAAAATGTAACAGAAAACAAAAGGCTTTTTCTCTGCAGTCAGGTACTGTTTAAAAGGGCTTTTTAAAGCAAGCTTTCCCCGATGCATAAGATGGCATCAGTAGGTGCATACTGATGTGTAAGTAGGATATATAAGGAACATATGACGGATATGATGTATAATAAACATTGACCTGAGACAAAATTGCCAAGAGGGGTGTAAAATGAAAGCAAGATGTTCCCCCTGGGTCTCCTTGCCTTGCTCTGCCCTTCATGCACGCAGAGATGCAGCGGTGGTGCCAGCAGATGAGTCACAGCGCGGGGGATGGCAGGGGATTACCAGCCGCTTCATACCAGGGAACAGTACCCAGCTGTGACTCAAAGGGCATCAGGCGAGGAGCCGCAGCCCCACAGTGGCCTGTGGGCACCAACATGCAGCCGCAGCCGGCAGAGGTGATGAAACCCGCAGGGCATGGGGGCCAGCAGCACAAACCAGGGGCTCTGCAGGGCGTGGAAAGGGCCGACGGGTGGTAGAGCTGAGAGATGCTCACAAAATCGTGATTGCACTTCATGAAGTGAATGCAGAATTGCAATTTGTTCACTAAATGCTGCAGTACTGGAGCTAAGAGTACTCAGTGCAACTAGCAGATCAGTTTAAGGCAGAGAAAAGAGCGTGGCGTTTTGCTCAGCAGGGAGTGATCCCCTGCAATCTGCTTTACAGAGGAGAGCTGCACGGCTCAAGAAGAGATTCAACAGATACATATGGGGGAACAGGATGGACTACAGCTTTTAAAGTCCCTGGTCCAATGATTGTGGATGTGGGGGAGGTGGAGGAGATGCATCGCAGACAGCAGCAGGCTTGCATGTTCTCTCTTAAGAGCATTTTTATTGCCACTGTTGGAGACAGCGGAGTGGCCTAGGTAGCCGGTTGGTCTGACACACATGGTCATTTCTGTGTCCTCACGATGCAGACAGCTACAACGCGGGATGCTCGAACGCTTCCAGACAGCGCAGAGAAGCTGCGCTCTCTTGGGCGGCTGTGCCCCTCTGCTCCCATCCAGGGCTCCTCTGAGGGCATTGAAGAGAAGTTCCTGCAGCCAACACCTGTGAGGCCAGCTTTTGCAGTTTGTGTAATGTAGCCATGGCACTCTGGTCTTGTAGTATTTCTGAAGTTTTTTATTCAGCATTTTTCTTTGCCTCCTGATCCAAAGAGCACGGCAGGGAAGAAATGATGGGGGAGTTTCTGCTAGAAGCCCCTTAGCTTGTGCTATGCAAAAAATTAGACAAGATGATGATTGTCTCATCCAATTTTAAGGTTTCTGAACCATTTCCTCCCTCTGTTGCACCCTTTTGTGCCGTTCCTCTGCCCCACACTAGTGCTTTCCCCTCTAGTATCAGCAGAACTGGCCTGCAGTTGTGTCTGGTCACCAGAGCATTTCCCTGCCCGGCTCGCAGGGACTGCACAGAGCTGCCATGGAAAGCACCACATCTTGGGGGAACTGCAGGTGAAGAAAGGCTCAAGCCACAGCAGTGGCTCAGGGATCTTCCACCCACCCAGGGCCACAAGAGCCAGGCGAGGGGCAACCGGCCTTGCGGCCACTACGGCTTCCTGTCCTGGGACGGAGCAGGGCTGCTGGCACTGCCTTGCATGGGACAGCGTGTCCTGGCAGCAAGCGTTCAGAACACGCTGCTCCCTGGACATGAGCCTTTCCTTCCCACACCCTGTGAAAGGGAGACACGGTTCAAGCACACATAAATAAACATTATATTGTGTTTGGCTCTTGACAGCAAGGAAATAAGCTGAGGTCTCCAAGGCACATGGCTGAGAAACCAGTTACAAATAGGGACACACACCCCAAGGTATCCTGCTCTTGGTACAAAGCCCATGCAAGGCACGGAGTGCAAAGAGCCTTGGTTTGAGCAACAGCAAGACCTGTGTGTGTACTGTGGATAAGAGCAAGAGGCAAACCAGCAGATGTGCACTACGTCACATGTCTCCATCCAGCTACTGTCTCCCTTATTGCCCTTTCAGCAAAGTCCTATGGCTTTGACTCACAAGCTGGCAGTGGAAAGGCTTTGTATTTACCACCTCGTGTCCTGAGAGGAGATGAGATGGAGACACTGACACTGCTGGGAAAGTGGAAATAATCTTTAATCCTTCTTGCCTTGTATTACCGTAATACGTTGGAGCTCTAGCCAGTGACTTGTTGGATGTGGTGACTACAGCAAAGCGCAGGACATGTTCCCACAAACATCGTCTTTCCACAAAGTACTTGTCACCAGAGCCAGCTTCAGGCACTGCCAGTGTACCAGGTCAGGTTACTGCTAGCCTCTAGACCATCTCTCCTCTTCAGCACATTTTGGTGACAATGCAGTTATAAGAAGTATTATCCGGTACTACAGGCTTGTATCACTTTGATCTTCCTGCCCTGTTCTCTCGAAACAACATTTACCCTTATAAGGACTGTTCAAAGAGGGGAGGTGCTGATGGCAGTGTTTAGATTGACCCTTCTTCTCCAGTCAGACACTGAATCTGATAGTGTTTCTCCCAGAGACTTAAAGGTGAAGAGGCAGAAGACAACTGAGCCTGCAGAGTAGCTGTTGAGGACGAGGAGGCAGTGCCAGGGAGCCAGAGGATGGCACGCACACCCCTGGGCAGAAGCATGTCAAAAGCCACCTGAAAAAGGGAAATAAGGTTTCTTCTTGTAGCCCCTGACAACTAAGGAACTGCTGGGGACTAGGGAGTAAAAGATACTCTATCGCAGTGAATGGAAATAATAAAACCATTCCTGACAGCTTCCAAGGAATGGTAAGTGAGGTTAGGTAAGCAATCAGCCGAGGACTTCATTTGGGAAGCCAGCATGATGAGCATGATGAGCAGGCAGAAGCTGAAGACGAAATGGTCCATGATGACCTTTGGATGAAGCTACCCGTCAGTGTCCTCCCCAGCACTAGACCCTGTTTTGCACATGAAACGTGAGTCAGTGGGGAATGGGGTGCAGGGTAGCTCAGCATCTCCCCAGGTGCCCGCAGCCCCTGGAGCACTTGCCTGGCCACTTGCAGCCTTCCCTCAGAAGCAGCAGGAGAGAAGCATGAAAAAAAATTAGGTACCATGGAAAGCTTCTAGTCCGACCCTTGCAGGATCAATTGCAAAGTTAGTTAGGTCAGGTTGTCCATGGCCTTGACCACTCAAGTTTTGAAAATATGTATCTCCAGTAGTACCAATTTGCATACTTAGGGCACCTGACCTTATAAATTAGATTAGAAAATGTTTGTGCAACCTTAGGCACTTGGTTTATTGCTCGTATTTTAAAAACTCTTGTCTGAAACTGCTTGGTCACTGAGAGTATGTGACTCCAGCTTAACGATCACAATGTTGCAGAACAGTTCTTGTGTGAGAAGGACCCAGGAGAGAACATTACAAAAGATGAGTCATTCTGAGCAGTCCGATGTTTAATAGATAGACATGTTTCCTTGGCGTTTAACCTTTGCCTCATTTCATAATCATTTAGGGCAGAGGTGATATTGTCTGCGACAGCATTTGCAAATAAAATACTAATAATAAGATTTCTGAGAAGATCTCTCAAGGTTTATGGCACTATGTGCTCCTGTGAGCAGCTTGGCTCTGTTGTGATGCTTTTTCACATAGCAGCACTCTCTAGTTCACCAAAGTCACTTCTAAATATAAATAAGATTTTCTCTCTTTAAACAAACACTATAATAAATGAAGTACTGTAAACATCCATATTGCAAAATTTAGAAGAACTGTATCAACTGAAATATAATGGCTCAGCATGTAAAAAAGCGAAAGTCTAAGTGGAGAAAAAATACAGCTGACAACAGCTAGAACGAACTGAAGTGTAACATTTCCTTGTCTAAACCCCAAATTTTCCTCTTGCTTCCAACTAGATTAAGAGGTGAATTTTCCTCATGCATTCCTGTGGTTTGCTTTTTTCCTCCTGAATGTCATGATAGTGGCTTTGTGAACATGACTGTTGAGATAAAGGAAAGAAGTTCTTCTCCCTGTTGCCTGTGGTTGGGAGGTGTGTATAAAACATAGCTTTGCCCACGTTCTGCTTAATGAGGGGCTCGTTGCATGGCCCTCTCTGTGCTTTGGGACAAGCTCGTTGGTGAGCGGCTGGGCCGGCCCGCGGTGCTTCTGCTGCCGTCAGGTGTCAGACTGGCAGGGCTGTCAGCACTGGAGTCACCCCACACTTATCAGGGAAGGAGGAATGTCTGGAGCCCCATTTACAGGTCTAATGTGAGGCAGGAGGAAATACCACACCTCTCCTTGAGCTGTGCACGCTCGAGAGAGACACACCTCAAGGCCTCCTCCTGCCACGTTGTTTCTTGCTTCTTACTGTTCACGTGTGTTAAAGGGAAGGCTCGGGAAAGATGCTACAGTCAATAACAAAGCTTCAAAGCTTAAAGATATAACCTACCTGTGGTAGCAGATATGTCTATTGCATACTACTAAGCAGAAAGGGGGTCAGAATTTCCTAAAAATTTTTATCATCATTTAGGTTATGAAAATGAATATGCACTGAAATGCTGTT
This sequence comes from Crypturellus tataupa, assembly GCA_034781795.1. Taxonomy (NCBI): domain Eukaryota; kingdom Metazoa; phylum Chordata; class Aves; order Tinamiformes; family Tinamidae; genus Crypturellus; species Crypturellus tataupa. Next base: position 992,935 of record JAWLRI010000951.1, on the reverse strand, counting down.
CTTTTAGCAAGAAATCCATTGTGAAGATGCTTGAGGGAGACCCATTTTCCTTCTCATTTATATGGAGAAGATACATCCTCAAAGAGCCTCCTCCAGCATCCCTTTGCATTGGTGCCAGTGCCCCAATCCTTGGGGCTGTGCTGCCACCAGCTGAGACTAGCAAAGGGGCTGGGGAATGGCCAGGATGGCAAAGGGTGAGAAAACATACATTGGAGACAGGAGGGCAGCTGGGATGGTGATGGGACTTGGTCATTTCCAAGTCCATGTGATACAGAAATATCACGTGTTCTCCAATAGCAGCAGAGCAAATGGGCTTCAGCTGTCAGGCACGGATGTGGAGAACAGGTTAAATAACTGTAGTAAATACTATTATAACGTCAAAAAGTAAGGCATAGTATCTCAGTGACTGGAAGGGATCTTTATGCCACTCATGAATAAACATTCTTCAAGTTGTGCCCTCAATGACCATGTTATAGAGAAACATGCTTGTACAGAGGTAGCTCTGCAACGAGCTTGCTGTACCCAGCAGTTCCTCCCTTCCTGCAGTTCACGTGGGTGAGAGAATAAATGACAAAGGGAAAAGGTCTATGCTGAGAATTCAGACACCAGTTTTAAAGACTTCCTCTTTATACAAACTGTTTTTTTTTTTTTTCTTTTCCCTTTTTAGGAGAGGGGGAGAAGACACATAGATCTTGGCTTACTGCAAGTGAGAGCTAAAGAGGAAGGATATCAGCCTTCTATATCAGCGCTGTAGGCCTCTTCCCTGTCCAGTCACACTCTCTAGCTACCAACAAGCTGGAAAAGCCTCGAGTTGCTCTATGGCTCTGGGGCATTCAATTCAAAAGGAAGTTTAATAGACACCTTGCTGCCACCCCCTCTTCTCTCAGGCTCCGCACGCACATCTCCAGGTTTTTCCCTGTCTCCTCTCTCATTTCTCAGGAATGTTATATGCCTGGCGTTACAGCCTGCATGTGCGGATGTGTACAGACCACTGTGCATAGACACCATGGCAGTGCCCTTCCTCAGAGCGGTGGCAAGGTCCCTGTTCAAGGCCATATTTATGGGTGACCACGATCCTGCTATTGCATGGTAGAGATTAAATTCATAGGGATGCTCTCTCTTCCATGCCCACATCGGAGCATCCGCACGTCTGCTCCACAGAGCTGGCCATCTCTCTCCAAAACAAAGGCACCTGCTTCCAAATACCGGTCCAGCTAATAACACGCCTGTGCCACCCCTCCGGTCATCACGCACAGCCTTCTGACTCAGACGAGGGCTGTGAGATGGAGGTCAGCGGCCTGGGCCGAGCACGGGGCCGGAGCTGCGGTGGCTCCTCGGCTCATTTCCTCCGCGGTGAGTCACCGTGCCCCAGTATCAGTGAGCAGGGCACTGTTTCTGTTGGACAGCCCGCAGCAGTATCAGCGCCCGTTGTATAATGGGTAATGAGCGGCTCCCAAGGTCCCACGGGATTTCTCAGGTGCTGCCAAGCCCCGAGTCTGGCCAGCATGCAGAATTTGTGAAGGGCTGGTTTTGTCACTGCCCAGCTCATTAGTTTAAGCTGGTGGCGGTTTCAGAAAGAGGCTGTGCTGGGCCAGGAGAAGCCGCGGATGTGGCAGCTCTCAGTAGCGCTGTGGTGGTTATTAACGGAGAACGCGCTCAGTCCTGCCGGCTCGAGCACACGGAGCCATCGAGCCGTCGGAAGCGAAGTCCTCACTCACGGGCCTGGGCCCGGGCCTCCCTCAGGAGCAGCTAGCGCAGAGCCAGGGGAAGTTGTGTCCAGTCATAGAAGCTTTCTCAGTTTCGGTCATGGGCAGAGCCCTGTAGCTCCCCCTTTGCTGGGTTTTCCCCGTTAGCAAGTGCGAGTTTCTTTTACACGTGCAACTTTTCTTTACCCCAGAGTGTATCAGCTTCTGCCGTGGAGACAGAAAAATGACCTACCTGTTTTCTCAAGATCAAAACAAAAGGGGCTAATACTCAGGCCAGGGCCTCCCCATCAACTCCAGCACTGCACGTGACGAGCACTTGTCCAACTGCTCTGTATTTCTGCTGCTGTATTTTCTTCTCGAATCTCCATCCTGGTTAAGAGGGAAGGTCCCTTATTCCCAAATAAGAAAACCTTTATTCTGACTTGAGTTGCTCCTCCTGGTCTTTCAGTATTTGCTTACTGACATTTTTTAGGGTTAGAAACGAAAGTATTTAAGACACTAGATTCCTACAGGAAACATGGAAAAGAAAAGCAGGAGGCTGGAGGGAACAAAGAAGCAGTGGGCTATGAGAAACAGGGAGCAAAAGGGCTTTGACTTGTTTCCCTCCTCCATATGTCTCAAAAACAAGACTTAAAACCAATCTTCCTTCATTAACAGAGGGGAAGACCTCAGCACATCTTAAAACACTCTCTCCAGTTCCACTTCGATAGTACCCACTTAGAGCACGTAGAGGACCCGCTGTGGAGGACAGCATTAGCGCTCTGGGTCTCAGCATGATCTGAGAACAAGACCTGCTCAGCCCAGAAGCAGATAACGTTCTGCTGTTTCATCCATTTTCATGCGTAGCCAGAACTAAGAGCAGTGGGTTTCTCCTCCCACTTCAGGTTTCTCTACAATTAGCAAAAACAAAACTATATAACAAAAGAAATTAACAGAGACCAATCATTGCAAAATCCCAGAGCCAGCCCTCACCCTGGGGCTTGTGGTGGCAGAGCTTTCCTACCGTCCAGTTTCCCTCCCTCCCCGGCATTCCTCTAGTCTCCACTGCTCTATGTGCGCAGCAGTCTGGCAACCCAGCTTACGGAACAACCCTCCTCTTTACAGGCTATTTTTAACCCAGTTCCTTCCCCACACAGCCAGGATCCCTGCACACCAGAGGAAGCGACCAGTGCGGAACATGCTCCAGGCAAGACTGATCTGCAGAGAAACCCTTGCTTCCCGGGCCTCACCTACCTACCTAACAGTCCCCAACTATTAAGGCAGTTTGTGACACCAGTGTTAACGGCTGGTGTTCACAGCTATTTGTTCATTGTGCACCAAACCTTTGAAGCGGTGTTTGTCACGCAGCCTCATGCTGCTCAGACTGTGGAATTGCTTATGAAGAGCCATTGGTTTGCTCATTCAAACCTTATCACCCCTACCCAGCAGTGTGCAAGCTCTAATTACTTTGTATTGCCTGGTCAGGTATAATTTCCATAGCGTCAAGACAAAGCAGGCTGTATAGTATGAAGAATATTAAATCGTAAGAATGTCCCCATTTGCCGATTTCTGTGTTGAATCATTTAACTGGGCAGGGCAAGAGAAGGAGGGGACTGAAAAAAAAATGAGAAAAATCTTAACATTTTTCAGGTAGCAGGAAGAGCCCTCTGGCAGCCTACAGCTCCTACACCGATCTCACTGCTGTAGTATTTAGGCAGCTGATAAGCATTTGCAAAATATCGAGCCAGTGCCTGATGGTGATAAACCTGTTAATTTTATGTAAGGAGACCAGGGAACACAGACTCTTAACCCCACCATCATCCAAAGTCACTGGAAAAAGTCACTTCCTACTGATCCCATGAATCTCATGGGATCCAAAAACCAGAAACAATAAAAGAGAAAACTGAATCCCCAGGTCTCCCAAGGCAAAGGCAAGTATTCAGATCACTATGTTATCTTGCTTTAAAACATCTACACTGAAAATCTGATGCTTGAATATCTTGATCACTGCAGCCAGTTTGAACATCAGATGTCTGCCCTATTGCCTGCCTCAGAACAGCTATTCTTCTAGGATTTTGTACTAAATTCAGGAGCAGGGGGCATTCCCATGATTTTTTACAGCAAGATTGAAGTGCTGCATGTTACCTTCAGCCACCATCACCACTCAGGCAGCCCACAATTCCCGCCATGTTCTGATAAAGAGATTTTGTCAGAAACACTCATCATCTGAGACCCAAGTCCGAAGACCTGCCCCTTGCCCAGCTCCCCGGGATGTGGCATGATGCACACGATGTACCTGGGCTGTGACAGGGGAGGCTGCCACAGCCCCACACTGCTTTGAAGAACAGGCTGACCACATCGCAAGGCACTGAGCTGGATTTATTCATTTGACCATACCAGTGTTAAACTGGGTATCACCTGTTCAAGATCATTTGTTGGACAAGAGCAGTATTAAATAACAGATATATGAAAAAGAAACCATGCTTCAGAAAAGATTCAGTGTACAACATACATAGTATGCTATTTTAATACAAATGCTTAAAAAGAGTCATCCTAAGCATTACAGGGAGTTTTATAAAAGTTTACGTTCTCATCCCATGGGATGTACAGAACTATGCAGTTTACATAGTTTTACTATCATCCAAAACATCATGTTTCAAATGTACGAGGCACAGCGAGAACAATGCAATTCCATTTCCATAGGAACATAAACACAGCTTGTCACTAATGACACGCTTTCCAAATCACGGCACTCAAGACAATTATAAATGTGTACAGTTTTAAAGCATTAAAAAGCAAGAGTCTGGAGTTTGCCCCTTGTTACCAATAGGGAATAACATTTGGTCTGCCCTTGAATGCTACTCAAATCATCCTTGTAGTAGCTGTAATACCGAGAGCAGCTGGAGCTGCTGCCCTGCTTTGTGAGGCCCATCTTGCCACGCTTCTCCTGAAGCAAAAAAACATCCAGTGAAGGATTCCCTCTGCCCAGGGAGTAGAGGGCAGAGCGCCCAACTTAGCCCTGGCAGCCCAGGGGAAGTGCAAAGCTACAACACATGTGTAACCTATACATTTGTCTCCAGATGTCTCTGGCTCTACAGTCAGCTGAAGCAAGTTGGCTCAGCCTGAGGAAGGTCTTGATGCACACTGAGAATGACCATGGACTGAGTTAAGTAGTTAAGTCAAAGACTTCTAAGAACTTTTTCACTAAGGATAGCTTAGATGGACGAGATCTTACAGCCCACATTTTTTTTTTTTTTGAGGGCAATAGCTGCAAGCATATATCATAAGTCTTACAAAAGTGCAAGCCCAGCAAAAGAAGATTCCCCAGATTAAGATATTCCAAGCAGTGTTCCTTCTGCCTTCTTGTTCATCCCAGCAGACACACAAACATCGTTGCTTGGGTTCAGCTTATCAGAGTCCCGAAGGGTTTAGCTTAATCATCTGTGCATTTAACACTATTCACATTTTACAGACTACAATGACAACATTTTTATGTACAAATTGGAAAATTAAGTCTTAAAATCCAGTTTTTAGAGGTAGAGGTCCATTTCTGACCTGCAGACATAAACCATTACCGAGTCAGTCTTAGTCTAATGCTGGTGGACCCCTAACAATATTGAAGTAACCAGCTAGAGCTCCAAGATCTATGTAGAGGGATCTTTGTCTCTTTAGCAGGTCTGACTCATCTGTGCTCCCCGTACACAATGAGGAATCTAAAAAAGAAGTAGCAGCATGTCATTATTGCACAAGTAGCTACATTCATTTGGTTTAATAATTGCAGACTTTTGGGGGATAACTGGCTTCCTGTTTGCTTTTATGTATCTGTGGTTTGGAAAGTTTCATTTTTAAGGAAAATATAATATAAACCTCTTACATAAAACATAAGATTTCCACATCAAGTCATAACTGCATGCAAGAAAAAACAACTGCAGCTTTCTACTGAAAACAACAAAGACTTTGTTTGATATTAAAAAAAAAAAAGAAGTCCCTCTTCATCATTTTGGACACTTACATAGAGCTGCCTCATCCACTGAGCTACAGTACCAAAGGAGAGTTTGGTATAGCAAAAAGAGGAAAAAAGAAAAAAGAAAAAAAGAAGGAAAAAAAAAAAAGTCCCACTAGCTCTCTGCCTGTAGAGAGTTCCCCTTCATTATGGGGGAATTTTCATCTAGACAAAAGATATCCCCTTTGTGTTGCTGTATGTGACACTACAGAACAAATCTGATACTATTGGTCTCAAATATTTTTTCTTTGTAAATGAATGTAAGTAGCATGAGAGCTCTGAGGAAACCTTTGCAACTGCAGAACTCCCCTGAATACTTGTATAATGAGTGTGCTGAAATCTCAGGCAGCTATGTTCAAGTGCCAGTCTAAGGGTCAAATATTCTTTCATTTTCAAAAGAATTGATTCAGATGGCCTTTGCTGGTCAAAGGACTGCACATCCAAGAAGGCAAAAACTGTAAGAGCAATGTCATTATGGATGAGGACATTTAGAGCAGTTTAAATGTTAAGTGGTTTCACTGCAACTACAACAACTACTATGCACTAGAGCACCAAGGATTTTGCATAGGTATCTTTTCAAATAATTATCACAGGCAAATAAACCATTTATCTGGGGTCCACTTTTAGATACCTTTTGCCAGGACACTCTCAACAAATTCTAGAAGTAGGAGAAAAGAATTTTAAGTCTGTCAGCAGCTTGCTGGCATGAAGTTTTCCTTAGGCTTGATATTATTTGAAGATATACTGAGGTTTTATAACTTAGTAATGCATGAGGCACCTGTGTTCTATCCTACAATGATTTTTAAGACAAATGGCTTGTGTTTTACTGCTGACACTCAGAAGAATTACAATCATGCGTTTTGTTTGTTTGCTTGCTTTTAGGGAGGCAAAAAGTGATGGTTTTGTTGTTGGTGAAAGCCGTTGTGGGGGCTTTGGTTTTTCTTAAAAAGCAAACCACTGTTAACGATAAAATAGTGTTAGTACTGAGGAGAATTAGGGCAATTTTGGGACAGCAACCTACACTTTATAAATAACTGCCCTGCCTAATTGCCTTTTTTTCTCCTCCCTGTGAGCCAATTCTCCTGTAGCTGCAGAACTCAGGCCTAGTTCTTGTCCTGCTGAAGTCAGCAGAGAGGGTTGCCCAATATTTAATGAGCTCTGGGTCTGATCTCATCAGACCCAAGATTTTTACTGGTCCCTTTCCAGCAGCTTTTTGTATTTAGTTGTTTCTAAAAAAAACTTAGCCAAGTCAAATTTTGACATGAAGTAAAATTTTAAAAGTACATCGCAGGTAAGGCTGGTACCATTACCTGTAATGTTTTCCGGCAACTGCAGCTCCTTCTTCGTGAGCAGCCTTTTCCTCTCGAAGAGCGCTGAATCCAGGCTCTGGCACCGAGGCTGCTCCTCGGGCGGCGGGTGCAGGGCCTCGTGTTTGAGCAGCTCTGCAGCCGACAGCCTGTGATTGGGGTTCCTCTCCAGCGCCGCTTCCAGCAGCTCCCTCATGGAAGCACTGCAGTCTTCAGCAATGTCCTCCAAGGGGGGAGCTTGCTTGTGTATCTGTTGGGATAAATACGAACCCCCTGAAACAACTATTCCAGGAGCAATGGGAGAAGAAGTCACGGATAACCATGTTCGTGGTCTGGAAATTCCCCACCTTTCTAAGCAGGGCTGATCAATTACAACTCAACACGTAACTGGGCAAAATCCACTTTTGAAATCAGATTTTATCATAAATTTTAAAACTTGGAGCAAATCCAGGCACGTCTAAAACCTGCTGCAATGTAATTCACCAGATTTCTGCACCACTCTGGATGAAGCAGGGACATAAATTTACCACAAATTTACAAGTTTTTAACTTGTAACTTCTAAGCAAAATAGAAGTGCAAAGGACAGATGAGCTCCTTACAATTAGGTTTCACACTGTTCTAACTCTGTCCCTGAAGAAAATCAGGACCTGTAAACTGTAATGCAAACCACAGAGCTGACTCCAGCTCTGCCTCTGTCTTCCCCTGAATGATCAAAACCCACTCCTTCCCTCCCTCCCTCTAAGCAAAAAAATATATATTATCTTTCTGACACATATTTTGATAGTCTTTTATAAGACTGGAGCTTTCCCAAGAGAACAGGAAATCCAAGTTGGGCTCTGGCTTTTCTAAGGACACTTACAATGTAGAGGTACGAGGGATACGCGGAGCGAGGGTATCTGTTCACCCAGGGCGGGATGCCAGTTTGCATATGGATAATAGTAGCTCCCATGCTGTAGATGTCAGCTTTGGTTGTATGGCCCCTGCAGAGAATGACCTCAGGGCTCATGTAGATCTGCAAAGAATAGTCAGAAAAAAAAAAGATCAGTTCGCAGGGGGAAACAGCGAGCAAAGAGCAGTCACAACCTTCTGCGAGCAGAGAACCTCCCATCTGAAGGGACAAACCCCAGCAGTGGCTGCAGCCTGAGGACCAAGCACCAGCCAGGGAGCTGATTTTCTGCCCTGTACCTTAGGGTCATCTCAGAGATTCTCTGCTGCGGCACCAGGACAGATGGGTTTCCCATGTCTGCCCTCCCTAAGCTGCAGGAGGCTCCACTTCGCCCAGCCCCTCACAGGCTCCCGAGCACTGGGAGCTGCCCGAATTGCCGGGTTATTTTGTGGCGGGTCCTGCTGGAGCTGCTCCCTCCTGCGTGAGCGAATGGAGGCTCCTGAGGGTAGAGGACATCTCCACTGCTGGTCACTTGCTCAGGGTGTCGGAGCCCACAGCACGAGCTCCGTTAGGTTCACTACCACACGGCAGAAGAAGTGACAGAGAAACATCCATCTGTCCCTCCTGCTCCCTCCCTCTCCCCTGATATCCAATAAACTGCACATTTGGGCACAACCCCAGAAAATGAGGTATGAGGCACAAGGCAGGTTTCAGGCAGGACATACACCCCAAACCAGGTCTCTGTAATAAAATTTTCCCGTCCCACTGGGTTATTAATTAACTATAAAGGCAAGTGCCCCCTCCACCCTTTTTTTGATCAGAAATTCCAGTATTGTCTAAACCAAGTAATGTTTTCCATCCAAACACTTCATTGAAGGTCAGATTTGCCAAGTCCTGGAAGAGGCATTCAAGGCAATTCCCTGGCAGCTCCGCGCTTGGGCTGAAGGGAACCAGATGGACGGGATGCAGGAGACACTCCCTGCCACTGGCAGAAACTGTGCGGACGGCACCACCGCAACCCCTGCCAAAGGCAGGAGGTTTCAACACAACGTCGGCACAGCCCACAACACACAGAGTTAGCCACCCTATTTGCTTCTGGCTTCTACTTTTGCCTCGAGAGGATCCACACAGAACTACGATCAGATCAAGTCGTCCTGCCACGAGGAATCGCATTAGAAGACATTAAGTGAGACAAGGGCGGAAGTTAAATCATCACCACATAGTTTGAATACTTATCACTACAGATTGAGAGCAGCTGTAGGGCTCATGCAAATTCCAAGGACTGTTTCCCAGCAATTCACACATCATGTCTGCAACTAGAACTCCAAATAGGCAGGCTCAGCAGAAGTTACGTCTGCTAGTTACTCCTATCCATTTGTTCCCCAAAGCTAAGATACAGAAAGCTTGGCCGCACCTGCAATGTGTGCAAAGAAGGGAATTTCTGCCTTTTATAAAAGTTATTAGTGTGCACAATGCAACTGCAGTGAGAGTAACTATATAGAGAGAAAAGAGATGCCTTTTTAACGAAAAATGATGAAACAAGAAGGTGTCTGGAGTTCGAAGCAAACTGTGGAAAACAGTCAAGATGCACCTTGACTGCACAGGAAGAGAAGTGAAGATCAGATGTGCACCAAGGCTGTGACTTGGGCTGCACTCAGGCTCACCTGGGGCTGCGCTGCTGCCACAACAGGCAGCCTGGCCGCCACACACATCTTCCTTCCCCTTCTGCTGCACTAGCCCTTTTCTACCAGCCAGACCAGAGACACAATCACAGCTGAAAATTAGTGCTTTTCTTCTTTCTTTAGCTTTTTGGAATAAAATCATGCCCTCAATCATGCCCTGAGGTTGGTTAACCTCAGCGGGCAATTTTTTCCCCTTCAAAACTCGTAACGGAAGCTTATGTATTTTATCAGTGACAAAAGCGTAACAGAAAGTGTAGGAAATGCCTCGAAAAGGCATTTCCTGCAGAGCACTTTCATCACAAGTATCATTTCTGCACTGTGTGCATTGTACATATGCCGCTCAGAAAACCCAGCTCTTTCACGTTACACAAGCTAAAACAATTAACTGTCCTTCAATCATTCTGCCCAGCACTGCAACCTGTTCACGTTCATAAGCACAAAGAAGATTCACCACGCTCAACCCTTCCTTGCTACAGGAGTGAATGAAAACCCCAAACTCTCAAAGGAAGGAGGGCAAGCATAGGAGAAAGGTAACTTCTACTGCTGTTTCCTTCATGGAAACTCATCCCAGGCAGCATCAGACAGAAGACAAACCAGGCAATTCATGGACATGACTCTGAGCAGCAGGAATATGGCCCTAACAGGGACAGTCACCACCGCAGCGGTGCTGCTGGACAGTCACGCCACTTCTCAGAGCTGCAAAGGCAGGATGCAAAGCTCAGAGGACCTTGGCTTAGCAGCCAATATCTCATTTCAAAAATGAGGAGGGAGAGACAGAGCTACAGAGATTAAAAAGGTACGTCTGGGTGACTAGATTAGGCTTTCCAAAAGGCAGACACAGGCACTGTGGAGGGGAAGATGTCCAGAAGGAAGCACAGGATGAGACTCTGCTTCTTAGTAGACACATCTATAGTGTAGCCTGCATGATGTTCCTACAAGTCTTCAAACAGCATCTGAAAATCTCCCTTTCCAGTCCTCTCTCTGCAACATGACCTCTGATCAGGGATGCTGCAGTAGAAATACAGGAGTGCAAACACTGACAATTAACTACCTCTCTGCACCATTGCTGTCCGCAGAGAAGGCAAAGCTCCATGCCCACCTTCAGGGCCATGTGGACTGCCCCCTTCGTGAGGACACTACTGCAGGCACTCAGCGGCGCCGAGTCACCCTCCTCCTGCTAAATGACGACCAAGTGTGTTTTGCAATTGCTCTCTCCAGCATGACCTTGGCCTACCCTCCAAAAGCCAAGGATAGATCATCATTAGCCCACTCTACAAACCTGGAAATTTTCTTTCCTGGAAATTTACACACATCTCCAACCTTGGGAAATTCCCTGTCAGGGCTTCCATCTTATTCCCATAATTTTGCTTATTCTCATTAACAGCACATAAAACCAGAGCACAAGTGAAGTGCCAGCGAGCGTGCTACAGTGAGCACTTTGAGTTCTTTCCTCCTCTGACTAGAAAGCCAGTGAAAACAAACACTCAAATATTTTCCTCAGAATTTTAAAACCAAACAAAAGAATAAGCCTGACATTCTGTGAAACCTTAATTTACCCTACCCTTTTAAGGAACAAAATGGTATCTTGTCAGTTACAAGTGTATCTCCTCCAAACACATGCCCCCACCATGGAACACTATCAAGATGTTAAGTGCCAGCATTTCCTGTAACCAACCTCCTCTGGCAAAAGAAAGCACAGGCACAAGCGCAGCAGCAAGCCAAGCTAATTGCTGCATCTCCAGCAGGAGAGTAGCCCCAGTGCCATGTGGGGACTGTGCACCACAGCCCTCCCCTCCATCTCTGTGATGTCCAAGCATCTCACCAGGCAATCACCAGCTGCACAGTGCACAACCTCCACTGGACAGCAGGGTCACATAGAGATGGCAAACAGGGCTTAGAAATGCTAAGGCATGACACCTACAGGTTTGCAGTTTCCATGGTTTCAAAGGATGAGAATTGCCCATCCAAGCCCATATCTGACATATTGGAAGGAAACTTTAAATTTGATAGGCAGAGCAAAAAAACCCTAATTTGGGGTAGGAGAGACTTCAGCTAGCAGCTGCTTCCCTGCACACTGCCCTCTCCAAAGTGCTGCTCCTGCCTTTTTCTTGAGAGGATCCCCATTTCCTCCTTGACCCCAGATATAATAATGGTCATTAATACACAGGACTGCTGAGAAGCTAATAGAGCTCTCAAAATGTAACACTTGATTCACCATTCAGCAAGTTGAAAATTAAAACTTGAGGTGATCAAAAAGCTAAATACAAACATTAAAATAAATTATTATAAAACACTTCTGCCCAAGCATCTAGCTTTTAGTTCCAAATTTGAGATTGAGCATTACAGCAATCATAGTGAAGTCCCTCCAGTTTCTTACCTCTGTTCCTCTAAGGTCTTTGGGATAGTAAATGTCTTCAGTCATTTGAACGCTTAGGCCAAAATCCACCAAAACAGCCTTAGTTGACATAAAGACAATGTTGCTTGCTAAAAGAAAAGCAAAAAAAAAAGACAGTATTTTAGCTTCTGGCCTTCTGGGATTTTTTTTTTTGTTTTTTTTTTTTTTTTTTTTTTTAATACAACATGATTGTTTCATTTAGTTGTTATCCTGAAACAGAAGATCAGCACAACACATCCCTACAGCCAACACAGTCATTCTTTATAAATTATACCTTAGAAATCAAACTGACCTGGCTTGTGTAAAAGGAGAACCAGTATTTGTTCATTTTCCTAATTAACAACAACAACAAAAAAGGCAAGGCCGTTTGAAAAAAAAAAAAATGCTGAGAGATGGAGAGGAAGCTAGAAAACAAGTAGGCCCCTTCCCACAGCACACCTAGCCCCACTCCTGGCTACAATGATCCTTCATGGTCTCCAGGGTTGCCAGGATGCTGCACAGGTCTTGCTACGAGCAATCGTAATTCTCAGTCACCAAGAGACTTCTTTATATTGATAATTTAAACAAAGACAAAACTAAATAAGAACTCAAGCCTCTCCACAGCCTCCACACAAGTCTCTTGCACAGATGAGCAGCTGTGGCTGTAAAGGCAGAAGCTGGCCTACAGTTGTGAAAATAATAAAGACTGGGACTTCCAAACTCCCACTGAGTTCCAGCAATATCTAAGAACTTAGTTTGTTTTCCTTCATAAATCTCTGCATAAAGCATTACTCTGTGCTCACAGGCTTTCTGTCCAGTCAAAGATTTACAAAGATAATACTCCATATAAGCCTTGAGAAATACAAATGTTTGCTGTCCTGGAAGTCTTGGAAAAACAAAGTCTCCAAGTTATGCAACAAAAATAAAAGTCCCCCCAAAGGAGACTGTGGAGTTGGATCATTTTTTGTCTTGACAGATATTTCTAATTTTTATACATTTTTCTCTGGGAAAATTTAAAAAAATCCCCTATTTAAATATTTTACATTCAGTTTCATCCTACAATCTAGCTGTATGCACACATGCAGAAAACCTGCTCTTTATGCTTAAAAAAATACATACGTATTTGCGAAAAATATTTTCTTCCAGAAGTGAGCAAGAACATAATATGTAAAAGCACCCAAAGTACTGTGACCATACAGAGGAAGGAAAACAGACTTTGATTTCAGCTGTCCTGTTCCCCAAAATAATCTTTTGGGTACTTGCCTACTTATGAGTTTGTTCTCCAGTTGCTATAAAATCCTGTAAATAAGTTTGCAATTCTAGGCATAACTGTGAAGATACAAATTTTAGCCACTACATGCAAAATGATGCAGAAGGTAACTGTTGGAAAGGCAACAGGTCCTACTGTGTATTTGAAATGGTGCTCGGCTTTAGCTCCAGTCTGGGAAACAGGAGGCACTTGAAACCTCTGACAGGGCCAGCTCTGTGGAAGCAATTCAGCATCCAGCAATTCTTGTTTTTGCCATGCTTGAAAATACCCCAGGCTGACTCTAGCTCACCTAAGCAAGTGGATATACTACTGCAAATTTCAATGTCCTTTGGGCCAGGTTCCCCCTACCCACACCAAACACCCTTATGATTTAACAGCTTCCCATCTAACTGTTAAAATAGCTGCAGGTCTGAGCTGCCCATAAGAGCAAAAGTCCTGTTGTTTCAAGGAGATCCTTCTCTCACTGAAATCCCTCAAATCCCTCTTTGTCAGCCGAAGGGAGCCTCAGGAGAGGCCACGGGCAGGAAGGGAGCAGGGATGCCCAATGGCAGGTCAGAACAGACAGGGTAGATCAGAGAGGAGCTCAGGGCTCCACTAAGAGCCCAGGGCGCCCAGGACAGCGCCTACAGCACCCACCAGTTCCACAGCACCTGCCGGCCCTGCAGCCCTCGCGGGAACCCACCTTGGGAAACTCCCCAGGTTTGTCCTAAGAGACGTGAAAATAAAGGAGCTATGATTTCCAAGTGATGTTAGTTCCAAACAGAACTAAGAGAAGGCATAAAAAACCGTTATCCCAATAATCTGATGTTGTTTTTTGACCGTCTCCCTATTTCTCCATGCCTCCCTCTCCATGAGGCAGCTACTGCAGTATGAGGATCACCCCCGCAGCTCCAGCCTAACATATAAATAAAGCAGAATAAAGCAGACGTACGTTTGATATCGTGGTGGATAATCCTCTTGGAGTGGAGAAAGTCAAGTCCTTTCAAGATATGCTTTGTTACCCAGATGATTTCAAACTCTCTCATGGGCCCACAGCTCTCCAGCTTTTCCATGACAGATCCTCCCTCTCCCGCTTCCATAAACAGATGGATAGTTTCATCCCACAGAACAGCACCGTATAATTCAGCAATATTTTCATGACGGAAACAGGCCTGTATTTCAACATCTGACGGTTTGAACTGTTCCACTGGGACCTACGACATTGAAACAAAACCACATGAAGGCAACTCCAAAAACCGGTTAGTTGCACTAATACTATTTTTCCTATATGCTGAAATGGGATAATGAAGCAAAGCACCTCTATCCACATGTTAAAATATGAAGCTTAATTTTGATCCTGTGACTAGTCCTTCCTTTCCAGTTCAGATACTTCGTGTTTAAAGCTGGGAGAGGTTTTGGAATCCTGCCCAAAGAAAAAGTGCAGTCTTCCAGAAAAAGCAATGTAGCAACTGCTATTCCCGTCAAAATCTGGTGGTTACGCAAAAAGCTCTGTGCAAACTTCCTGGTGAAGGAGATAAAAATCCCACTGCTTTCCAATGAGCTTGTGTGTCTCATCTGCTTCACGAGAACAACACACACGTTTGGCACGTGGAACAGTCCTTGCAGTAAAGAAACGCTCAGCACAGCCTGCAGACAGTACTCAGGACCTTCGGCAACCTTAGTTAACTCCTGATCAACACTGCTTTACGGGCTATGTGTAGTAAATTTTGCCTTTAAAGAGCAAGATTGTGTTTCTTTAAAAAGTGTTGGTGGAAAATAGAGCAAAAGCAGGCAGTATCTGCTTGCAGGCAGAAAGGTTACTGACCATGCTTCCTATTTCCCTCCCCTCAGACTTGTGGTTGTGAACTAGGTAAGAGTTTAATACCATAACTTAAGAGAAATACTGTTTGTACTCCTAGAAGCATGAAGGAGGAGACTTGCCTGTGAGCTGAACTCTCAGGGACTTGAATAGCAATTATTAAAACTTAGTTATGGAGTATGAGATCCTAAAACCAACTTCAGCAACAGTGTTTTGTTACCAGCTTCAGTGGGGACAGGATTTCATGCCAATGTTTCCCCACAGCAAGTACTGCAGGGATTGTCCCCCAGAGCTGCCCCTGAGCAGCTACAAGCACTTCCAGCTACAGACAGTGTGTGGAAACTTCTGAAGTCTCCAACTCAAAGAATGAAAGCAAATTAACGATTAAAAAATGTAATTATTAATTGTAGCACATTTTTCCTCCCTTTATGGGCCATGGTTGGCCAGTAAAGCCATAGCGATAACCAGCTAACAACAGAATTCAGCGCTGACAAGTTTCAAAACTTGCTGCGTGCACTGTGTTGTACAATGTTTGCTCAGAGATAAAGGCACTGAACACACATACCAGCTTGCATGCCATTCGTTTTTTGGTTTCTCTGTCTTGCGCTAGATACACCTTCCCAAAAGCTCCCCGAGGAATAAAGTCAGAGCCAATATTCCGGTAAGTCAGCTTCCATGGAAAAAGCAGCACGTCAGAGTCAATTTGATAGCGCCCGTTCTTGGGTGTAATCTATACAGTAAAAAGAAAGAAACAAAATACTGAACGCACTGAAGTTAAAGCTACTTCAGTGCTAATTTGATACACACAGTGAAAAA
Source organism: Crypturellus tataupa (assembly GCA_034781795.1). Lineage (NCBI taxonomy): Eukaryota > Metazoa > Chordata > Aves > Tinamiformes > Tinamidae > Crypturellus > Crypturellus tataupa. The sequence goes on along the minus strand of JAWLRI010000951.1, from coordinate 977,114 downwards.
AAAGAATCATTCCTATACGTGCCCAATGCACGTGCTCTGCTCAGCGGTCTTTATTTAGAAACAGCAAATGGGAACAGCATGTGAGGTGTGGCTTCCATTCAGAGCACAGGCATCCACGTTTCTCTCCAGTGACTTAGCTGGCCAAGTGTAAGTTGCAATTAATTGTCTTGAAACAACAACAGCAGCAGGGTTAATGAAATTACCCACCTCTTGTTATTAGGTTTACCTGCACATGTTTGTTCTTCCTGTAATCTGCTGACTTGTTATGCCACATGCCTGTTACTCACAGGCTATCGTGCACAATGTGAGCAAGAGTTTCAGCATTTCCTAATCTCGCATATACTCCTGGGGTACAAGCTGTCCATCTCGTACCAGGATTTCTGCTGCCCAGTCAAAGAAGCCTGCTTGGATTTCAGCAGCCCCCCTGCTGTGTTAGCTCAGGGGAAGAGGCACAGTCACAGTGCCTGCCTGCCCTAGGTAGGCAGCATGAGGAGTTCAGGTCTCTGTACTGTCAACAGGCTCCTCCAGAAAGCGACTCGGAGCACCTGAGTGAGGCTCTTGCTCTAAAACAGCCCCTTCCCTCTGTGCATTGCAGAGAGAAACCAAGCTCTGCAATGTTACCACTGCTTTAGGTTTAATAACTTAAGTCTTAGAAAATTATAAGAATAACATTTCTTGCAATTGTGTTTCTAATTACCTCAGAGATATAGAATATTACCAGTACCCCCAATACTGTTAACCTCTTTACCACTACTCGATCAAAAATCTTCACTCCAAGACATGTAAATACAGATAAAGGATTTTTATAATTCCAGGTCTTCCCACAGTCTCATGTCTTCAGCTGCTTCCTAATATTAGAAGGTTTATAATTGCTGTTTTTAGGTTTCTTTCTAAGACGTCATGTATATAAGCTCCCTGTGCTTTAATTACCTTCGCGTTTTTCAATTAGGAAAATATTTGACAACTAAAAGTGTCATTTGTGAGTAGTATCTAAGTAAGAAAGTTAATTCTCAGAAACGCTAAACTGTTAAAAGACAGGAAGGGTAATGTATTTTTAGTAAAAGTATTTTGCCGAGACTTGCAGAATGAGCCTCCCATCTCATGACCAGAGCCCAGGTGAAGCCTGTAACAACCTGTGCATCTGCACCTTTCCTGCAAGCCTCTGTGTCTCAAAGGGCTGAGAGCAGCTGAGCCACTTGGTAAATGATATGGACAGATTCGCACGGATTGTGGAGTGCAAAAGAGTCACCAGTGTCACACTGCTCACATTTCAGGAGGTTTACCTTGGACTAGTTTCTAGTCTCAAAGCTCCTAGTGTTGTGAAAGCAAATGCTCATTGGTGACTGCAGAGCATCTCCCAGCTTAGTTTCAACCAAATACAGCTGGTGTGTTCAAGCATCCTTCAGACATGAGCTGCAGCAAGGTCAGCGGGGTCATCAGGCAATAAGAAACACACTCTGAATCCCAAATAAATGCTACAGATATTTACAGTGCTGGTGCACCCGCTGGGATGCATTTAAAAGTAATGCCCTGCCTCCAATCCTCAGTTGCCCAATGGGTCACGTGCATCTAATAACACTTGGTTCATACCAGCTGTATGCATCCACAGAAGCAGTATGCAAGCAAAACAACCACGAGTATGTAGAACAGTGTCTGTCCCAAGTATGGAAAGCATTTAATGTTAGTAATTGTCGCTTCAGTGTTACAGAGTTTAAAAAGTGACTGTTTTGCAATGCTGCAATACTCCCTGCAAGTCAGATTAAAACAACACTCTGATATTCCACATTTGAGTAAACAGTAAGTCTAATAAGGAACCAATGGTCATATAAAAACCATACTGCACAGAAGATTTCTGACATAATAGATTTAGAATATATTAAGAAACTAAAGCTGCAGGATAAAGGTTTTAGCACAAACTTCCATTTCATGATCTTTTGCTTCCAAAACAACTGATTTTCAACAGTAGTACAACGGCAATCATTTCTATGGATGTTTGTTGAATACAAAACATTTGGGGGAAAAAGATCTCAACATAACTATACTGGTATGTTGGAATGTATGTTATATAGTATAGCAATTTTCAGGGTAATTTTGACATACAGTTGATACTGTACGTCATTTCTCTTTGTATTACCACTTTTTACAACATTGTGTCCAGAGAGAGTGAGCAAATTCAGCAATTCTACTAAAACAGATCCTACGCCTTTACTTGGGAGTTTCACATAACGGACTGTTATTGTATGGACACAAGGCATTGGGAAAATCCTTATCATCTCCCAGGTCCTTCCTGTACGACGTTACGGCTGTGGCTTCTTCTCTTCTACTGTGTGTCTCAAGTATGCTGGACTGTGTCTTCTAATCTCCAGGGATACTGAGAAGCAAATGCACTGCAGATTCTTCTGAACAAAAGGCCTTTTTCCATGGGTACCTGAGATTACCGGGGCAAGACCGACAGCCTCAGAGATGCCCTCCAGCCTCATGTTCCTGCAGGGAGCGACATTCTGACTGTGTCTTCTGAGGCTGATCTTTATTTAGATTCATCAACCACTTATATCAACTAACAATAAATAACTTTTAAAAATAAATAACTTTTTAAAAGTTTTTAAAAAATAAGAAACATACCATATTCAAGAGGATTCCAGATTCTTGCTGTCGACATCCTTTACGTTGTTTTGCAGTGTTAGACACCTGATTTGCAAAAGCAAGCAAGTCTTCCACAGTCCCGTATTTGACACATGACATCAGTGAAACTTCCCTTTCACAAAACATCAAAGATTCTGCACGTTCTTCATTTTGATTTGCTTCTTCACACATTGTAATTATGCTGTCTTCGTAAACTGTGAGGTCCCCATCTGGATAAAGGTTTTCCATGATGTCTATCACCTCAGACATATTTAAATTAGTTAGCAACAACTCAATTTCCTCTTTGCTATCACTACCAGTGCTCATATACTCCATTACTGTCCACTTTGCAAAACCACTCCTGAAAAAAAGAAACAAACAAAACTGAAATCTCTTCATCTAAAGTTGTTTCAGCAAAGCAAAAATGAAAGCTCATCATTACCTAGTTAAATTTTAAATGAGTATCTTGTATTATGAAAAAAGAATTATTAAGATGGACGAAGAGGAGATAGAAAAATAAACAGTCTTTATTAGACGAATTTTGCTTGAAAGCTCTTAGTGAACATTTCTAATAATTCACTCTTGAAGTTTTCTTTATCAAGAGGTGCTGGCATAAGGAAGCAAGCATGAACTAGTCATATTTTGCTAGATTATGCAAAAATGAGGAATCATCCATCATACAGGTGAGATGATATAGAAAGCAATAGGACAAATAGGAAGAATAGGACAAATACATATATATATACACACATATATATATGTACACACACACACACACACACGTTTCATGTCCTCACAAACTAATAGAGTGAATTCATCATTTTGAAATGGATTGGAAAGATTAAGTGTTTTGTACAAGTTTAGCCCCAAATGTCCTTCAGCAACTTATGTGATGTGTCCACAAAGAGGAGAAAGTCATGGAGCAAGAGCATTAGAGTAGCAAAAAAGCAACATTTAGTAGGAAGACACAAGGAAGACACCAGCTCAAACATACTACCCATTTTGGGGCATCGTTTTCTTCCAGAAATGGATTTCCACCGAAATTTTCATTCAGTTAAGAAGAAAATCAAAAACTGATTTATCATAAGAGCACTGAGCTTTTGTATCAGTTTTTACCAGCTTGTTCTGCCCTTACGATTTCAAACAATAAGTTTTAAGATGAATCTTGAGCATTTTACTGAAGGGGACTTTAATAACAGCAAACTGAATTCCTTATCCTGGACAGTCCCCATCCACTCCAGGTTCCTAACATGAACAAGGGAGAGTTTTTGTATTCACGTTAAAATCATATATGCTCAGTCAGTCTTAAAATACATATACAAATAGTTTTCAACACGCAAATTTCAATGAATGCTTACCTTATATTTATTCCGGTTACATCACACAAAAACATCAAAAATGCCTCAATATAGTCCCTCAAGTTGTCACGTATCTTGCAGCCGTATTTAGTGATGATAATTTCACAGCGTGCTGTAGCAGTCTATTAAAAAAGCAAAACAAAGTAAAGCAATGGCAGAGGTGCTCAAGCAGATGGACTGGTCTCTACTCATACGATTATTTGCTTCACAGGCTTCGTGGAAAGAAAAACTAGTAATCACAATGCCGAGATAATAGGGGATTTTTGCAGGAAGAAAAAAAAGACAGCTCAAACAAGAGTCAAGCTGCTGCACGATCATCTGGTTTTCCAAGTAGTGCTGAAAAATAAGTTTTCCATGGGAAGCTTCTGAGTTTTATTCTTTCTGCCTGATGTCTCGCAAGGAACTAAGAAGTCCTTCTCCTCTAGCAGAAATGGGTAAAACTCATTCTATTTACAGAGCTCTCATTTCCCATTTTCATAATCCACTGCCAACACCTCTTCTGGGCAACAGTTAGCAAAAAGGAAAAAAAAAAGATTAAAAAAAAAGAAAAGAAAAAAAGGAAATAAAGAGAATGAAGCACAACCTCTGTGCTTCAGGGACAAGCAGCAGAGCAGCCTTGGGGCCCTGAAGCAGCGCCCTTTACCTAGGCGCCGTCGCTGCTCTGATCGCTATCTCCCTCACCCTCCACGCGAGGACACGGCAGCGTTGTGGTACATATTTCCCATGGGTTAGAGAGTATTTACGTCAGCTCTCGCGTCGAAGAAAACGGAGTAAAATGACGCGGCTGCTTTGGCACCGGCACTTGGGCCGCGCGCTCGAAAGGCAGCGCAAGGAAACGGCTGCCCCGGTGCGACGGGGCTGGGTACCTCGGGTGCCCTGGGTGCGTGATGCCTCCTGCGAAGCCCTGGGCAGCTCCCTGCACCCTGCCTCCCACACACACACGGTTAAGGAGCCTCCCCAGTCCTCCTGCACACCCCAAGTCCCGGTGCCAAGCAAGCGCAACACCACCCCCGCGTTAGGGAAGTGCAAAGAGGAAAACTTGTGGTCATCAGCACTAATGCAGCAGATTCTATACCAGGGGTGGCGAGAGGAGTCAGGTTCATCTTTAACCTAGACAGCAAGAAATAACAGAAGTGGAGGGTATTTTCTAACCCGCAACATTCCACCTTCATGCTCTATTATAGGCTGCTGGAGCAACCTGAGAGTGTTTACTCTTTATAAAGGGGATTTTAGCTTTCTCTATAGCAAGACTTGTATTCACTGATTTTTGGTGCTCCCTTGATGGGAGAGGCAGGAAAAAGAAATGCTCCGTCCAGTCATAAGAGGAACTAAGAGACTGCACGTGAAGAGTAAAGTAAGTTAGATACAAGTCCCAGGGACTTTCTGAAAAACAGTACAAGCCTGCAGAAGTTTTAGTCCTTCTTAGACATCAACAAGTCACTGACAAGCTTACAGTAACTCATTTTTTTCCCCATGCATAAAAAAATTGCACAGTTTAGACGAGATGCAGCTTTCCACGCACTCCAGCTCTGCACTGCTCCTCAAAACGTCCCAAAGCTGCAGCAGGTTACTACATTCAGTAGTTGCACTGCTGCACACAAAGGTCTGAATAATCAGAAGAAAGTGATTATAACCACCCTCTTCTCAGTTCTATGTCTTCAGCACTCTAAAACAGCTTCATTTTTCCTGTATCTAGTAAACTCCAAATACAACATGTTTACATAGTGAGAATAGTTTCTAGACTCTGTAAAGCTGCTTTTTTAAAAAAGATTGTGCAGCAACTTGTGTATCTCCACCACCGGCAAAGATTTCCCATTTGCCAGCAGTGAACTCATCCTCCCTTTGCTCTCTAGACTTCTGTACTTGCATCTGCTCTGAGCACTTAAATAATGCTCTGACACACTCTACACAATCCAAGTGATTGAAGAATTTACGTCACTAACCATGTTTTACTTAAGTCTTTAATGAAAAAATAACAACAAAATTGCTTTAATGTGCAGGGGAAAAAGAAGAGTAAGCACTTAAATCAGTTGATAAAGCACAGGATTCTTTCTCCACCTCTGTCACTATTTCAACATCACATAAGCAGTTCGCACGCAAAAAGGTTCTTTCTGTTTGTCATGAGCAGCTTTTCCCTGAAAGGCCTTTTTCTGAGAAAACCATTACTCGAAAATATCTTTATAGGCCATATTACAGGGCATGAGGTTAAGTGGATAGCTCATTCCTCTGAGTGCCTGCAGGACTTGCTTTGTTTCTTTTTTTCTGTGTCAAGAGTTAAAAAAATAAAAAAAAAAAAATCTGCACAGACTGGCTCAGCACAGTCACGTACCTATATAAGGATTTCTTGTATCCAATAATTTTCTGCTTTAATTGCAGGTAGTTAACCAGCAGTCGTGACAAAAATATGTATTGCTTAAAAAGAAGAACTATTGACAGACCTTGAAGAGCAGAATCCCTTCTGAAATCTCTCTCCTGTTCGGTAATGAAAAACTTCAACAACTTCAATAATTTCTACATAACGTTAGACCTTCCCAGAGGAGAGAAATTCCAACGCTGACAGCACCAAGAGAGCCCAACTCCCTGATGACCTCTTTGCAGGAACAGAGTTAAGGCAGGGAGGAGAGCAGGTGATAGAGATCGAATGATTTTAGCCGCGAATCCCCCTGCTGATGGAGAGACCGTTGGCAACAAGGAGCCTCCTGAAGCCCGTGGATCTCCGTCTCCCGCCTAGAAAGCCGCAGGAGCACCTAGCAGCCCCAAAAAGAAGCTTAACCCGCTCCGAACAGGCAGACATGGGGGAAAAGGGGGCAATTTTATGAATTTCGCGTGTTTTCGCCCCTCGCGCGCGCCTCACCTGCCGCCGCGCTGCTCCGCCCGCCACTGCCGCCCGTTGGAAACTCCCCGGGGGCGGCCGGGCAGCGCCGCCCTCCCGTCCACGGAGCCGGTTTCTATTTCGTTTTACTGGAAGGCGCCTCCCCTGCCACATCCCGAGGGGAAAGGGGGCCGGCGGGAGAGGGGCGGCCGACGCTGCGCGGTGATGGCGCTGGGCCTGGCGCTGCTGCGTGGCCGTTTGCGCCCTCCCGCCTCGGGCCTCGGCGCTCAGTGCCGGTTCGGTTCTACCGGCACCGCGGTGCAGAGGGCGCCGACGGCTGCCGAGGAGGCAGGTGAGGGCGCCGGGCCGTTTTCCTCCTCCCCCTTCTCCCCCCGGGCCTCCTTGGAGTCTCCCCTGGGCCTCCTTGGAGCCTCCGCCGGCCTCTTGGAGGCTCTTGTGCTAATTCCAGCCTTAGGATCCCGTGTAGGATCAGTTAAACCAAGAGGGAGCCGCGCTGTTCCTGAGGGGCTTCGCATGGCTGTTGCAGAGCCCAGGGTCTGTCACGGGTGGACTGTGCAGCCCTTCGGGAGAGGGTCCAGTGTAGAGCGATGAAGGTGGTTAGGGGACTGGAGCGTCTCTGTTATGAGGCATGACTAAGTGAGAGAAGGTTGAGATGGGATCTTATCAACGTGTACCAAATAGCTGAGGAGAGAGTGTAAAGAGAATGGGGCCAGGCTCTTCTCTGTGGTGGCCAGTGAGAGGACAAGGGGTAATAGGTACAAATTAAAACACAGGAAGTTCCACCTCCACGTGAGGAAGAACTTCTTTCCTGTGAGGGTGACAGAGCCCTGGAACAGGCTGCCCAGAGAGGCTGTGGAGTCTCTTTCTCTGGAGATCTTCCAAACCCACCTGGATGCCACCCGGTGCCATGTGCTCTGGGTGTCCCTGCTGGAGCAGGGGGTTGGACTAGGTGGTCTCTAGAGGCCCCTTCCAACCTCGACCATTGTGATCCTGCGCTCGTGAGCCCAAGCCATGTGCCTGTGTTAGTGTTTCAGGGCCTGAAGAGCATTAGGTAGCACCTCCTTGTTCCCTTGAACCAGGATTGTTCTTCTCACCTGGTTTGTTATGTGGCCATGTGAGTACTTAGACCAGCATCAGAGAGCAGCATTGGGGTGTACGTGAGCACTGTGTGGAGATTGAGGGTGCCTCCCCGGTGTGGTGCTGGCTTATGCCAGGTTAGTGACATTGTGTCACGGTCACATTAGCTGGAAATGCTGTGGAATCAAGGGAAGAAAGTAAGGTTGAAAGCTTCTCCCACACTTAGATTTCTTAGGATGGCTGTTTGGATGAGATCTGCTGCGTCTGTGCTGTGCTGTGACCATGCCTATGGCAGCAGAGCTCAGGGAGCACCGCAGCTCAGAGCACGTGTTCTGCTGCAATGCTCAACTACACACAGTAAAGAACTGCAGGGCCAGCCTGGCCTAGTAGAGACAGTTCTTCCTGTAGGAAGGCTTGGGTTCATCTTCTGGTTCTACAGGACCTGTCATTTTTAGTTCTTTCTCTGACCCTAGGGATAATAGGGTATTTATCTACTCAAATAGGGTATTTATCTACTCAAAAGTGTGCTGTAATATTAAACTATTGAAACAGCTACTCTTAGGAGCCTGTGTGACAGACACAATAAACTTCTTGCAGAACAAAAGGGTTTTTTTTAATAAACACTTTTCAGTCTTTATTAGTTTTTAGTCAAGATGGTCTTGAGGCCACAAAATTCTATATCATCCTCAAAATCAAAAGTAATGTAAAAACCTCTCTGAACTTTCCATACCCAATAGCCACAGGGAAACAAGAGCCTGCTCTCCAGTTTCCAGGTCCGAGTTAGGAATGACCGTGTTAATGGGGAGCAGTTTCACAGGCTGTGATAGTAACATAAGGTGGTCAGTTGGTAGCTTGAGAATTTTGCAGGGATGTGGTTATTACTTTGAATTTAGGACGTTGCCCTTCCCCATGTGTAATCAACAAAAATATTTTCTGTGCTTCCCAATGGTCCAAGTTTTCTCATTTCCATATTGATTCTGGGGGCTGTCTGCAGCCATATCTATGGTCAGTATTGTGGTGGAGTAAGACTGATCTATGGGTTAATTGATGAATAAATAAAAATGTAGTATGAAATGCGTTTTGGGAGGTAGGAGTTTGCTGAAAAGAAGCTGAGTTGTAAAAATAGCCAAGTGTTTCATTGTTCTAAGGTAAAAGTGCTAGTGCTGTGGTAGTGGAGGTCACTTTCCTTTTCAGTGCAGCTTTGCACAAGCTTTGCCTGGTGCCAGCTAGGTCCCGAAGTGCTGGATTACTGCACAAAGTCAGACCGAGTGCTGATTTTTCTGACAGTGAATAGCACATAAGAGAAGAGTGCGTGTTCCTTGTGTCATCAACCTTCCTGCGGAATCAAGGGAAGCCAGTGTTATTTTCTTCCTACATATCCTAGTCTTCACTCTTACAGATAAATGCCTTCGTGAGAGAATCGCACTCATGTTTCTTGATTGTTTTCATGTGCTGCTCTTGGGGAGTCAGAAGAATTCCTTGTGCAGTTGTCCAGACCCAAAAGAGAAGATTAAATGTGCTAAAATCAGTTTCAAATCTTCATGTTTGTGTAGAAAAACCCTGACGTGTGTTTGTTCACACAGATGCTGAGGTCAATGGCAGAAAGAAGACATTCACTGAGGTTCAAACAGAACGGTTGGAGCAAGCAGAACGGACCATTTTGATTAAGTGCCCACCAAAAATTAGTGAGAAAAAATTATTGCAGTATTTGTCCAGTCACGGAAAAATTAACAGTCACTTCTTTTTTGAAAATCGTGTAAGTAATTGATAATGTACGCTAAAACCTAGACTTAAACAAAAAGAATTGCTAGCGGTTGGAGTAGACCTTACATATATAAGCTGAGCATGTTATAGATAGCTGTTGTATTAAACTTGTTTTTATTAAAGTTTACAAGTTGCCGAGTAACAGTTTTTTTTAAATCAGCTAAGCAACACCTGTTATAAATGATGGATAGCAAAATTTTTTTGAACTAAGTCCTTAAGCCCTATATGTAACACTGCTCTCTGTTCTAATGGTAGAGCTAACCTTTTTTACATTTTGAATATTACAATTGGAAATATAAATGAATTTCAATATTTTTGTGTTTAACGTTCACAGTTAAGAGTTGCAAATCTTAATTTTCTTTTGACTGCTTGTCAAAAGGTGTCTAAAAATGTGCTGAAGTCCAGAAAGTATCACTTAACTTCAAAACTGTTATATGAATACCTGAATAATATCAATATAATCAATTCAAATCTCATGTGTAGTTTTCTAACCCTGTCTCTTTCCACCCTTTGTTTTAGGGTATCCATGCCTTAATAGAATTTTCTGAAAAAAACAGCATATCCTCGTTACAGGATGTTATTGGAATCCCAAGTGCTACAGAATATCATGTTGTTCCATTTAAATCTAGGCTTTTTACTTTCATGATGAAAAACCCAGTGGGTCAAACTGCTGCTGAGACACAAATTCACCTCTCCCCTCAGTCTCACATTCCAGTGAAAGACCTTATTCAAAAACTTTGTGGTGCTGACAGTGTAAGTATAGGTTTGTCAGTCTCTCTTTACTAAACATGAACCATATTTATTTCAGTTTTGCAAATGAACGTGTATATCTTGGAATGTAGTTTATTTCTGTCTTAAAAAAATAGAATTTTGAATTTGCTTTTCACACATTGGAACAAAAAAGTGAAATTCCTTATTTTGATTGCCAAATGTATTTTTCTGTATGAAATAAACTTCTCTGTGAATCAAACTTTTGTTCAAACCACAGAGATATTAAGAAGGAAAATATATATATATTTTGGGTCACTGTGTCTAACTGTGTTCAATTTCTGCATTAGATAAGCAGTCAGATGTACACTCTGCTGAATGAGTATCAGCTTACAGAAGAAAATATCAAGCTCCGATTTTTAGCCTGTTCTCTGGTTCGGGATTTCGCACATGCCTATTTCCCAGACAGCGTGGTAAGGCCTTTTGGCTCTTCAGTGAACACCTTTGGCAAACTGGGATGTGACGTGGACATGTTTCTGGACTTCAATGAACCAAGAAAGCACATTAAAAAAATGGTAAGATTGTTCTGTAAATATTTAGTAGTTTCGATAATTTTTGACAGAGCAACTCATTTGCTTCTCTGAATGTCAGTCTAAATGTCAGAGTCATACTCTGATAAAGGTTTCACATAAGTCTAAAGAGACCGATAAATTTATTTGCATGTTTAGACTTGAAGACCTTAAAAAAATGAGTGTGACACTCAGACACTTCAGGAAGAAGGTATGTTTATCATTATAGGAAAAATAATTTGGTGTTCGTGTAGGCTTTGTGTGCACCATCAGGGTGAATTTCACTGTGAATTCCCCAGAGCTAACTCAGCAAGGCGGACCTTCCCATCCTGCTATTGGTTTTCCTTCCCTGGAACTCTTGGACGTACACTTCAAGCATAAATATTTTGTGTTTGCGCGTGCACAGGTATTAATGGAAGGTTGTCAGGATCTTTTCCTTGGTTTAAAAAGTGACTTCAACGTTTAAAAAGATTATATCAGATTCTCTTGTTTGGAGGTGATATTGTTTGCTACAGTTATGAAATAAATCTCTGTGAATCAAGCCTTTGTTCATACAAAAGGTTTGTGTTTTTAACAAACAGTTAAACAAACTGTTTTTTAAAAAAACAGGAAAATTATACTTGACTACTTGACAATGACTCTGAAGCTGTTTCATTTATCCTCTATTTTTGTTGGTAGTGTTAACATGAAATGTCAATCCGGTTATGAAAACTGTTTTAGCTTTCTTACTGTGTTCATACAGCAAGAGTAGCTGATGGCAGATCAGGGAAAAGACTGTAAATACAATGAAACAAGTAAAAGTGAGGTAGGTATTCTGAAAGTGTTCTTGCCAGCGTTAAGTTGTTGGCATGGCAGCTATATTAACATTGCACTGTTGTTGAGTTGCATAAACTCATCTGTGAGCTGTAGATACTATACTGTAAGGATGTTATTCCTCAGGTGCCCTTTTATTATTGAGTGGTTTGAAGCAACTTATCCTCTCATGGGACTGTGGGAGGTGTTCTAGACCTGCAAAATCCTGTGATAGGAATTAGAATAACACAGTGGGTGTTCTGAGAGGCACCAAAGAGATGAGGCCATCTCTTCTGTCAGAGCAGGGACAGATAAGTATATGTGTGTGTTGGTTTAGTGGGAATTTAGTTAGGAATTCTTCAGCACGAGCCTCCAGGGCTACTGTCTGTGTTCATGTTGTTGTGTTGCATGACAGGTTAGTAGGCTGCCTGGAATATTTAAACTGTTACTTGTGGTGCAGTGAGACTTTTGCTTTGTGTACAAGCACGGTGGTATCAATAAAATCAACAAGATTATCTTCTAATGCATATTTTGGGCAGCTAAAATGTGGGTATAACTGCTGTCTCAGTTTGAAAGGTACATTAGAGAGTTGACCTATAAAGGGGAGTAAAAATAATTAGTGCATCTTGATTCAGATATAACCAAGGAACAAACAAAACCAGGATGCCAGTGCCTTGAGAGGTTTGTATTTTGTAGGAAATTAGGGGAAGATGTGCCCACACCATAATAGGCAACAAGTGCTTAATGCTTTTGAGAAAGGCAAAATGGTATTCTCCCTGGCAAATCGTGTTACTAATGTACATAAACTGCTTGTCTTTCTGGGGACAAGTGAATGAAGGAAGGTAACTTTAATTATAAGATGACATAGCAGGGCAAAGGATATCTTCTGTCTGCCAGTTATTACAGACCTTCAGAAGGCTATTAGCAGTGGAGGAAGACCAGGTATTTCAGAATTTATTTACATATATTTATTTAGCCTCATGGAAAACAAGTCAGTGATTTTTAGTTAAAAAGGTAGCAAATGTGAGAGCATTCTTTACCATGAAATTTGTGACTATTCATTTTTCTTTCAGTATGTTTTATTCTTTTCCATGAGGGATCAAAGGGCTAGTTATCAATATGTGTGTGTGCACAGAGATTATATTTTTAACATGCAGGCTGCTTGGGAGAGTAGTTGAGTTACTTTAAACATACTTCAATGTTCACTTTTAGAGTTACAGTTTATGAATTCAAACAGTTATGCTTCTTTTTTAGGGTAGTATGAATTTACTGCAAAGCACTAGTTTACTTTATCCACATCTTCGGTTGTGGGCAACATGGCAAGAGGAAGGGGCACATCTGGATCTGGGGCAAGTGCCTCTGTTCCAGCGGCGCTGTGGGAAGGCCTACTGTGGTCTTTGTCACAAAGCACAACGGTAAAAACACCTGGCTCATAGCACTTTAATCCCATGTAAATCAGGGCCTGCTGTTTTGGGGTATGTTCAAGCACTGTCTCTGGCTGGGGAAGCATGGCCAAGAGGAGAGCAGGAAAAACTGCCTGGTTGTCAGAGTTGCACAGAAAATTGGGTGCCTTAAAGTGGGTTTTTAGGGAGGGACTGTGCCTCTCTGTGGGTATTTTGTTTCTTTGCACTAAGCTGGCAATAACAAAACACAGCCTCATGTAGTAGTGACTTAGAGGACTGGTTGGGTCACTATGTAAAGCTTTTCACTCAGCATGCATTCATCCATAAGATACTTTATAGGGAGGGGTAAGGCAGTGTAAGTATTGGATTAGTGAGCAAAAATAGCACAGGTTTAAAAATAGACTATAAAAAGAGCAGAGATTTCATATAAATGCTTTATTGTGCTATAAACTATGTGTATGAAAATTACAACTACAAAGACATACAGGAAAATGCATGTCTTATATGGTTAGAATGCAGCTCAAATATATCTGTCAAAAATATTTATCTGATGTGAAATTATTATTTTCAATTTTAGAGAAACTTTTTTAAGAAAAGAAATTCACATGCTATAATTTTTGGGTTCTTTTAAAAATAAATAAGTTTTTCTTTTACAGTGCTACTTGATTCAATAATATATCTAGGAGGATATGGAAAGAAAATACTGGTAGTATGAAATAAGCAGTGGTTTGGCTGTATTCCATCTTTTTTTCTTTTTGACTTAAAACTGTACCTTTTTTTTAGAGTATACATGTGCTGTCTCAGGAATTCCACAATTACTTCCTTTAGACAATACTGTGGTGTATTGTACTCTCATCAAAGCAGCTAATTTCACAAAAAGTGGTTCCCTATTAACCTGCAAAAATTGAATCACTGAGAATATAATAGAGAAAAGAGTATGTTTTACCAGGTTTTGCAGACCACTTTAATGCATTTGTCTTAGAAGCTCAAATTGCACAGTTCTTTGGAAGTTGTTCTAGTCATCCAGGATTATTCTTAAATATCTCCCTTAATTCCACAGCTAATAGTTTACTTCTAATTTTTTGTGGTAGGCAAAAGGGCCATTTGAAATGGAGTATCAGCTGAAAAGATTGCCATCTGAAAGGCTGGCGACTCAGAAAATCCTGTCCGTGATCGGGGATTGCCTTGATCATTTTGGTCCTGGATGCGTGAGTGTACAGAAGATACTCAACGCTCGCTGCCCACTGGTGAAATTTTCCCATCAGCCAACAGGATTTCAGTGTGACCTGTCAGTGAGCAACAGGTAAGACTTGGCTTTAAGGAGTTTAGGTAGAATATACCTACAATCTAAAAACCTGAAATGAATGCTGGTTAGTGGTTTTTGTAACAAGTACAATAAGAGAACTTAATTTGTACTTTCGGAGCCAGCAGTTTTATTTTTCTGAGTTGTAAAGTTTTTTTCTTTTCTTTAAGATGCTCTTTTCCAGCATAATGAACACTTGCTAGCTGAACCTGAAGAACACCGTGCAAAAACGTTGTCTTTTAATGAACTGACAGATGACACAGTTTCTTTAGTCACTATGTACGCAAGCATGTGCACAGTCATCTTTGGGTTACTTTTCAGATTAAGAAACTGCAATTTATTAATTTTCATTATAGTCTTTCAGTTGCTTTGTGGTGACCGGGTTTCTAGTTATTTTAGGATTCTTTGGGGTTTGTTTGTTTGTTTTGCATTTGCTAGTGAGATATCTGGAAAGATATATTATGTCGCTTCCTCAAAAAATTTGTACTGACTTTAGGACTCTTCACAAGAGTGACCAATAGAGGGAGCAGACTTCCTAGAAATATCTCTATTTTTTTCTGTCTTCCTCCTTGCTCTCACTTTTTACATGAGTAATGATTAATAGGAAGGATTTTTTTGTTTTGCTGTAACTTATTAAGAATAATGTGTTTTTTTGCCAGTGCTGCAGACATGTAGTGGATTAAAGATACACACCTAGAAAGCACTAGCCCTTTATATTTGTGTTAGGGAGTAATAAAATCTGAACGATTATCTTTCAGGAAGACTTTGGTACAACTCTTAATGCAGATCCTGTGATACAACCAGATTCTAGATTGAATTTTATGAATTATTCAAAATTCTGTTTCAGAATGCATAGGAGCTGTTAAGGAGTTAAGAAAATTTTTTTTTTCTGCTTTGGAGTGCAACCTTATACATGCAGTCTCAGTGAAAGTCAGTTCTGTGCTTCCTCGTAGCTTCCTCCGCTGAGCGGTTGATCAGTTGTGACTGTCTCTTATTACTATTTGGAGTAAAAGCAAATATTTGTATAAACAGAGAACCATTTTAACAGTCAAAATTTGAAAGTTAAGGAATTACTAACTTTGACATGGCACAACTGTGTGGGTTTTTTTTTCCTAAAGGAATTAAGTACAAGATTGGAAGTAAAGACTCTTGCAGTGGTAGCTCAACAAGCTCTTTAGACTAAAAATGTCCCCAAACTGTCCCCAGAATAAGTCTTGTTGTTGCATTGTGCTTCATTATATTATTTTCCTGCTTTTTCTTTGCCCTCTCCTTTGTACTGTACAAGAACGTTTGTACAAGCATGTGATGAAGCAGGTCAGAAACCAGCGTGTTTGAAAACTATTATCCTTACACTTGAGGGTTTTTTTCATCAAGATCTAAACCTAGATAGTTGCAACAAATGGCTATCAACAATATGGATGTGGCAACATGGGAACAAGAACAAGCATCTGCAAGCAAGACTGCTGCTTCTAGCAGTACTGACTGCTGGTGTTTGTTTAAAGGATTTACTGAACAACCACCACAAATTTTTTCCAGCCTTACTAAAAATGTCTTTGATACTTTACAGCACAAAATTCAGAAATATATTCTGTGCTGTAACAAACTGCAGGGCATTCAAAAATTTGAAAACTGCCAAGATGGCTTGCTTTGCAGATCTCATGGCCTTTGCACGTTACTTATTTTTCAGTTCATCATATTATAACTCTTTGGATTAAGGTTGTAAAAGAACTTCTGGTTTGTACTTGTATTAGAATATAGAGATATTTCCAAAGCAATTTATGTCTAAATGAAATGTATCTTTTTCAGCCTTGGTTCTGCATAGTTGTGCTCCTGGGTACTTAACTTTTTGTTTTATTTTTTTTTCCCTTTGTGACATATAACAAGGAAAGAAAGCAAGTCTGATGTAGTTTGCCCCCTAACTTTATCCTTTGTACTATGAGAAGCTCTCAGGAATTGATGCTTGGCCAATCTCAGGCATTCTCTTTTAACAGGTAGAAGTTATTTTTTGCGGATATCCTCTTCACTTGTAACTGTTGCTCTAGGATTGAAGGGCTAGCACTGTACCTACTACTTCACAATTCCCTCGATATTTACATGTGCTAATGCTTTTTCTTCCTCAGCTTTGCTATAAAAAGTTCAGAACTGCTGTATATCTATGGGTGTCTCGATTCCCGTGTGAGAGCGCTGGTGTTCAGTATACGATGTTGGGCCCGTGTACATGGACTTACAAATAGTGTTCCTGGTGCTTGGATTACCAACTTCTCTCTGACAATGATGGTCATCTTCTTTCTGCAAAAGAGATCACCACCTATCATTCCAACAGTAGACCAACTTAGAGCACTAGCAGGTAAGGACAGCTATTTATGAAAGAAATGAGAGTGACTCTCACATTTATTTTTCTCTGTTTGAGGGAATATACAAGTTTCACCTGTTACTTTTGTGAGAAAACAAGACCTCACATTTTTAAAAACAAAATAATTTTTGTTTGCAGTGCTAAATTCTCCTTGCAGGGGTTAAGATTGTTCAGTCCCTCACTTATTTTCCTCAAAGCAGTCTTAGTGCAGCTTCCGTGTGCTGACTATTTTTGGTTTATTTTGATTTTTGTTTCAGAAGACTTGTAAATCCTTAAACATCTCCCCATTTGTTATCAGTTTTGTTCACTCATGGATACAGTACAAATTGTTTTATAGACACTATGTGCTTAAAAGAGGGTTTTTTTCTTTTTCTCACAATTTATCCTTGCGACTGTTCAATCCATCCAGAAATAATCTTTGCAAGTTAGCCCTTCCAGCCATTTCATACATTGCTTTCAGGGTATGATATCTGCAGTTGCTTTAAAAGCAGTTCAGATATTTCCATCAACATTTATCAATAAGCTTTCAAAATGACCGTAGAATTCTTATCCACAGAACAAAGTCGTCACTGTATGCAAAGGTACCAGTTTTTGTACTTAAAGGAAATCATTTTAGAGGTATAAATATTATATATATTCTTCTTGTAAGGTTTTGAAAATGCTTCTTTTAGTCGTGCTTCTTTTCCTTTGCTTTATTGGAATTATTATTGTTTGTCTTTAATCATATAACTGGAATCTTGACCTGAAAGTTCACTCATTGAATTCAGGCACATCATAGATATTGTACATGATGTGTGTGTTAAATCCACCATCATTTTTGTTGTTCAAAATAAGTTTGCAATTTTTGTTTCAGATGAAGAAGACAGGCATGTAATTGGAAGTTATGATTGCTCATTTGTTAGTGATTTAAGCAAGATTAACCCTACAAAAAATACAGAAACACTTGGTGAGTAAATATTTAAGCTTTTTGCTGATATCCTGAGACTACACCTTTTCTTACTATTACTGTAGGCTCTTTTTTTTTTTCCCTTTAGATGAATTGCTGTATAACTTTTTTGAATATTTTGGAAACTTTGATTTCAGAAAGAATTCCTTAAATCTTCGAAAGGTAAGTGCATTTCAATGTCTCATCGTTATCTACTGAATTCCTCTTTACTGTTAGAGAAACAACAGTTGTTAACCATTTCTGTGAACATTAATTGCATATACAAAGTAAACTGGTGATATATAAAAACTGAGTTCTTTTTATGAAGTAAGTGAGCTTATGAAGTAAGTGAACTTGTCAGCAAGCCGCCTAGTGTAACGTTTTAATGGTGCTGCAGCATTTCTTGGGTATATTGAGGAGCACAAACTCTAATGTTAAGCCTGTAGGTTTTCTTCTTTTTTATATTTTTCCCCCTCTACTATTGTGCATCAAAAGTGGCTGTTTTAGAATGGCTACTTCTTTGATTCTGTGGGAAGAGACCTTTTTAAATGTCATGACATACAGAAAAGGTGTTACAAATCCTGTAGGCCAATGCACTTCTGCATTTGAACTTAAGAGTCCAGATCCAAACAGTGTCCACATTTAATCTTGTAATTTAGTTTTGAAACCTTCTGCTGACATTTCAGTTTCCTATTGCAGTTTGCACTAGCATCCAGTGTAGGCACTTGTGGTTCAGGGAGCGTGACAGTTAACAGGGTCATTCTGTGTTTGACCAGAGGTCTGCACCACCGTTTTGGTTTCTGCACGCATTTTGCTCATACTGTTTGTTCAGGTGTATGTGCATGCATACCTGAATACACAGACACACTCAGAAGATAAGGATTTTGGACAGTGCTCATGTTGATCCTAGAAACTGTTAAGCTGCAGAGTCTTTCTTTTTATGCCACAAAAAGACAAGCAGAAGCCTCCACATGGTGGAGCCTAGAGTAGGCAGGTGAACTGTTTGTGCTGTACTTCATATTCAGCCAATCCTTTGGGCCTCAGGGCAGGAGAGCTGTAGCACATATGTGACTGCTTTCTCAGTTAGCGAGCATAAACTGGTAAACTGGTACTAGAGCTTGTAGTGGGGTTGTATTAAAGAATAGGTCAGCAAAGGAGCGCTGTTGTGCACAGAACTGTCAGTGCATTTAAATAGCAAACTACAGTCTCAATAAAACCAGCCTTTTACTTTTGAGTGACAAAAAATAGGCTGTAGTCTGAAGATCTCTATACTGAACTGTGAGAAACTTTAGCCAAGGCAGTAATCATGTTTTCTTATACCAGCTCTTGATAAGCACTGAGAGGGGAATGGTTCAAACATATAGAGTACTTGTAGTAGTTTAGCAAACTGGGCTGTGTAGGTTAATATGAGACACTCATTCTGCTCCATGCACATGGGGCAATAGGAGTAGAAGACTGTAGTGAGTGAAAATTTGTACTTGTAGAAAAAAAAAAAGGAAATTGCCAAATGGTTGGTCTAAATTCTACTTGTGTGTTATTTATCTTGAAGGAAATGTATGTTGAATGTACTAGGGAAAACAACCACTGAGAGGATTCAGAGAGGAGTCATCATACAGTCAGATTAACAGGGAAATTACCATGCTTAATTATCACAAAAAAGTTCTCTAGTAGGTCAAAACGCTTTTATTGTTAGTGCCAATGCTAATAACTCAGGTGATTTGTTATTTGCTGTGCCTGTAACACATGTACAACTTTGGCTTTAACTATCTGCAGGGAAAGGAAGTAAATAAACCTGAGTCGTCTCCTCTTTATATCTGGAATCCCTTTGAACAAGACCTTAATATCAGCAAGAATGTTAATCAGCCACAGCTGGAGAAATTTGTCGCTTTGGCCAGAGAAAGTGCCTGGATATTACAGAAGGAAGATAAAACTCAGCGAATGATCAGTAAAGAGCCCTGGGGACTGGCAGCGCTACTGATACCATTTGGAAAAAACAATCCCAACATGATCAAGAATAGGGTGAGAGGAATAGGGAGTGAAACAATCAAAAGCCTCTTGGACTCTTTGAAGTTAAGTAACATGAACAATCTACAAAAAGCAGTGGGAAAATGACTTTCAGTTTGGAAGCACAGTAGCTGCTATTCTGTTTTAGGAATTGAATGCGACACAGACTGGAGGACATTAACATTTCTATTATGAAGAAGTGGAGAGTCAAATGACTTCTGTTTTCCATTGCCATGCTTTCTGTACAGGTCTGCTTTGCTCCTCTATATATTCTCCTCCTTAGTCTCCATTTCTCCATCTGTTCTGTGAACGAAGAACATGCAAATTCAACTTTTACAGATACCTTTTTGGAATTTGCCTGCAGCTAGGCAAAGTTTTTATCAAAGATATGGACAGGAGGAGCAGGGGAAAAGCCTTTGGGAATTCTGTTGGCTAACACACAAATGATGTGTTAAACAAAAAGCTCCAGAAGCAACAACCTTTCAGTGAAACCACATCTTAAAAGAAGATGAATGTTAGTACTGTTGCTTCCATTGCAGCCACTTTCTGGGAGTCAGTAAAACTGCAGTGCATGTGTCTATTTTTGTAATTGTTTTTCATTCATGTAGGTCGTGCTAAGACACAATAAAGAGGATGGAATTGGATGGTAGGGTTTGCAGTGTCATAAAACATCACTCTTCATGGATTCTACAACTGTTTCATACTGGAAAAGTGGGTTTACTACTATATATACCCTCTGTTCTCAAATTTCTTCAATTTGGTCTTTATTCATATGTGCATCCATACAAGTTGTTCAACAACTCAGACATACCCACTCCTCTGTCCCCTTGCCTTCAGCGTCACTTTGAACTCATATTTCATGTCCCAAAGGGCTTTTGCAGTCACTTTTTGCTTCATCTCTCTGTTCCCCACAGAGATCCATAGGGGATCGCTGTTATCCTTGAATCCAGTCCTGCCTCGTCTTTCAGGTATATTAAGCAGAGTGCTGCCCATCACCCTACCAGACTGGCTGGACTGTTAGGGTCAATATTCCTCGTTGGCTCAAAGGCATCACTGAGTTCTCAGTGCATCCACCACAGAAGTGTGTGTTTTGCACGGAACTAGACTGGACAGAAAGGGAAATGGAGAACAGGGACAAATGACGGACAGATGTTCCAGGTAGATTCATAAGTTTTCTATCTGGCCAGAGCCACTTATGTGCCCTAAAAGTGTGCAACTTTGATATGAACAACTACACACACTGTTGTTGTTACTCTTAAGAGAAATTTAGTACGAGAAATTATGTAAAGAGAACATACTCTAGCTAAAGTATTAATGTTCATGATTAGTTTTATTTTCAGTCAGATTTTTGTGCTGCAGTGGTATATGATTTTGTGTGGAATTTCTATTAATGTTTACTGGGCTTGTATATTAGTATTAACAATTGAAAAGGGTGTTTTCCCATTTTCTTGAGGTATGCTTACTGGAAAATATATGGGAGTAATGCATACTACCAAAGCAATGAGATAAAATTTTGTTTCTCCCTCAGGGGAAGGAAGACTAGTCTTCAGCAGTTAGTACTCTAAACTGTTAAGTCTTGAGTGACTTAAAGACCATCTGTTAGATCAACTCCCTATTAATTTATTTGAATTTTAAAATAATATTTGTGTGTATTCATAAATACTTTTATCAAAGGAATGACTCGCATATTCATTATCCTAGTTGTAGGAATTCTCATATTAACTTTTTCAAGACTGCAAGTAGAAATACAATTCTAATGTGCTAGTGAGTGAACTCCTTTTGGGTGGCTGGTATGAAATTTATTGTAACTTGTTATTGGCATTAAACCAATCTTTTTGGTACCAAGCTTGGCACTAATGCTGTAAGGAACCTTGATATTTATAGAACCTAGAGAAATGGTTTTTCCAGCAATAACTATTCAAGCTATCAGGATGGTACTTGATATTTTTATAATTATATAGAATGGATAGCACTGCAGTAGAGTAATAAGAAAATGGCCTACCTACACTGGAGATATACACCAGAATGGTGACAGTGTATACCTGCTCCTGAGAATATATTTGTATTGCTTCACTGTGATCAAAATAAGAAAGATCTGATAAGAATTTTGACACCTATGCACAAGTTATACGCAGTTAAAGATCAATAAACTTAAAACACTTAAGCCACTCTGAAACATCCCTATGGGAATAGTTTTGAGCAACTGCGGTGCATGCAGGCCAATTTCTTAATTTCAGGTAATTTTTTTTTTTTTTTTTTTTTTTTTTTAATGATCTATAAGTCCAGGGAGCTGGAGGCCAGCTCTGATGACTGTTCCCTGCTCTCAACTGGTCCTGCAAGTCAGCAGCTTCGTCATCTTTGGTGCTATAAACCAGGTAGCCTATCTGATTTTGTGGAGGAAGCTCCTCTTTGGGGCTGGGAAGCAGCCTGTGAGAGCCCTGCCCTGTGACACTGCTGGGACAAAAGCCACCTCTGGGAAGAGAAACTAGACAGGGAAGAAGGATCATGTCGTGAGGGGATGGGAGGATGTTTAGCCAAGCAAGGTGGCCTGATTTCTTGAGCACACAAGCATATCTGTGCTGAAAACATTCAGTCTTGACAATGTTGTTTTGCCCTTAGAAACAAGAATGGGTTGTTTGTCCAGAGAGCAGCATGGAGGTGGTGTGTGCTTGAGAGCTTGCTCATATGTTCTAATGACGTGAAAATAATGTCTCAGAGTGATGCAGTGAGTCTTAATTCTCATAAGTTAAATAAGAGGTTGGGAATACAATTTCACTGTGGCAGAAGAGCAGCAGGGAACAGATCTGTGCCCCTGCAATGGAGCACAGTGCACACAACGGACCTAGTCTTTGGTGTGTTGCTGCATCTACAGAGAGCACCATGCAGAGACACTAGTGCAGGGGATGGATCTGTGCTTCACGAGGAACCATGTTCTTACAGCAGTATGTCCTAGTTCTTGCAAAGACAGACAGTTTTTATTTAAATAATTTTGCCAACAAACAGGCTAAATGTTTCTGCTGAGCTCAGCTCAAGCAAACTTCATATTTTGGACCTGAGCTGCTGTGAAGATCTGCTAAATCAAGAGCTAGAAAGTTTCTCAAAGTGAAATCATTCTGTTAAGTGGAAACCTCTGTATTTTGAATGATTTATCTTGCTCGTTGCAGAATTACCACTGGAGTTCTGTTCTGGTACAGAATTGGTCTACATATGGTCTCATGGTCTGACATCCTGTGAGGTTTGTTTAAAACAAGGAGTAGGATTTACGTAGGTCAAACCTGTGTCTGGGGAAAACATCCCTCCCTTGATATGATTCCGATAGCTGCCTTGTGCCGAACCACTGCTTCATCTCTGAGACCTGGTTTGGTGGGGATTTGCTGTTGTGTTGAAACCTGGGCCAGAGACTGTGCGTTTGAGCAAGACAGTCCTTTCAGTACCCAGAGTACTGAAATCTACATCTCTGATTGTGTAGCTGTCCCTCATTTTGTAATCTGTCAGCCCTTTATTTGCTGGGTGGTTTAAGCTGGATGTCATGTCGGGTTATCCAGAAGTTGATTCTCTCTTCTATCATGCAATAAATACTAGTAACTGGATTTCGGTGCCTGGTGAGCTGTTGGTTTGATCTGATTGGAGAGAAAAAAAAATTTTAATAAGGGTGATATTTTTAAGCAATTTAAAATCCTTCTTTAGCATTCAGCATCACTGTTGGAATACAGTGCTCTCCGGCATGCTTGCTCTGGGAGATGGGCTTGCAGCAAATATGCATGTGCAGTTCTTCTAGTTAATTCTCTGTGGAATATCTGTTTGCAGTGCTCTTAGTTTCAAAGATTTCCTTCCCCTTTGCTTTTTTCCTATAGTCATTCTTTTCATTACATCTCATCTGCTTTAATCTGTAAAAAATAGTGGTCATTTTGGCCACATTGCTCTCATGGTGCTCTCTTTGCAGTGCAACTTTACTGCTTACTTTCTTGTATAGATTGAGCCTCTTTCCTGTTGCCTTGTCAATGCCTCGTGGAGTGGCCATTAACAGGGCAAGACAGGTCGTACCTATACAGAGCAAGTATTTTAAGAAGTCTGTTTTGTTTTCTGATATTACAGGTTTCTTAACTGAAGTTTCATGCAATTTTTTTGAGAGGCACTTTAGGCTTTGAAATGATTTCTGTTTCCCTGTTATTATTTTCAATGTCTTTTATAGAAAGATTAAAAGATGAATGTTGAGTTCTCTTGTGGATGCTAATTTCTACTAAATGTAGATGTAACCCCATACTGAGAACTTGTATGGAGCATCTCCCTGAACATCTTCTATGTTTTATCCATAAGGCTGATGGGTGAAGAAAAACAGAATTCCTAAGATATAGACTGCTGTTCATGCTCCTACTTCCATGGGATGGAGCAGCACCTGTGACTCTGTATCTCCTCTTTCTCATTCTGGACACAAGTAAAACTCTGCTCTTCTTGCAAAGAGAAGATGCATAGTTATTAGATGTTGTCTGAAAACAATATTCTTTCCATTTTTTTCTGTATTAGAACTAGTATTGGAGTCTTACAGGACAGGAGGAAGAACCTGGAGAATATATGAAGGCCTCATATTCCAAGTAAATAGATAAACGATAATTACTACTAGATTAATTGCCAAGACTAATTATATATTGAAGAGTGATGCCTAAAACAGTCCAGCAGTAATAGGATGTTTAGCAGGATTTATGGAACCAATTTGATTCCTCGTACAGTTTTCTGTAGGCCTCCCATGGATGTGCCACTTGTTACAAAAGGGTGAGACTACAGAAAGCATACTGAAGGGAAATAGAAATGTCCAGTTTATAGGAAGGTGATTATTTAGGCACCTAAGTAAAAAAAAAACATCCTTAACCCCATCCAGGAATGGGATTCAGAGATCTAATGACTCCAGAAATACAGTATAGAGAATGATTCTGTGGATCCTTATGTGCTTCATACCTTTTTCTTCTGATAATTAATTTTAAATAGCTATCAAAAGACAACTATAACTGCTTGATATATGAGCTTGCAAAATATATTCTAATTTGAAATGAATATAATCTTGTTTTGTTGAACCATTAAAGACATTAGTTGCTAGAGTTATGTTATAAAATCCATGTTTAAGAGAGTTTGAGTTGCAGTTGGCTTAGCAATGCAGAACATTACCTTTTTTGAGTAATCCTAAAAATGCAAATGTTTATTGATAGCAACAGGCATTCGTGCTTTTTCAAGTCATGCTCTATGATTTAAGGTCCTTTCTTCCTCACAATAGACAATAATCTTTGAAATGCTCTTTGCAAGTAATTAACTTCCTATTTCTGCTAGGAAATAAATAGAAAAGATCTCCTATATGTTTGTCCTAGTAAACTGCAGTTCAGTTGTCCTGTTCCAAGTTTTCAGTGAGATAAAGGATACCTGACGCTTTCCTTCCCCAGAGGTAGGTTGCATACAAAAATGAGAACACGTTTTGTAGAGCAGTGATTTTCAGCTTATGATCTCTGAACCCCTCAGGATCTGGGGGAAGTATGTCTGAAGAACTCTCTCAAAAAAAAAAAAAAAAAAAAAAAAAAAAAAAAAAAGGCAAGAAAGCAGTCCCCTGCAAAAGCCAACCTGGTTCTCAGCCAACTTAAATTCAGCAAACAGAAGTTTTTAACTTTTAGTATTTTCCACACAAAACCAAGGTCAAAGGAACTACTATTAAGTCATGAATGGAGAAGACATTTATTGCATTTTGTCACTTTAGCATCATTTTATGACTAATAGAGTCTAAGTGATTGTGAAAAGCTTTTCCCTGTCACTTAGAAAACATGGTTTCATGGTTTCTAATGAAGAGAGAAGATAAACTGTTTTGGATGGCTGACAAATTCTGAATGATATCTCTTCATGGGCAGAGAAGATTGTTGCATATTTTGTGTGTGAGTTTTTTGGGGTTTTTTTTTTGTTCTTTGTTTTTTTCCTAGCAGGATATGTAAAGTTCCTGAACCTTGCCCTGGCAAAAAACTTGCATTTTATCCTTATAAATTATAAAGGGAGAATACAGGCATCTCAGTTTGTCTTGATTTAATTTTATCCCACAAGTATAGGGTTACAAGTATGTGGCAGTTAGGCATGAGTGATATGATTTTATGCTCCAAATGCTGATAAGAGAGAAGCTTCGGATCACATAGGTTAACGCAGCCTTGATTCCAGGGCACCTAGTCTGAATCTCCGGCGCTGTTTTAGGGTCCTCTTGCCGTGGCTGCAGAAGTCCATAAATATTAACTAATGGCAGCTGCTCCCTCCCTGTAGGGTTGCCCTCCTCGGAGTTAATCTTTCTGATCCAGTGGGGACCCTTCCTTGCCAAGCCGACCCATGGGCTTTCTGAAGTCATCTGTTTGTTTTACCTGCCTTTTAAGCCTGAGGAGGCAAAAAAATATTTTGTCATCCGCATTCCCAGCAGGCTTCTTCCTTTTGACTCCAATAGCAGCAGGACACAGCCCTAAAATTCTTCTCAGATAGAGTGGACAATGATGTTATAGCATGGACGTCTCTACTGCTCATGTTTGTGCAATTTATGTGTTTGTGCAAAATTCCCTAGCATCTTTATTCTGTTGGCTTTTGTTTTGTTTTTATGATGAGCTGATTTATTTTTCTGTGGCTTAATGAGCTGGAGCTTTCGAAGTTGTGCTTCCCTCTCTCCCTTGTTATTCCTGGCAAAAAAACAGAATTTAAAGTTAAGCCTCTTCTTGCGGGATGTTTTTCTTCTCCGTGATAAACACAGAATACGCCGCTGGGGTCACGAGAGCGGTAGGTGAGGGGATTCAGCTGAAACCGCTCCGCAGAGAGTTCTGCGTCTTGCCGGGTGCTGCCCTCGCTGCAGAGGCAGCCCCGATTCCTCTCGGATCGCGCCGCGGGAACGCGACTCCCACCGCTCGCGATGTAGGTCATAGCGGGGCACGTTGGCATCGCAGCTCCCAGACTTTACAAAGAAGTCTGGGAATGGGAAGGATTACAGAAAAAGCCCTATTCTGTTACTGCTTAAATTGCTCCCCTGGCAGCGGGAGGCTATCAACAGCTTGGTGTAAAATAGCTGTTCTCCGGCTGGCATAGATGGAGGCGGTCTGTATAGGAGGAGGTTTAATTTTGCAGATTAAACATCTCATTTACTCTTTACCTCAGCTCTGCAGTCGAATTCCAGGCCCGTGTCAAGGAGATGGCCCTTAGAAATACTGCATCGCGCTGTTCCGACATGAGCTCCTGACAGCAGTTTGTGTTCGCGTAGACATTTCATGTACCTCAGAGTCAGGGGGAGCCGGCAGGTAGCTTGGCTGGCTCAGGGTTTTCCTTGCAGTCCTGCGGCTTTGGATGTCTGCCGCCGTGCTTCAGAGCCTCGCTACCTGTCAGCTTTGCTTTCACCTACTCAGTCAACATCAGCTTCACTTATCCACAGGAGATGAAGGCATTGGGCACATAATTTTCCTTAACCCAGCGCTGTATTTTATTGGACACGCCACTGCACATCGTCACAGTGTCTTCTTGTGTGGAATATGGCAGCTTTCTCCTGCTGTCTCTTTTCCGGGAAATTCTTTGCTTATTGAAGATCGAGAACCAAATGTCCATCCCTTTCCCGGTGTGAGTGCTGGAGGGATGGCCCTCACAATGCTTTTATTAGGTAGACTGGGAAATCTCAAGCGTATCGGTATCATACACTCTTTGGAGCATGGCGCATCTCTGCATATGCCCCCGAAAGCACCTCATGCTCCAGTTTCCAGGGTTGTTTGTCCGCTCCTCTGCTACCTTCATACATTGACAACAGCTCCAAATAATACAGCTCTACAGCGAGGAGAAACCCCAGAGCAAGCTGTGCATGCCCATTCCGGGGAGAGAAGCTCTTTCCCAATGACACATCTTCCCGCACTGTCTGCTTTCTCATATTACGAAGCAAAATGTGGAAAGCCTTGTAACATTGACTGAATACAAGCTACGACGACCATTGCAGCCAAAGGATATTTTATTAGGCTGTGCATCATACACATTCAAGGACATATTTATTCTCTCTGACTCCATAACTCCACATCTGAGTAGGTTTTTGAAGCAGTTGTAGCTGGTGTTCCTCAGTCGGGTCACATGCATGTTTATTTTTCTCTGCAAATGGAAATGTCCTGGACGTGATATTGTCTAAGGATCCTACTTTTGTTGGCATCTTTACTGGTGCAGTGTGGACTATCGTGAGACTGTCCCATCCTCTATCTGTCACTCCTAACCATTTATTATATTGTCCGGTTGGTTTTCAGCTAATTATTTTAAAGAAATCTATCTTGTACATGAAAATTTCTGAGGTGATAGTAGGTATGAAATAAAAATATGTGGAATCAAAGATTGCAAGTTAGAACTCAGAAGGGAAGTAGGTGGTAACTTTGGTATTTTTATTTCAGCCTCCAAGTGAGAATTTGATTTAATCTATCTTCTAAATTAAGCCTCACCACCAAGAAAATAAGCTAGGAAAACTCAGTGTGCCTGCTTAAAGGTCAAGTTTCTCTTCCTAGTACCGCTGAAGCTCTAGCCAAGGTGTTTGCGTAAGTATTGGTAGCTCAACGGCTTTCAGCAGAACTCGGTGGCTGAGAGTCTCGATGGTTATTAGTGATTGCGAGTAAACGCCTAAAGTTTATCGGAAGGGGTTTCTGCACTCCGAGATGAAACAGTAGATTAGGACAGAACACCGAGTTATGACAAAGAGGAACACTTTTATCTAAAAGCAGCTTGAACTTTTGAAGAGCTCTGAGGTCAAACACCAAATCTTTTTAGGTGACTTTGAAAGGTCACCGACTTGCACAGCAGTTTATGCTGGGAGGAAGAGCTGGAGCTTGTCACCTGCTGCAGCATCACGCTGAGATGAAGGGAGAGCAGCCCTGGCGAGCCAGCAGCACCTTGCAGTCCTGCCTCTGGTCTGTGGATGAGCTAATGTATGCTTGAAAGAAAGGGAATTCATCTGGAACTTAAAAACTGATCCAATAAATAGCTCGGTGCTGTGATAAAAGCATAGCTCACTTTTTCAAATTTTCAAAAAAATCTATTGAGATATTATAATGGTATTTAATATTTCCACTATTTTTTCACTAAAAGACCTGGCAAAAGGAGTATAGGTTGCACAATGTATTTCTCGTTGTAGTATCTAACACCAGATTGAGTAGCACATTAGGACATCTTTTGAAAAGACTTAATCACACTTTCTTTTGATTGTCAAGACTGAAGATTGTATTTAAACAGTGTACTGTTTACATCTGTTGTACTGACCTATTTTTGTATCTAATTTAATCTAATTCAGTTAAAAAAAAAGCTACTTTGAAAGACATAGTGCTTTTTGTCTGATTCCTATAAAACCTGAGATAAATGAGGTCCTCCTTGATTTTAGCTGTTGGCACTGATGAAGCAGCTGACAAAATAGGATATTATCATATGAAGACAAAAAGATACTGTTTCTGTGAGTCAGAAAAGTATAAAGTTCAAGACTGGATTTTCCCATCATTCAAGAAAATTCTTATTCTTTCCTCACAGTTCTGAAGCATTTTATAAATATCTATGCAGAAGCTTTTTTTCTGATATAATATGCGACTCTGTTTCTGAAAACAGTACCATTAAACTCCTCTATATAATAAGCAGAAGCCTAGATTCTGTGAAACAGCTTTGTTATAACTCAAGGGTGAAATAGTGCCTTCGACCCTAGTGAGCTCATATGTTGAATCAAGAGCAAACTCAAGGCTGTTGAATTTTTAACTATGGCTCAGCTCTGACAACAAGCTAAGTTGTCTTTTACAAATATTAAAAGCATTTTTTACGCTTTTCTATTTTTCATGGTTTTTAGCATGGATGGTGCATCCATGTGAGATAAAGTGGGATAATTGTTTCTCTAAATTTTTAACAGTGAAAATATTTGGATTAAATGCTGCCCCAGTTGTAACCCCATGCAATTCTAGCCATAGCGGGCACTGACTCTGCCTATGATACTTAAACCTTCCGTGAAGACTGGCAGCAGCAGAAGGCACATTTGCTTTGGTGACTCAGCACAGGCGAGGACAAGACGACCTTGGAGACTGCTACTTTTCCTTGTCCCTCTATTAACATGAAAAAGTCTGAATTTCTCTTCTGGAAAAAGGAGGAAAAGAGCCTGTTTCCTCCACAATGTCTATGTCTATAGCAATGTCTGTACTGCCTAAGCCCTGCTAGGGATGCAATGAAAAGCCCATTTTCTGCACACACACTTGAAAAGAGCAAGTCCCTTGGTACAGTGACAGTGTGAAAACTGCTAATTCTGTTCTCTTCCTTTTAAAGGATTTACACAGCTTGAAAAGGTTTATTTTGTTTTTCAAAATCCGTGAGCAGAGGCCGGCAAAGCCCTGCTGTCAGCACGTGAAGGAGCAGAGTGACTGTGTGGCGTCGCGTGCAGCAGAGCTGTGTGCCAACACCGGCACCCCCAGTGACCTGGGCTCATGACCAACGCGCTGCGAGCGCCTGGGTTTCTGCACAGGTCACCCTGCCTTATGGCTTTTGTTATCCACTTTGCTTAAAAGCAGGAGAAACCTTTTCTGAGTGAGAAGCTGTTGATTGATGAGTGCACAGTGGATTAGTCTGCAATAGAAATGCTGTCTGCCGTTTCGAGAGTCTCCCCTTTCGAGCTGGTGACGCTCGAAGAGCAGGTTGTGGGTCTGCCGTGTGCAAACGTGAAGCTTAATCCCTGTAGGTAATTAGCTCTGCCGTGCAAACCCTGCCCGCTGCCTTTCCTGCCCCATGTGCAGCTGCTCCGCGTGCTGCTCCCTGCGCCGCTCCGCAGGGTCTGCCCGGGAGCCCGGGGTCCGGTGGGATATGGGGATATGGGGCTATCCGCTGGGATACAGGCTGCACCGCAGCAGCCCAGGGTGGGCTCTGGGCTAGGATCTCCCGTCTTTCTTTGCCATTTGCTTCATGCTTTTCATGGTGGTAAAAGACAAACAAGTCTGGTCCTGAGCTGTGTGTTGCATCCCTCTCCTTTGGCTCATGCCCACTTCTGAATCTCATTCTTTTCTCTCCATTATGCTTAGAAAAGCATTGGGAAGGTTATCAAAATAAATGGTTCCTACTCTCTGTCTGCTTTATCTTTTACCTGCCAGCTTATCTAGTGCTGGATTGCTGGATGACTTGCACCTTCCTGGTGGTAAATCCATGTCCTGGACAAGTAACATCCTCGTCCTGCACAATCGATAGCTAGGAGCAGGGCAGATCAGAAGATGGGGAGAAACCCTCCCATCTTGCAAAACTCTCCGCACCACTTGCCCTCATGTTATGCAGCTCTCTGTCAGCCCAGAGGTTCGGCCTGAGAGCATTATGTCCAGCCTTAACTGAAACAACTTTTATCTGTTGGGATTTGACCCACCACCATGGGAAAGGTGGCGGGGTGCAAAGCTCTCCACCCCAGCACGTGCAGGGCGGCCGTGTGGAGCTGGCCTTGCAGTGGTGCGTGATGCACTGAAAAGGACAGATTGGGTGGTTACTCTCAGGAGTTCTAACTCGGTGGGTGGGAAGATGCAGTAGATCATAATTTTGGATTACTTCAGAGCAGTGCAGAAGACTAAACTTTACATTGCTGTTCCCTGTCAAAAAACATTTACTGCTTAACTGAACCAAAGCTGAGACTCCCCATTGCTGTTACATGAAGTTAGACACGGCACCACAGGGTGCAGGTTACTTGGCTATTGGTGTGTACCTAAGTGCATCACTTCAAGTACCTGATGGAGCTGAATGTGCCACCCACCCACGGTGTGCACTCGCAGCCAAGGAACGGATGTGTTGATGGATTTTACTGGCGTATGTTTCGAAAAGTTACAACAGAGTGCTTGGAAAACTTTGAAAAGCAAAGGAGGTGTCTGGCTCTGCCAGGAAAAACATCTCCTAAAGAGAGAGGATAAATTACTTCTACGCAGCGGGGTCACTTTCTGGAAAGGCAAATGGCGCCAATAGTCATGGGATAACAGAAGCATTTAATGTAAGAAGGTGATCTCTTTCAGCATGAAATTAGACATCTGCTTTGCCTGCCACAGACCTCATGGCATCAGCCCTCCCTCTGCTTGGTTTTTCTTTCTCAGTGTGAGGTTGAGAATTCCTGTGCAGAAAAGGCCTATTTTTAATGCAGAATAGCTGCTTCTCAGGGGCACACATCAAAGCCATCAAAGTGCTCCTGGCGCTGCTCTGAACCAACCTGCCTCACCTGGCCTCTTCTCCTTTGGCCGAGGCTATCGTTTAGAAAGGGCTTTGCTGAAGTCCAAAGGGTGTTGGGAAACTTTGCCAGCCCTTTCACAGATTTCTCTAAAATATAATTTCAAAGAAAGTCTTCCCTGTTCAAACCCTTCTAAACATGACACAGAAAAATGATACCTCATTTTCTCATAAAGGAAGGCATCTTATAAAATTCTCACTAGTTCAGGCGTATTCTTTCAAGCCCTGCTGAGTAGAATCATAGAATCACAGAATGCCTAAGGTTGGAAGGGACCTCTAGAGGTCATCTAGTCCATCCCCCCTGCACACGCAGGGCCACCTAGAGCACGTGGCACAGGGCTGCATCCAAGCGGGTCTTGAAGATCTCCGGAGAAGGAGACTCCACAACCTCTCTGGGCAGCCTGTTCCAGTGCTCTGTCACCTGCACTGTCAAAAAATTTAATGTAATAGCTGAACTGTTTAATGTCTGTGAAGTTCTACAGACTCTTCCACCAGGGCTGAAAGCTGGAAGGCCCAGGATATCAGGCCCCTGACTGCATAGCCCTCCCAGCAGATACCACGGTAGTTCAAGTGTCCCATGAGGACAGGGGTGTGGAAACACAAGACTTCTTTGAGAGGCTTCTTCTATTTCTTCCCGGGCGGGCAGGCAGTAGCAGACACCGTGCACCGTCACTCGTGTTGCTGCACGCGCTCACCCCAGCCCACGGGCTCTCGCTGGCTGCCCTGTCCTTCAGAGGTGCTCCCGCTGCGCTCCGGCAGAGCACGGCTGCCCCATCGCCACCTTCCCAAGCGCCTGTATCCATCCGTGGCAGCGCTGCGGTCACACAAACCCTCCCAACACTCTGATCCCTGTGATATCACAGCCCTGCAACCACACACAGGGGGCATCCAGCTCCCCTGTTTTGCTGGCCATGCTGTGTGCATGGCAGAGAGGGCCCCAGTCATGCTCGAGAATTTCCCAGGAAAGGCGTGAGAGGCTCCCTGGAAAGGTTCAGAGGCCTCCCTTGCAGTGCTGCCCTCTCGATGCTTCCTCACTGTGTGCGTGCACTTGGGCTGAACCCCTTTTTGCCTGGTTTTCTAAGTTCTAAGGCCTCTCTTGTCCACACTACCCTGCACCCTTTGCTTCCAAAACTGGTCAACCAATTCTTCTTGTATTTGTGGCTCCTCATCTCCCTCCCCATTGTTCATAGCTTGAAGGGCTCCTCTTCCAGTGTCCAGCTTGGTGGGAAAGATGATTTTGCCCTGCTTGGCCAGGTGGTTCCTGTCTCTTCCTAGCAGGCTTCTGTCCTTAGAGGCCATCCCATGGTTGTAAAAGGTGAATCCCTGCTGCTGCCACCAGCTGTGCAGCCAGGTATGGATGAGACAGGCTTTGCAGAGTCCCCGCTGTTCTCACAGTCCCTGGTTCTAGCAGGGGCAAAGCCTGCACACTTACTCATCTGCTGGTATCTTTGGGACATATTTGGAGATTTCAGCTTCATTTCCCAAAGGAGGAGAGCTTTGGCACAGGTTTTCCTGGCACCACACTCCCGCAGCACCTCCCATTGTCACATCCCAGCAAGGGCTGCCACTGCTGCATCTTTGCTTGGAAAGATGCAACACGCCTGTTTAAACATACAGAAAAATGTAACCTGCTTCCTGGGATGTACCTTAGCATACTGTACGATTCTCCTGTAAGATTAGTGATTGTAAAATGGTCTATTAGAGGGTAAGAGCAGCTTCCAGCTGTACAGCCTGCCACTAGGGCTGTAAAAAACTGAGCTACAGCAGGGGAGAGAAGCTATGCAAGTTTTAAGACAGTGTTTCAGCTCCGATGTGCAGACTTACATGTGCCCAGGGGATTTCCATGCTAAAAACAATCTTGGTTCCAGGTGCTGAGCTCCCGCTCAAGGCTCTCTTATGAGAGATAACTTTGCATGGAAAGACGCTGCATGGAGCCCCTGTTGTGCCCCCCACACCTGCTGGGGATGCTTGGGATAAGCGTGGCAGCGGCTGTGGCAGGATGCTGTAGCGGTGGTTGTGGTGCGATGCGGTACGGTAGCAGTGGTTGTGGTGCGGTGCGGTGGCAGTGGCTGCAGTGCATGCAGTGGCAGCGGCTGTGGCCCAATGCTGTAGCGGTGGTTGTGGTGTGGTGCGGTGGCAGTGGCTGCAGTGCGTGCGGTGGCAGCCGGCCGCCGTCAGAGGGTGGCACAGGCTGCACGTTGCCGGTCGTGGCACGGGACAGCGGCAGCGGGAGCAGCGGAGGGCCGAGGTCTCTGCCGTCCCGGCAGCCCCGCTCCGCTTTCAGCACGGGGGCGCAGGGCTCTCCGCACCCCGCTCAAGTGCTGCCTTCTGGCCTCAAGGGCGACCACAGCGGCTTCTGCTTTTCTTGGCCAGAGGAAGTGGAGCATTTTGGAGGGAAGTAGTTGAGCCCTCGCTATAGGCGCCCCTGGGTGCCAGCCCACCCTTGGCAGCCCCTGGCACCAAGGATGGCACTGGCAGGGCTTGTCACAACCCAGCTGTAAAAACGTGCCTGTCCAGGCACACAGATTTGCTTGCTTGTTTGTTTGTTTTGTTATTGTTTTTTTCCCTTTATTTTTTTTAAATGCCTTCCAAATTCATGAGGGTCACAACAAGCCATGGCCAAGCACAGTGAAGAGTGTCCAGCTCTTGCTTTCCAACCTGCCGGTCCTCATGCGTCAAGAGAGCAGGTATATGCTGAAGTGACAGTGTGTCTGAAGTGCTCGCCTGCCCTTTGTGCTTGCTTTCTCAGGCAGAAGAACACTCTCCAATTAATAAACCACCCTAGATGTTCCCAAAACGATAGTTTGGCCTTTGCCTGTCCATCTGCAGAGTGCCCAGACAGGGATGCATGAGACCCCCTTGTCCCTCATCCCAGCCAGGCCTCAACCCCAGACTGCTCCCCATCTTCCATGTCCCCATCTTCTGTTTTGGATGCCAGAGCCCACTCTGGCATCACGCAGACGCTTTGCTCCTTCTCTGCTTTTCCAGTGAGCATGGATCTTTCTTGAGCTTCAGCCATGGATTTTAGACACTGTTAAGTGGAAAGACTGTCTATCCATGAAAGCGCAGTACACTGGCTGTATGTAGCACAAAAAGATGTCAAAGGCAAGGCTCACAGTCACCACAACAGGCACAGCAGCTCCCGCAGACCAAAACAGAAGAGCGAGTGCCCAATTTTAAGCCCGCGTCCCAACCAGTTGAAGGTTCTTTTCAACAGACTCCAATTAAACTCCAAATTCTGGAGTGCAGAGTTTAAACTTGGAGAGATGGTCCTACCTATATGCTGGATTAGAAAATGAGAAGCATTCTATAAGTTTTTCTTTGTAATTTAACAGAAAATGAATTATATGGTGTCACTGTCTACTAAATTGCATATCACCAAAGAATAATTTCTACAGAATCCATTGAGTTAATAATCCATATTAATTCTGCAGGATTTTGCATGAGGGGGGAAAAGGCAAGCTAAACAGTATATTTGGACTATGTAAATATGAAATAGGGGCTGTTTTCTTTTTTGGACCACATCTCAAGATATTTCCCTCACAAGCTGCTTAATGCCGCATATGAGAAAGTGCTGCAAAACCTCCAAAGGCCTGTCCAGCCACATGGAGCACCAAGGAGAGCAGGGGACAGCGTTACAGGAGACAACTTACAGCGCTAAGGACTCCCTTGCACCCAGCAGTCCTGACGGGGAGTCAGAAAGTAGAAAACACACACACAAAAGCAATAGGGGGAAAAGGCTAGTTCAGTCACCGTAGCACATATACCTGCCAGGGCCCCCAGATGAGTGGCTCTCTGGCCACCACAGCACATAGGTAGGTACAGGAGCAGCAAAAAGCGCAACGGGTGCAGAGCAAAGCACAACCTTCACTTCCCTGGTTTGCTGATGGTTTGCTTAATGAAAAGTTTAAGTTTAAGCAAAATTGAAGTTTATTAGTTTTGCCTCACGTTTCTGTATCTGCAGCACATGCAGCCGCCATCCCCTCCAGGGAGGCATGGGTGATGCAGGGCAGGGAAGCACCACCGGTTCTGCTGCCATAAAACAAACCGAATAGGCAAGTATCCCACCTCTGGGAGCACTGGCAGCTGGGAAGGCCTGATCCTGGTATACCAGGCTGCTCAGTGATGCTCTATTCCCCAGGGGAAAACAACGCTCAGAAAAGGGTCGAGAACTGCACGGGGGTCTCTCTTGCCTGTGACGTGACTACAGACTAGTGCAGCAGCAACCGTTCGTGTTCTGAGGCTGATCGTGCCTGACTTTCTGTGACCACACTGGATGGATAGAGATGATTAAAATAAATCTGAATGCTCTTTGGCTCTCCCCTGCACTGGGGATGCTGATAAGCAGTGACAGTCGCGCCACTGCTGTTCGGGTTGATGGTGGGTATTGGGGGTGTAAATGCAGGGACGCAGCGGCGGCAAGTGCCACTTCAGGCAGCCCATCTCCTAGGAGCCTTTCGGCCTTGAATATCCACACTGCCCTACAACAGCAATAAGAATTGCCATTGTGGAGGCTAGGAAAATAAGAACGTTTGTGTGATAACAGTAATTCCACCTGCTTCATTCAAAGGAAATGTGGGAGATGAGTTGCTTTGTTTTGGGGAGATGGAGGAAAGACTGGTACAAGATTTCAGCAAAGGAAGAATACTGGGTTTGCTCCTTGATGCTCTCACTCTTTAAACCTGCCTGGACCTCCAAATGCCACCAGAGCCAACCTACCACTTACCAGCGCTGTCCCCCCTCAGCAACTCTTCTCTTTACTCACCCTCACCTTCGCTGCAGAGCCAAACAGCAAACCGGCAGCTAGAAATGCAGCAGAAGCGTGGCAGCCCGTGGTTTGAAACCCCGATGTGTGCACAGGCTGCCAGGGGCCCGTCCACGCGCGGCCACAGATTGCTCGGCTGTGGCAGTGTCTGCAGGGGTAATACCCCCGCGGTACCGTCACGCGGGGATACTGAGGCAGAAGCAGCCGGCCACGGGTACCGTCAAGCCAAGAACAGAAGGGCGGCTTCCAGACTTCCTGGGGTTCTGTTTTCAAAGCCCTGGTTGCAGGAGGCAGCAGCCAAACTGATATGGCCAGCAGGAAGGTGATTGCATCCCTAGTTAAAAAAAAATAGCAATAATAAAGTCCTTTTCCTGTCTTCAAAGGTGCAGATCCACTAGGGCACTATATTTGCAGCAAGATGCTCTCTTTAGATGGAGAGTTTTTAGTGAAATAGCTCTCCTTCTAACACCAGTGTCCGTATGGGACACTTAGCAGCAAAGAGCAGCAAAAGGACACTGGAAAATTGAACTGATAAGTGAAGGTCAGCACATTTTGCTTTTTCAAACTTGAGCACATGGTTATAGAGAACAAAGAGTACTAATGTGAGGTCCAACACATCCAGGTTTGGCAATGGGAAGTGACCAGTGGTGTTCTGAATGTTTTACATATTTAAGAACAGATGTGAAGTGTAAATTTTACTATCACTGGGCATTTCTCAGCTATTCTTTGCCATGAGATGTAACATATGTTACATCATTATAACTTCTTTTTGTAGATGTTGAAAAAGAAAATGTATCATTTTGTCCTTGCTGCCCTCCTGTCTCTCATACAGAAATATGTTGTTTTCACCCAAAAGGCAGTTCTGTGCTCTCCCTTCATCTTCGTCACCCACAGGGCAGGAGCCTGGTGCTCCAAGCTTGGTCCTTGGACATTCCTGCTGTGCGCTCATTCCTGCTATCCGCTTTGGCTGTGCCATTGCAATGGTTATTTTGGGCTGCATAATAAACCAGGCCAGTGAAATGATCTGACCTAGGAAATACCAGGCTGAAGGAGGAAAACTGCACGTGGCAGTGTATGTTGGAGCAGAGCAAATAGTTTCCTTTTTCCACCCATTTTGCAAGTTGACTTAACTCTTCTGGCAAGCGAGCTCGGGCCCGGGGCTGGTGCTGGGCTGCAGCCGTGCAGACCCCTGGGCTCTGGGGCCTCAGACGCAGGGCTGACGCCCGGGAAGGCCTGCGGGCTGTGGCCAGCAGTGCTGACTCGGCGCGGTGCTGCACGGGTCCTCTGGCTCCCTAAGGAGCCCTGTCCCAGCATGGGGCCGGGGCTCAGCCCTCGCAGACGGCCACTAACAAGGCTGGGGGCGGAGGTCGCTGGGTCAGTGTGGGGAGACCCTCCGGTGACACCCTGCCGTGGAGTGCATCACCACGTGGGTGGCAAAAGAGAGCGCAAAGCCATATAAATAAATACCTCAGAGGAGCAAGGGTGATAACAGGTCTCATCATTGTTCCACGCATTCCCTGCCCTTGCGAGATGTTGTGCTGGCAGTTTGGGGTCCTGTGCGGTGCCTTGCACCTTCCTGGGTGTCCCCAGGCACCGACCGCGCTGCGGCAGCTCTCCACAGCCACACACACAGCGAACTTCCTTACCGCCACCTCTCCACTGCCTTTTTAGCTTCTCCTTCCCCTGCTCTAGGCTTCTTTTCAAACATCTCCAAATACACAATCCCACTGAAATGAAAAGCAGAAAAAAAAAAGACGATGATTTCTGAACAACCAGAAAGCTGATATATCTCTATTATGACAACAAAGTTTCTGTAGTCTGATTTGGACAGATGTCTTCCTTTAGTTAGGACAAAAAAAAAGTGACTGTTTCAAAGCTGATTTATACTTCTAACTGAAGTCCAGAATCTTAACCTCTCTCCTACTGTTTCCCTCCATCTGAACTATGTTCGGTTGTGTGCAAAGTAAGGAATTAGGGTCAGAGGTGGATGTCAGAAGGATGAAGGATAAATTATTTCTATTTCAAAAGCAAACAGCAGTAAATGCTTAATTGTTTCTTTTTGATTTCTTCTTCTTCTTCTTTTTTTTTTTTTTTTTCCTAATCCAGTGGGTTTTGTAGACTGCTCCAAGGGGCCCTCAGTATGTATGAACAGGACAGACTCAAACCAAACCAGTCTATATCCTCCTCTTTTCAGATGCTTGCTTCTCTTGTTATGAGTCCAAACGGAGGACAAGCTGCCTCCTGTGCTCCAGGCCTCTGTGCCTGCAAAGAAACTTGCCACGAAAATGGCAGCCACGCATAATCACTAATGTTCCCTGAGCCACTCCCTGTGTCCCCAGGGCAGCGCTGCTTCCCACAGTGGATGTCAGTGCAGCTCTGGGACTGCACATTGCTGTGTTTGGAATCACTCCCAGGGGTTTCCCGAAAATCTCTCTCCATTTTCACCTGTATCCATCTGGCACCTTCTCATCCAACCTGCTCCTAGCAGAGGGGCAGAGTGTGCAGCTTTGCACAGCCCGCTCTACCACGTGCTCTCTCCATCTATGGCAACTGAAAGCTGTGGAGAGCATCAGCTGTTCTGGAACAAGGTCCATCAGAAATAAAGCCACCCTTTGGTCTTCTGACTGTCAACAGCTGTTGCTTGTTTATGCTCCTTTCAGGCATCCCCCATGGAAATATCCTTGTTTTGGGTAGTCTTAGAGCCATGTGTCCTTCAGGACCATATCCTTAGGAAACTCAAACTACTTGCTGGAGGTTTATTTCATTCAGTGTTTCATTTCTAGCAAGCCAACTATGTTGAGCAGAAATGAATCCCTGGAGACCAAAGCATCCAGTTTCTATCAGCCCATCCGAGAGACTTTGAAGGATGCATTTTCCCATAAAGATGGGGACATTTTCTGCTCCTGGACTGAACTGGGTTGTCCTAGAACACCAGGCAGCAGTGGTTCTGGAGGCGTTAGGGTACAGGGAGTTAAAACCAAGCCATAACTCTTCTTAGAAGCTGAAGATGACAGTGCCACAGAGCCGGCCAGACCAAGCTGTCCCCTGCAGTGCCTTCAGCTTCCACATGTCCTCACTTGCGTGTGTGTGGATCCCTGCTATAATGAATGTTACTCCTGTTCTTGGAATGGTCTTGGCAATGGTGGGGGTGGGACGGGCTGGCTGTGCTTCCCAAGGGCCTTGGGCTCCACCAGAGCCTTGAAGAAAGAGTAAAAAGCTGGGCCTGTGTAAAGCCCCTTCTATGAACCTGCTGAAGCCACTGCGCTGCTCTGCAGTATGAAGAGACTTTTCATACACCATACAGGTGATTTTTTCCCTCTTCCTACTTTTTCCCAAGGTTTCAGAGCTGTGCTAAACAAATATAACCAGGCTGCTGAGTGATTAACAAGGATCAGAAAGATTTTAACGACTGCGAGTGATTTGAGATGATATGTTTATTCTGCATTTCCCAGAGCCACTGAGAGGCCACGGTGTTCCTGCATGGAACATAATAGATATTGTGTAAACCCAGCTAGTAACTGCAGGTTAACTGTGAGCAGAGCAGAGACGAAGAACAGTGTTTTGCTTGGGCAAGAGGCACACCCTCTATTTTGGCAAGGAGCAGTTCAAATTCTTGCTCTGATTTACGCGAGTTTATAGAAAAGGCTATAGAGCTCTTGAAGCATGTGGTAGTATTTAACTGTAAAAAACTTGGAATCAGCTTCAAGTACTGCATGTGGGGAGATCAAAGCTAATAAACTATATATTTTATATAGGGAATATCTGTGATGAAGAAACAAATTCATTTAAGTAATAGCCCAAGGGGGAAACCTGGTTCTAAGACAAAAGGCTGCAAGGGTTATGTTCTTTTGTTTGGTTGCTTCTAGGGGACATAGATTGTTTATTAGACCCACCATTTAATATAAACTCTGCAAACTCTTGTGTACTTTGTCTGAACATATTTGGGCTTTTGGAGCTGAGGGTTGCAGTAAGATAGCGGATGAGATTTTGCTATCCCTGGGCTTGCTGTTTCCTTGGCTGCTCCCAGAAAACCCAGGTCCCTCTCCCAAGTCCTGGTGGAGGGAAGGGAGGGGGCTGCAGTTTGGTTGGTAGCCAGGTGACTTCCCAGACAACAGTTTGGAAAATGCCTTCCCCACAGTGCAGTCCGGCTCAGTAACACTGTCTTTGGCCACATTATTCTGGCAGGGGAGGAGGGAGAAGCAAACCCTTGCTTGGCTGTTTTGGGTCATATCTAACCACAATGTGGCTATTCCCAACAGAGCAGGCAGCCTGCGACGCCTGTCCAGGGGGCCTGGAGAAGCCCTGGCCCTCTCACGCCCTGCAAAGCTGCTATGACCACTTGGCAAACCAGCCAGCAGGCCTTCTTGGGTTCACACGTCTTCTCCGTGCACCCTGCGCACGGTGTCCCAGCCCTCACACTATGGCTGGCTGCTGTCTGTGGCAGCACTGATGGAAAGGACTGGCACATGTCCTACACATCTGCTCCCGGTGCTGCGTGACACCCTCCCGTCCTGTCCACTGGGCCCACTCTTGCTAGTCCATCCAACAGACAGCTCTGCAGATACATGGACAACCCCATGTCCATGCTTCCCAGCACTGGGATCGAGTCTCAGGCCATGGATTTGCCACCAGGAGAATCTTTGAAGTGGGAGAGGTGGGGGGCAATGGTTGTTCTCTCTGCTACCTTCTTCTGGGACCTCCTCTTCCCCTGTCCCTGCTTTTTCTTCCTCACCTTGTATGGTTTAGCTTTTATGTCTTGGTTATTTATTTTAAACTAGCTCTCCGGGGCTGCCCTGTGTGGCTATTTTAGTCATTTCCTCTAGCAAGTTCCTTCAATTGTTTGGCTGGCATTGTGTAATTCACGGAGCCACGTTTCCTCCCACGCTCGCTTGCAGCTGGGAAAAGTCTCCTCCTGCTAATTTTCCTTTGTTAACCGAAGCATCCTGAAGTAATTCAACCTTTAGCATCGCAAAGGCTAAGCCCGGCGACTGCAGCCCTGTGCTTTGCAGGTGCCTGGGTCTCTGATCAGGACACAGTAGATGACAGAGTAACCTGGTAGAGCAGCATCAGGCAGGCTGAACTGCTTGCTCATTTTCTGTTTGTAGTTCAGTACAAGGCTTCTGGTGCCTTGGGGTTTTGGTCTGCATTAGAGAGACATCCTTAAACCAGAAAGGGACCTATATCCACAACCTTGCTCCAGATCTTTGCTTCCAGACACCAAAAATACTAAGAAACAGTTATTTTTCTACCTAGTCCTTTCTCTTGGTGTCTCCAGCCTGGAGAACACCATCTCACTGTGTGACACCCAGCCTTGCAAGCTGTTCCCAGCTGCACCGCATGGCCACATGTCATGACATCAACTCTTTCCTTCCCTTGGGAGCAGCAATGGGACATACAAGGGAAGATGTGACCATACCTGCAAAACTTCTAAAACACTTTACTTTACAAAAAGAATGGCTGATGAGTCAAAAGGAGTTTACCTAAGACCATACACCCTCAGCTCCTCAGCATCCTCTGCGCATCGGCGCTCTACTCGTGAGCTGCATGTGACATTCATGCTTCAGGGCCCCAGTCAGTGAAGGCTGAGGTCTGGGGAGCGGCACATGGCAGAGCTCAGAGACGAACTGGTAAAATCTTGCTGAGAGCCAGTCCGAAGTGTCCTTGCTCAGTGTCACCTCAGGTACTGCAGCTCTTCCAGCTCTGGTCCTTCCCTTTGCAAAGACAATTGTCTTGAGATGTTTGCTACTGAGCAAGAAAAGGCCTGGATCCAGGGTTAAGGTATATATAACAAATCACTCACACATAGACAGACCTTTGTCACTAGGAAGAACAGACTGTAAAGCCCAAACCTACAAGTCTGTACAAAAACTAACAAGAGGACACAGAACAGCCAACTTTTTGTAACGCTAGTGCTTGTGGCTGAGTCCCACTACTCCACTGATGGAGGAGTTACCCACCACATAGTGCGCGTGCATAGGAAGGAGTGGAAGGCCACACGTTGCATGTGGGCACCATATGGCTCTGGGAAATGAATGAGCACACCTGGCCAGACACATTAGCTTGGCTCCAGAGCAAATGAGCTGTTACAATATGAGCAATAAAAGCATCTAAAATATACACAGGACAAGTATCTAAATATATATGATGTACGAGTGTGAGAAACCTTAAAGAAATAGTTCATCTTTTATCCCTTCCCATCACATTTCTTTTCTTCTGTTTGTTTCCTCTGGTTTGGGCTTTTTATTGTTGCCACCTTAAAATAAAAATGCTGGTTTTGTTCTGAAGCACTAGGCTGACGTGAGACTAACTTTTCTGCACCCTTAACTGCAGAAAACATCAGTGAGCTTCAGTCAGGAGATTCCACCCTTTGATTATATTGAGTGATAAAATTTTTCAACTTCACGCTGGACAAGACAGAATAATCCTCAGGCATCGTACAGCAACACTGCCCCTATTCAAGGAAGCCTAGCAACATGCTTGCACATGCCTTATATCTGGTGCCCTGTCATCCACTGGGTGCCCAAGATTTGCGCACCCAGGGATGCTTCCCACTTCTGAGTCACCCGTCACACGTGTGTGTGGAATAAGGTGCAGCAACACAGATGCCTGTGGAGCAAGTCCATACTCCAATGCCAAGGTTCGTGCACAGGCTCCATACAGCTCCTTTGCAAAGGACAATATCTACCGTTTCTCTCCCATGATCTGTTGAGGAGATTGACTCAGCTGACATTATTTTTGCTACCTGTTAGGTTTGCTCTTCAGCAACCAGTGACACAACATTTTTCCACTGGGAAGGTACTAAAATCATCACCCAACTCTAGGGGGTAATTATCATTTCTGCTGCAGCAGCCCTAATGTTTTATTACTATCAGTGAGACGCATGGAAACTTGCACTTCAAAGGAAGCAGATGGGGAAAGTGTCCCCTGAGAATAACAGGAGTGAAGAACGGCTTGAATGCCATGCACGGAAGCAC
This sequence comes from Crypturellus tataupa, assembly GCA_034781795.1. NCBI lineage: Eukaryota > Metazoa > Chordata > Aves > Tinamiformes > Tinamidae > Crypturellus > Crypturellus tataupa. The sequence continues at coordinate 933,445 of JAWLRI010000951.1, read as the reverse complement.
CTGCCAGCTCTGGGCGCTCCAGGCTGAGGATCTTCCAACAGATGTTGCAGCAGGCAGAGACGTCACCTCCTGCCCTGCAGACCTCACGGGCTGTTTTTGTGGCGTGAGAGTGACTCACCCCAAGCCACCTAACAGCATCTGCACCAGGATTTGCTGGAGATAGAAGAGTCAAGGGCCTTCAGCATAAATGGGACAGGGCCATCAATAATAACTGCTTGGGTCGAAGGGGAGAGTGCTCTGCCTAATATTAGAGGGCTGTCTTCAGGATACACATGAGAGGCCAGATTTCCTCTCCTAAATACTCTGGCCTTTCCCCATAAAGGACATACATCTGGGGACCTTATTTCCTAAAAAAAATAAACCTCCAAAATCTGAAAATAAGGCTTCAGTCCTGGCTGGAGCTCATCAAAATCAGGAGATTTGGATGCGAGAGGTGACTAGGGCTGTCCCACATCAGTGCGCTCCTGGGGGTGATCGTGCTTTTGAACCCAGTTTCCTACAGCCAGTCAGCAGGGCCATCAGTGCAAGGGGCTGGCGCTGCCCACGTCGCTGCAGTTCCTCGGCAGGACTGCACACACCGGGGGGGTCTGCGTGCAGGGGGCACTTTGGCCCCTCAGAGGCCTTGCACATATTGACACATGGGTGCCTGCTCTTCTTTAAGACAGCCCTGTAAACCTCCAGCCTGTCTGGCACTGTGGTTGGGATGCTCCAGCTGACCTACCTCGTTTTACACATCTTTCTCATCTCCAATCTCTGCGGTTCCTCAGCTATAGGGATTCTTGGTTTCTCATTCCTGCTTTAGAATATTTTTATGCTCCTGTTCATTCACTGCAGGACATATAGCAAAGCCCTACAAGTCACCCCGGTGCGGCTGCCAGGGGGCAGCCCACAGAGAAGCAGACCCCTCCATGAGCGCATCCTTCCCACAGGGAAGGTGAGACCAGGAGAAACGCTCACTCTCCCTGTGGCCCCGGGGCCTCCAGGCTCTGCCCGCTGGCGGTGGCCAGCGCTTTCCCCAGCCGGCCCTTGGAGCTCACACATACTGAGCTGCTCAAGAGTGCCAAGAGGAACAGTATGTGCATTCAAAACCAGAACCTAAGTTCCCTTCCTGACTCTTTCGCGGTCCTGGGCCTGTTAGTTCCTGTGGGATTACTCCTGACTTACTGAGACAGGAGTCAGGCCCTTGGTGCCCACACAGGCCACACGCATCCCGACTGGAGGCAACCCAGGCCACGGGCAGCGACGTGGGGGCTGCCACCGGGCACAACATCATGGAGATCCTGATGGTGTGACCAGCAGCAACATCTCACATGCTCCCCCAGAGATACCAGAAAGGATATTTCCCTCTCTTCATGCACCATCGTTCTTCCCTCTACCCATTTCCCCTTAAACACTGACTTGCAGTTCCTTAAGGGAACTTCCCCCCCTTAAGGGGGGAAAAAGGCAACTATTAACTAAGCCTGTGATTCCACAAAAACCTCCTTTGAACCTTTTGGTGCAGATCAAGTGTGGTATAACATTAAATATTTAGCATAGCCTCTCAAAAGGGATTTGATCTTTGCATAAGAAAAAGGGAAGAGACTTCAAGATTAAACAGATCTTTTTAATATCCAGCTTTGATGACTCAAGATAACAATGGAAACAGGAGAGACTGCAGGAGCTTGGCACCATGATTAGGCCCCAGGGACGGAACAGGGGCTCAAATGTGGCAGAAGAGGCATCAGGTGGAGGAAAAGATGGGGAGACACCTGGGAGGAGGTGACACATAGTGTGAGAAACACTAATAGTCAAGGAGAGTGGGACAGGGAAAAGTAACTGTACACGCAAGGGAAGGGTGTATAGAAATCAAGTGTGATGACCTGATATTTGCTGTTTAGTCTCTGAGTCAATATCCCATTATATTGTGTTACAGTTATATCTATTTATATGCAAAGAAACCCAAGGATCTTCCCAAAAGACTCTGGAGATTCCTTTCTATTAGCAAAGAGAGAACAAGGACACCTCTCCTGATCCAAATAATTTGTTTAATTATTATATTATATAATTATTTAATTAGAAGACTTCATATGATAAATATATAAATTTATACACACTTGTATTCAAAGATGTTAAAAAAGAGGATTTGTGAAATGTTTTTCACAGATAATTCAAAAAAGAAGAAAGGGAAAATCACAACCCAAATCCTTCAACAGAATTTGTTAAAATTAAGGGTTAACAGAGGGATGTCCCTGCTGCCATGATCACTTCTTTTTTTCCTGCTTTTAAGCAAGAAAACCGTGACATGAAGACAGCTCATGTGAGAGCCGGCAGTTTGTTTCTTTAAATCCCTCCAGGAGGGCTTAACTAATGATGTGATGTGGCAGCTTCACAAGGTACAATGCAGAACCCCTGCATTTTTAGAGAATAGCCAGATAAACAAGGTCAGAGCTGTAGGAAGTGTATACTTTTTGCTGCCCTGGCTGACACACCTTTTTCACTCGAATCTTTTCTAAACAATGCACCTATAGTGCTCAGCCTGGAAAAAAAATGCTTCACTGACCTTCTGTGAAGTTGATTTCAGCCTCTTTCCCAGTCCAGCTTTGTGCCACTCGGTGAAAAATTGAGTGATAACCATGTACATGTGAAAAATAAAGTGGTGGCTCAGTCATGAAAACAACCATTCCCCAGAATTTCCACAACATTGCCAGTTTCAATTGTATCCCATTTTGTTCTGCAGAGCAAAACCCTTAATGATTTCAGCCATTTCCCTACCAAAATAATTGCTTTCCTGATGCCACCTTGAACAGCATAAGCAAAGAAACATTTCTTTCCACTCTCCCTGACAAAGGAGCCTGAAAGCTGAGATTTGGTGAATTCAGCATTACCAATTTCCTATCATCAGATCTAGTTCTCATCTCTGGAGTGTAGCAACTTGCAAACCCTAAAAATGTACTAAAGCTGGTGAAACCTGTCCTTAGTTTGCCATTTAGATTTGCTGAATAGAGAATGAGACGAGACTGTTATAAACAATTAGTCTGACTTCATAGACAACACAAGCCTGAGCTTCCCTGATTAGTTTGTCTTTGAACTAGATGAGTTCTGCATAAAAATGTATTATAGGAAAATTTCTGAATTTTGAAAGATCTATTCCAGCCTACACTAAATTTTTCTTGTGTCTAGTGAACGTCACCCCTGAAACAACTACTTTTTGATTTGCAATATTTAAACATCCAACTCCTGATTTTGTCGGGTTTGCATTCTAGGCTGAAGGGCTCTCAATCACATTTTTGTTCCCTTTAGGAATATTAAAGGTGGGGTTCATCTCTCACCTTTCTTTAGACAAACACAGTGCAAGTGTCTCAGCACGCAGGAACCTTCAATTTAAACTCACTTGAGAGAAATAGGTACTTTAAGGGTACAATCTTCGGGACCTTGTTTAGACAACTACTTGAGGAGAAGACGAGTGTTCCCTTTAAAGTGTGTCTATCTCTTCACTGGTTCTGAAGGCAGTCTAAAGAATAAGTTTAAATATAGTGAGATTTAATCAGTCCCAGCCCCTTTGACTCCTTTCAGACAAATTAGAAAAATATACTGAAATTTTTAAAAACTGTTAAAAGGCCAGATTTCCCCTACTTTCACTTACTCATATCATCCTTTCTCAGATCCTTACAGATTCCTCAGTCTTCTCTGCTTCCCATGATGATTCACAAAGTACCCCTATATCTGCATGGTGCAGCTATTGGTTCTGGAGAGCTCTGAGCCTCCCCTCGCACAAACCTGTGAAGTTCACACCAGCGCAAGGATGCAGTGAGCAGCCCATCGCGTAGCAGCCAGCTGCGGGCACAGCTTTGGGCACCGGCAACACAGGCATGCATTAGCGGAGGCTAGTTAAACTCTGCGTACACCCTACTGCCTTTTTTCCCCTAGGAATACACAGAAAACCCTGACAATACCTTGCCCTTTCCATCTGCAGATTAGGATTATCTAAACTTTAAAATAGTAATTAGGAACATGGTTCTTTCTTTGGGGTTATTTTTATGGCCTTAGGTAGCAAGCTCCAGGGTCCACTTAGCAGCTCTCAGGCTGCCACTTAAAGCACTACTGCTTTCTCAGCATGGCGTAACTCATCGTCCCTTGAAAGTCAGCATCACTGCTCTGCTCGGCTCTCCCAACCAGCTGCTCTGAAACATCACGACATGCTGAAGAAATAAAACAGGAAGGGAGACATTGTCAATTCAAGGTCAGAAATGGGTTTCCTCAGCTTTCAGAGAGAACAATCATTAAAGGAAGATCTTCTCGGTTTGGCGTGATGAACCCTGAGCAGAGATTAGCTGGTGTCAGAGACAGTTTCTACAGGAAAACTCTGTCTTCCTGCATCCCGGGCCAGCGCACATCTGGCTTCCGTCACGCACGGCAGGCGCTCCGGCCGCGGCAGTGACACCAGCGCTGTGTTCAGTCCTGCCACCCCACGCCACTGCGAGACACGTATCTGAACTGCTGGGCTCTAGTGGTTTATCCTTCTCTCCTTCCTTCCCCCCCACCAGACTTCCACTTCCCTTCTTTCTATTCCAGGTTTTCGTTTTGGAGAGACTTTTTCCTGGACACCCTTTGCTCGCACCATTTGTGTATGCTTATTCAATTCATGAGCAAATGCCTTTTCCCTCCCAGGTCTTTCTCTCCAGGAGCTCTAGGACACTGCAGATAAGGAACAATTAAACAGGCCTACTGGGGCCAAAATAAGAGGGTTGCATTTTCCTTCCCCCACATTTCATCAGTTCTCAGGACATTGCTCCTGAAAATTCAGAGCTCTGAATTAATTCTCTCTTGTTGGGCCCAGCCTGAGTCTCTGCTTGGTCCCTTGGGACCCTGGTGTTCTCCTGCAGCCAAAGGAGGAAGCCAAGTTTTCCTCTTCCTTTCTGAGCCAAACTACCTGTCTGTATTTTATCCCAGATCTGTGCACAAAAGACAGGGCAGTTGTTAAATTAGAGACTGGAATTGCCACCACTGCAGAGAAGACAAGCAACAGGTAGACCAGGGGGAGGGCTGAATAATAAAGTAATGCTCAGTAAGGGGATCACCTGCACATTTGGAAAGATCACCTGGAGAGACTGCATCCCAACACCTCAAGCAGCATCAGGCACTGAAGAGTGAACGGCGCAGATCTGAACACGAGGTACCTCTCTTCAGATCCCAGGAAGTCAGTCCATCTCCTAGATATATAGATATAGTATACATACACACACATATATTATACCTATTTTATATATAATGTATATAATATATATAATAGATATTAAGTATTTAATATGTAGAGTGTATTTATATACACATATACATATATACAAAAACGAGAATGTTTTTGCCAGAAAATAGTTATTTATTAATTTTTCTTTTCCTGGCTTGGTTTTGACAGGGTTTCCTATGCTTTTGTTGAACATCTTTCCCCATTAGTTTTACTACCTATTTTATTTCATATCAATTTTCCCTCAGCTCTCTTTTCTTTTGCCTTTACACAAATTGTCAGTAGTAGAGATTTCTCTTAAAAGGGAAACAAAGCCTTAATTGTTTGCAATTATTCTTTTCCCATTTTCCTACATATTCTTTAGCAGTGTTCCTTGGGGACTGGGGCTTTTTTGTCACTGAACTAACCTAAAAGGAAATCAAACAACCTAATGATAGAATTCATGAAGATAAAAATTTCCAAATCCATGATTCTCTTTATGCTGCTAAGAAAAGTTCCATTAGAGCAGGAAAGCTGTTGAGCACAATCCTGGGTAAATGCATTCATGCTGTCATCTTCTCATAATAAAGTTCTCATAGGATTGAGGCTTTCATCCTCAAATCATTTCCTTGTGTATAATTACAATTGATCCTGAAATGCAAAGTAATCCTTAAGAAAGATAATTTCTGCTAAGCAAATTGCATTGTTACATACAAATGTATTATACATATCTTTCTCAAAGTTAAATCTTAAGGCTTGATGCCTTGGTGTAAAGACTTCTTATCACCTAGCATAGTTAGAGAGAGTATTGATAGTGAAGCTATTACCTCAAGGCAACTCATTTAGAAAATCCGTATTTGCTCTCATACATGAAGTGGAGCATGAAAATACTCATTTCAGGCATCAAGATGCAGCACAAGGGAGAGAGTTAGGAATGTAAGAATGATACAGGCAGAAAAGAGTGGTTGGGATGAATTAAGAGCAACGTCCAAATGCCAGCACAGATGATGTTCCTTTGTAGCTAGTGTCGCTTCCTGCCTCTAAGGCAAAGACCACAGACGTGAATGAAATAGTCTTTAATTTTTCCAGTAAACAGCATATACTGAAGGGTGGTTCAAGCCCATCCCAATGGTCAATGGTATTTTTCTTTCAAATAATCCAAACTATTGTAATTCAGCAGCTTTACATACAATCCAGACTTAAAGTACAGTCAGGTCAGGTATATTACTTCTGTTTCTGCCTGTCCTCATAGTCTTTCATAAAATAAGAAGGCTAAATCTAAAGTTGCCTATATGTGACAATACATGCCAATGGGAGACAATGTGAGAGCACATCATTACTTCATCAGTAAGTCAGCAGATCCTGCAGAAGGTGCTGAGCTCTGACCCCTTCCAAGGACTCTTGACGTCTCTGCCCACCAGCCGCTAACCCCGCCGTCCTGAGCAGCACAGCGGCACGTTCACCCAGAGATCCAGTGTCCAGCTTGACCACACTGGCGTCATGGTTCCCAACCCACAGGTCCCCCCTCAGCAGAGCTCGTGGCCACGCTGACTGGAAGAGCAGGATTTCCAGAGCACGCCATATGCTCAGGATTAATGCCAAAAGGCTAGGGATAGAAAAACAGCACCTTTGATTTAAAGTTTTTAAGATCTGTGCTGTTCTCTAATTAATTGTCTATTTAGTGATTGTCTGTTTAGTGTCTATCAATTGTCTTTTTAGCTACTAGGATCTTAACTATTCTTTCGTTAACAGAGCTCAAAGTGCAATACAGGAAAGGTGATTATCCCAGGTGAAGGTGAAGCAGAGATAGATGGATTGCCTAGCTCAAGATCATCCATTTGGTAGATCTCGGGGGAAAAAAGGAAAATAAATAAATAAAATAAAAAAATAAAAAAAAACACAAGTTTTCCACTTATTGGTTCAATGCTGGAGCTGCCAGATCCCCTAACAGGATTTTCTGAGTATCCCCTGACAGCTTTTCTGCCTTCCCCATTGAAGCACTTCCAGGAACTGGAACAAAATTCCTTTTGTGCTAGTATGCAAATACTTCTGTCTAAGGTGACATTGAAAATTACCTGTTAGAAAGCTATTTTCTCCAGGGAAGATGATGAACTCAGGTTGTGGCAGGTACACAGCACAAATCTTGATCAAAGGTTCAAAGGTGTTACAAGGTACGTTTTTTTATTTTGATTTTCACTTCTTTCACTCTCTTCTCCTTTTCTTGTGAGTGCCTTGTATTTCTACTCCAGACACAGACTATTCCATTCCTTCTTTATTCCCTGGCCCTTTGTGTTATGGTACTATAGAATTCTTCCCTTCATTCTATTTCAAGATTAGTTTGCTATCTGGTGGAGTCTTCATTTGGTACCTAGATTTTTTTTTAACACATCTGCTGAGAGTATCCAGGTGCATATCTTGCAACACCTTTCCATTTAGTGTTTATATTCATCTTGAGCCATAAGTTAAATACCACTTTATAAGAACTATTCTGCTATGTACCATTGGGCAGGGTAAGAAGAAATACTTGGTGATTGGTTGTCTGACACCTTGTACAACATTCCTGCAGAATTCCCAGACGAGAGTATTATGTTTTTTGTTGAGTTTGTATGATGATGACAAAACCTCCAGGAAGACTGTAACCCTAGAGGGATTTGAGGATAATTTATCTGTAAGGGTATACTTTATTTTTTTCCAAGTGAGATTTTCTTCATTTCTGAGATTTGATTAGCTAAATTCTCATTTTATATGTATATAAAAAAAGACTTAAAATTCACTCTCCAGTGAAACAATATTTGCATCCCCTATATTAATGAATAAGCTTCTGCTTATCTGTTTGCCAGGACCTACATTTTTGAAAAATCTCCTTCAGGCAAGGCCATAGTGTCCTGAAATATAATAGGTTTAAGCAATCATTTTGTAGCAGGATAGTCCTCAATTCCCCTTGCATATCTAACTAGAAATGAGAGATGAAAACGAGCTTTAAAAAACTGGAAGAAAATGAAGTGTTTCTGCATTAGCTATTAGCAAGTCAAAGGCTTCTTTTAAGGAAACCTGCCCATTTAAACAGAAAATCGAAAGCGCACAGATTATTCTTTTTCAGTTCCCCTGCAGAGAGTAAAGCAAAATCTAGGCATCAGGGTTAAAACCTAGGCAATTTCTGTAATGGTTTTATGTAAGTAGCTTTTTCTCCTCTGCTGTCAGAACACATGACAGAAGTTAATATACTGTCCTTGGAAAACAGGCCCTTGTCCTTTCAGTCCTTATTCCAGTGAAATTCACAATTCCCAGCTGCGGTCGCTGGGGCTTCCGTCCGTGTGAGCTGCAGGGCCCAGCTCCATGGTGTAGGAGGGATGTCACTGATTCCTGTGGTCTCTCCTGGCACAGGGCTGAGCCTGGCAGCCGCAGTACAGACAGCTCCTGCCAGGCCATGTTGGACAAAGCAGCTTTGCCAGCTCCCTAGCCCACCTGAAGACACCCCTCGCCTTGCTTTTGCGCTCCAGAAGAAGGGTCTTCAAAATAAAAAGCCAAGTTATTTCAGACTCCTCAAGTACCTGAAGAAAATTACTCAAATAACTGAAGTTTCAGCTCCACTGCAGCTCCATGCAGCACCGCAGGCAGTGAGACTCCACAAGCTGCGCAAGAACCAAACCTTAGGCAAAAGTACTTCCTAAAATGCTATACTTAATACAGATCAGAAGTATTGGTGATGAAAAAAGTTGATCTTGCTACCTCACATCTTCTGAATGCTTCACAAATAACCCTTCCAGACTGTTTCTGAAACACGAGGCCCCCTTACATCGTTGGATCTCTCACAGGTTCTGAAGGGTCCCCAACACATGCTAGAAGAGCCCACCTGCCTTCTCCTTGCCCGTGGTTTGACACAAGCAGTTTGGGCCTTCTTGCTGCGCCTTCCTCCCCTCCTCATCCCTCTCCCCACACACCCTGGGGCCCCCACACCCCCCAAACCTCGGGGTTAGTGCCCACATGTGGCCACCTTGGTGGGACACCAGATTTTCCTAGCTCAGTACCTGGTCACCGTTGCACATAGCGGACACCTGGAGAGGAAAACAACAAGTTGGACCCTGCATGATCCTTCCTTTCATTTTGTTTCCCTCCTCCACTTCTGCAGACTGCACGCAGTGAGACCCGTTTCTTTTTTCAAACCTGTTTTATCTGTGGTGGAGGAGGAGGTAGAAAAACAAGAGCAGTGTCCAGCCTGCACAAGCAGCATGAGGAGCTAGGGCAGCAGCACATGAGACCCTCCTTTCTGCAGGACTGTCTTTCTGCCACAGGCAGGATGGCTGAGACAGCGAGAACCTCCCTCACAACGCAGTGCACCGACCTCCTCACCCGAGGCAGGGAGGCGTGAGGGAGCCACAGGCTGCTTGACGAGTTTCCACCCGTGAGCTGCAATTACCGGTCACTGCGGCTGCTGGCTGGGACACAGCAGAGTTGTGCTGTGCTGTCTCCAGGCAGGGGTGTCCATGGGTGCCTGCCACCCGCTGCTGTGATTCAGTAACTGAGCAATGACTTTTCACACCACATTACTCTCACCAGAGTGCCTGCAGGCACTCAGATGCTGGCCCTCAGCATGGGGCTATCAATCTGCAGAGCCCATGAGAAACCCCCTCTGGTGTCTCCTGCTCTTCTGCAATTGCTGCTGTTGGCTCCACTTATGGAGGACAAAGCCACCAAACTCCCTTGGATGCATCCCACCCTTGTGACACTGTTCTACTTTTAAAACATTCTCTATAAAGAGTCAAATTAACAGCCTGGCTGAAACAGCATTTTTTATATTTCCAAGTGGCATGTAAAAAGCATGCATGTCTTATTTGGCATCCATTTCACCAAGAGCAAAAAGAGAATTGTGCTTTTTTTCCATCTCTCCACACTATTTCTCACTATCTCTTTTCTGTTACTTTACTCTTTTCTCCTCACTGCAGTCATTTAAACAATTTCCAAGCTCACATTGAAGTGATTTTAAGACGGCTTCCTCCTGTTCAAATTAGGAGGAGAAAGAAAGAGAAAAGAAAATATTTCTTGCTTTGCTGTCAGCCTTTGAAGGGAGCAAGTAAAATGTTATGTTCTGTGGTGATAACTCCTTTCAGCACCCTGGCACACCTATAAATGTATTGTCACACTGTGAATCTTAGTTAAAGACCTGCCAGGCTGTCAGGCAAATCTAGCAGGCAGGACAAAAATATCTGCTTGCTCTTCCTTTAAAAAAATATTGGTGAAGGCTATAAGTTTTCAAACACAATATTTTAATTGCACTGATATCTTGTGATCACATGGTGTTGATGAGAGGAATCATATTTTTCAAAGTGTTACTCCCTGTTGCAGATCAATAAATAAGGTAATAAAGAAACATATTCATGATGGGAACCCGGCAAGGGCACAGCTGTAGGACCAACCAGGACACTCCCTGGGGATGGCCGACGCTTCCCCAGTCATTAGCTAGCAATGTGACACATGGGACAGGCTTCCTTCCCGCTCAAACCTTGGGATTTTTAGGTGTCCTCCTTCAGGTGCTGGGCCTCACGTCTGCCCTCATCTCTCCAGGAGAGCTTTGGGAAGCACCCAGAGGAGACGTGCTGGGGACACAGTCGCTGGCGAGCTGCTGTGCATGATGGGGTCAGGGAATGGGCACCTCAGGAACGAAGCGGCTGCTTTCATCTATGGCTCAGAGGGCTCCCACAGCAGCTAATTACCACTGTTTATCAGCACTAAATGGGTAAGCGGCAGATAGCCTCCTCCAGCCGGCCTGTTATCTGCTCCCTCCGGCTTCAGGAAAAGCCCTGGGAAGTAAACCGGCCTTGCAGCAGGCCAGCATCCTGCTGCTGCGGGACGGGAGCAGAGCGCTGCGCGTCAGGCAGGGACGCCTCCTGCGAGAAAGCATCCGTGCAGGAGAGCGATGGACTCTCTGCGCCGCGGAGCGCTCTCGCCCAGCCCCCAACGTGCCCTCCTTGCCGTTAGCTCGCACAGCAGACTGGTCTTCACACCCTGCAATTGCCAGCCCAGCAGGCGCCGTTAAATGGAGGTATCCAGCAGCGAGTGTGATAGGAAACCACACACTCCACCGGCCGGACAAAAGCAACGTGCTGCTCCAAAGCGAGAAATCACACTCACTGCTGCGTCTGCCTGCAGCGCCTTTGCTTCTGGCTCTCGTCTGCAGTGACTGCTTCTCCGCCCAAGGATGCTGGAACAACCATTCCAGGGGAAAATCAACATTTTTTTCCTGGTAGGAACAAGAGAAAAAGGACAGCTGCTCAATGCATGCTTCTGTATCAGTGACTGTGTTCGAGCAGAGCAGTTACGCTTCCTGTGCCCAGCGCGGATGAGGTGACAGCAGTCCAGCCCTGCCTCTCCACCAGGACTGCTGTTCCGGAGCCATCTCCACAGGCAGAGGCACGTGCTGTGCCGCAGCGACGCCTGGGCAGCTCACGCTGCACCAGCCTCTTGTGCGGTGTCCTGTAAATCCCCTTCACCAGACCGTGGAGATCTCCATCCGGGAGGTCCACGGGCTGGGTGCTAACCTGCTGCTTGCTTACGATTCATGTGTTGTTTGAACTGTATTTCACCGAGCAAGCACATGTGGGCCTTGCCTCCGAGAGTTTTCCAACATGAACAGAAAGTCACACAACTATGAGAGCGCCTCTGTGAGCAAAAGCTGTGAGCTAAAAGAAATCACTGAACAGCTCTTTAATTTTTCGACCTGGATTTTGCTCCATTCACTATCATGTTTTTAAGCTTTTTGCACAAATGAGAGAGTTACTGATGTTTTCCTTAAATAAATATAGGGGTTTTCACATAATCACATTATGCCGGGGACTGGAGCCTTAGACTAAAAACAAGACTCATTACAAGACGTATGAACAGAGAATTCCCCCAGTACCACAGTGCTGTCACTTGGATAGGCCAGAGGGACATTTGTGAAGGGAGGTTTTACCTTTCACTTCCAGAATTTGTGTTTTAATCCAGTTTGTTTCCTGAAAATTTTGCAACCCCACCTAATTTTTATCAGTACCTGAAAGGGACTGGTCTTAGGAGAACATGGCAGGGAGAAGGGCAACGCATCCTGACAGCACGAGAGTGTGGCAGATGGAAAAGGAAAACTGAGAAGGAGCAGGGTCACTGGAAGGACAGTGCTTGGCTCCTGTCTGGTGCATGGGGTGCTCCATTAGTCTGATGCTAAATTCTGTTAACATAATATTTGACAGCGGTTTTGCGCTGACGTTGGTAAATCCACCAACACCGGGCAAGTTGCTTGAATTATTCCAGTATGAACAAGAATAGACTCAGGCTCTTTCTTTGTGGATATCAGAGTTTAATGGATCAAGCATGGGTCAGGAGTCATTGATCTGACAGTGACCCACAGCATGCCTCAAAGCAAGCAATTTAACTTCCCATTTATCTGCTTCTCAGCCTGTAAAATGGAGAAAATGATGTATCTCAAAGAGCCCGAGAAACACGTTTTTGTGATATGTTGGAAAGGCAGTCTTATGTTTAATCTAGTATCAGCAGCTATATAGGAGATTAAAGAAAACAAAATATTTTATGATCGTTGCTAAATTCGTAATCCATTTTTACCTTTAGACTAATGCAGACAACACTATGTTATATAATCCTTCTTTAAGAGCCGTGATGGAACGGTGAGAAGTAGATTGGGGCTTTCGGTGTTTATTTCATGCATATTTTTCAGTACTTGTTTGCTTAGCAATTGAGTCAAATGGGGAGGAGAAGAAGAGTGGATTTGTTATCAGGCAAGTTGATTTCCAAGGGTCTTTGAGTCATCGCTCGGTCAACACAATTACCACAAGAGCTCATGGGGACTTGCTACAGCCGTATTTATGGCACTGCCTGATTTGCTAATGCAGATTTTTGCCATTTCTATATACCGATGTTGGTTACAGTTCATTGTTAAGGATCCTTTTGGATTCATTTTCTTGTGAAAGCAATGTCAACCTTTACTGCATAAATAAGGCGTTACTGCAGCACATCATGAGACCTAGATTTGGTTGGATATTTTCCATCTGAATGTTGTTTTTATTTTTTTTTTCTATTTGAAAATACCAGTTGCTCAAAATGGGAATCTTTTCAGAAGGAAAAAAGAGTTGATTTTTGACAGACTGCAGCATACAAGGGAGATGATAGAACCTGCTAGTTCTGTGGTGCTTGCTGCAAGGCTCCTCAGCACTCCAGGTCTCCACAGCAACTCACTGAGCTTCAGGGCTGAGAAGAGGAGCTGATTTTAACCATGGTCTCCCCTCTTTATCTCATCAGCAGACCAAGAGTCAGCTACCTAAGCAGCCTTCCTGTGCGAGGCTGTGCTGTTCCTGGCAAACCAGGCAGGCACAGGCACATCTGCTTTCTCATAACACAATGTCCTCTTCCTCTTCCTTTTCCTTTTTTTCCTTTTTTTTCCTTTTCCTTTTCCTTCAGATCTCAGGAGCTTTCCTGGATAGGGTCCTGGGCAACATGGTCTAGGTGACTCTGCTTGTGCAGGGGGATTGGACTAGATGATCTCCATTCCTCAACTATTCTGTGATTCTGTGATTCCCAGAATAAAAATGTACTGCAAAGGTGGTAGTAAGGAAAGAGATCCAACATCTTTATTACTTAAAATGAGAAAATTGTTTATTTTATAATAAAACCAGCTCCAACTTCAGAAGCATATAAGAGGATAACACATGAAATTAAGTTTGCACTTTGTTTTTGCTCAGGTAGATACTCCTCCTGTATTCATAAACCCTTAAATTCAATGGGAATCTTCACTGCATCACTGCTACTGGGTCCTCTCTGACTTCATCTTTAATATTAATTAAGCACTGAAAATTTCTACTGTGACAGCAGTAAGAGGCCAAACCTAGGAGTGGGGCTCTGTGCTGACAGACAACCCACCTGCACTTGTTGGGCTCCCCGTGTTGCTTTTCTGTGCTGTACTGACTGATGCTCAGAATGAGATTTGTAGCTTCCTGTGAGTTTTCTGGTTTGCTGTAGAAATAGCAGCAACAGGTAAAAGGGATTTGGCCCCATAAGGTGCTGCATACCCTGGCTTTAGGAGAAGCTTTGTATGAGGCATTCAGTATTTCAACAGGTCACAGCAGTGAAGGGTGGAACTGCAAGTCATCTGCCAGCCCTTGAGTTATAATTCTTAATGTTATCATGTCTTATTATAATTTTTGGTGTGAAAAGTTGAAACGAACAATTTATAGCATAAATCCAAGTCTGGATATCAGAATTTTGCCAAAAATAGCCTTGTTTTTCTTCACTGCCTCTAATCACTTGTGCACTACCAATCAGTGAGTGACCTACTCAATGCTGCAAGGCTAGTTGTTTTTTTTTTTTTTTTCTGAAATAGGCACAGGTAGGAATTAGTTTTGATCTCCTAGGAACAATATCTAATTTGAGTCCAGCTCCCTTTGTGACCTTGTTTGCTGAGAGGGAGTTTTCATAGCTCAGAAAAATGGTCCAGGTGTCTAAGAAATCACTTAAATATCAGTTTCAGAAAAAAAATCAGTCAGAATTAATGTGGCCATAAATTTGAGCAAAGTTCAGTTTACTATAACCTTGAGCTCTGTTTCCTAACAGTTCCTGGGAAATCCCGGTGTTTTGCTCTCAGTCATGTTTTTTGCTCTAGATAGAGCATGCTCGTCCTTATCTGTCAGCATTAAAAGCCTGAAGGGGATTTACAGTGCCCATCCCAGGGAGTGTGCCCTCTAATCCTCTGAGCGTACAAAGGAGAAATAGGTCCAGACACCATGGGTCTTACAAGAGGACACAGCTTAAAAGGGGAAGAAGAAAGAAGAGAAATCTAACATGACTTTCCCCCCCTTTTTAGCACCTTAGTCTGTGTATTTTTTTATTTATTCCCATTCCCCGATATACATTGTGATGTATATTTAAATAACAGAAGCAGTACAGTACAAATCAGAGTATCACTTTGTGCTCTGCTGTGCTAGAGCTGTTTGAAGAGCTAATATGAGCTCTTGCCACGAGGAGCTTGTGGCTGGAGTATAAAAGCCAGATGAAAGACTGAAAAGAAAATGGTCTCTTTCAATATGCAGATGGGAATTGAGGCAGAGAGAGGTTGGGAATAGAGTTTCTTAAGAACTCAGCGCTGCCAAGTGAGGACAGGTTTTCAGAAGAGCTGAGTTCCCATTAAGTAACTAAAATAATGGGCTAATTCTTCCAAAGAACTCAGGACAAGGAAAATGAACTCTTCTGGGGATCTTGCCTTATATAGTTATTGTAACAATTTTCCTTTGGTGGCAAGTATATGAAAATCCATCACAAAGTGACTTGCCAAAGTGATACAGGGAGTCTGCAATACATCTGGGGATCAAATCCTGATCTCCACATCAAAATGTATGAGTCAGGCCTCTTACTTCTCTGCAAAGCACAAGGTTTGGCCTTGGCCTAACCATCTTGCTTTGGAGAAAAATAGTTCAAAGCAGATCCAGCAATTCTTGGAGAACATTTTGTGCGTTTCCCAAGGGACCTCTGGAGAGGAGACTGACCTCACGCTGGAGAACACTTCAGAGCTGCCCTGGCTCTGAGGGGCTGGAGCAGCCTCCTGAGTCCTGACCAAGTGCTGCTAAGGTGCGAGGTATCAGTGCATGGCTTAGCCCAGGGGCTTGGAAGCATTTTAGAATTTTCATGCAAAATTCATAGTTTGCAAACAAATTCCTGAAGAACAAAGCTGCTTTCACGCATGGTCTTATAACAGCACACACAGGGCAACTGTGTCTCAGCACAACCTGAGCCCTGCTCAGCAAGCAGCGTGAGGGTGATAAACTCTCTGTGTTTTAGTCATGATCCAACTTTAACTTGACGCTTCTGCTTGGCATTCCCTGCAGACCAACGTCCACACTGTGGGCAGGGCAACCATTTGGCTAACAGTAACAGAAAACAGATGAGATGCTCATGAGAAACCAACTGCTACCACTGAAATGCCACTGATATGAACAGAAGCCTTCTTAGCTTTATAGGTTGCAGTTCTGGATGTATTGAGAAGAGACTAATTCCTCTAACACCTGCTTGAACATCTCAAGGCTATGGCACTAACCTTGCTTATTTGCCTGCCCACACAAGATGCTGGGCCTGTTGGATCAGTGACAAAACCTGCAGACGTGACTCGCTTGGCATGTGGTTGGTAACCAGTCCAGAGTTGTGATGGGCAAACCCTAGTTAGTTCAAGAGAGAAAGAAGAGAAAACTCCACAAATCATACTGTAGAAACTGGAAGGCCTGATTCTAACCCCAAATGGCATCAGACTCACCCTTATTTTCTTAACAGTAATTATTCCTTTTCATGAAGTTGCAAAAGGACCAGACTTGCTCCCTTGCTATTGTTATGGCTTAGCAAGAACCATCACTCGTTTTGCATGAATATCATCACTTTATTAAGGAAAGAGTTCTGCTAACTCTATTTTTCATGTTCACTTCCATATTCAGACCCTTGAGGTTCGTCTCTCAGAACTCCATTTTCCTTTCCTCTGAGCTCACTGTACCTTCGTTTTCTCCCTAATGTGTTTTATACCATTAGCTGAATAAGCTACTTTATTTGCTACTGTTTACTGAAAAGCTCTAAGCCAGAGGCTTTATCTGTCACACTGCAGCTGGCCTAGGCCTGTGACAATGAAGCCTGTGGGGAGGTGTTGTCACAGCTGTACTTCTCTTTTGAGTCACTAGAAGTGCTGCATATTGGTCTTGTAAGATGCATGACCCTCTTGTGCTGCTTCTGTTTTCATTTTCATTGTTTAAAGGAGAGCCTGGCAGCAAGGAGTCAGGAGTCTGGAGTAACATGGAGTCTCCCAAAAATAGATGTCATCACAGCAGGCGTGACACAGTGGTCCATCCCGAACTGGAGCATCTCTGCTGTAGGAACCCATACAGATCTCATTCCTACTGCTGGCGAGCACAAAGTGCACGACGGCAAGAGCAGCCCTATCGGACTCAGTTTGGTTTGGTCTCTCCTTCTCCTGAACAGGGAGCAGCATGGTGATTTCTACTGCCATGTGAGGAGCAACTCGTGCTATAGAGAGTGCAAGGAAAGACTGGGAGCTCAGAAGGGCAGTGCTCACACAGTTAAACTACCTGCTGCAGCCAGAAGCTCCTTCATTTGGGGTATCATTAGGTAAAATAGTATTAAAGATATACCTGAATGCAAGAACTGGAACCTTCAGTTAATGCAGAGAAAACCCTTAATCTCATGAATCAGGACTTAACTGCCTTCGTTTTCTGTTCCAAATGTCCCATTAAATGATCTTCATTTCCATAATAAAGATGAGTATGTAGACATTGCAGGAGATGTAAAAAACTCCTCCTGTCACAGGAGTTCTCTCTAATAATGGGAGTTCTCAAAGGCAGAACTTCCAGCTTACGGCAGTCACGATCTGGTACAAATGCTCCCTGTGGACAGATAAGCCTCCCTGCAGGGATCTAATACGTTCAAAGACCTCAAAAGACAACCCGTAACAAAGATGCATTTATTACTAGCCACTCTCATCAGCCTCTCTGACAGGACCACAGGAAGAAGACAACTTCTTGAATGGAAGGTCCACTTGCTGGGCACTGCTAGTGGCACTTCACTAGTACTCAACAAAACGGACCCTTTATTAGGAGTATTTTCAGAGTGGTGCCCGCTAGAGTCTGTCTTCCTGCTATCTCATTCAAAAGTTCCCTTCACAAAAAGTCTCCTCTTCCTTCCAAGGCCCGTGTGGATCAATCACTACATGGCATCTACTCCCTCACTCCTACCATTGGACTTCACTGAGAAGCCAGAAGAGGCTTAGAGAGGGAATATAGAACAGAGAGGCAGAAGAGGTAAGAAGGCTTTAAAAAGTCAGTATCAGAGCATATATGCCTTTATAAAATGATAATATATTATTCCCCTATATATTATGCCTTTATAAAATGATAATATATTATTCCCAACTAGGCAGCTTTTTTGGATGGGCCATTCAGCCTGATTTAGGCTCCCGCTTTTGAGGGGCAAATGCCAAATTTTGCAGTCGTGCTATTTCAAATTACTATGGGTGGCTGAAAATCTCTGGTAAGTGCTAAGCTAACATGTTTGTGGCTGAATTAGTTTATATTACAGTTTATACTGCAGTTTAGGTTTCACTCAGTACTCATGTAATAACATCCAACACAGCTTCAGGGGTTTCCATCATGTGAAATGAACTTGATTGTGCAGTATAAATAGGAAATAAGGGAAAAAAAAAAAAAAAAAAGGAAACAAACACAGTTACGCTGTAAGGCTTATGCTGAAAGAAGTGGCATGCTATGAAACTTAAATGTTACTTCAAGAGCACTTATTCCAGAAAGAGATTAGCGTGGATCCCCTCATCATACCAGAGACAGAACTAGTCCCTCTGGGCTTGGCTGTGCTGCTCAGCCCATGCAGCCTGTTGCTGCGCTCGCCCAGGGAGGGAGAGAGGACAGAACCCAATGCAGAGCTGTCGGCTGAGGAAGAGTCTCCCCAGAGCAACTGTGGACCCAAAACTGCAGCCTCGGGTGTATCGGGAAGTGGCCGAGAGGCATCTACCTGCACTGGGGAGGCAGTGGAACAGGGACCTGGCTGTTCTGCCCAGGGTTGCAGATAAGAGATGCGAATTTAACAGGAAATTCTTTGATGGAAACCATTCCGTCAATCTGTTACTCACTGAGTTTGTTGGGTTTTCATTCACCACTTCATCTGGGCATTTGTGTTCGCTGATGGTTGGGGTGGACATAATTTTAGAAATAATTAAAATAGAAATAGACAAACATAAGAATCCAGAAAAAAAGTATCAGCTTATTTTAAAAAAATC
This sequence comes from Crypturellus tataupa, assembly GCA_034781795.1. Classification (NCBI taxonomy): domain Eukaryota; kingdom Metazoa; phylum Chordata; class Aves; order Tinamiformes; family Tinamidae; genus Crypturellus; species Crypturellus tataupa. The sequence goes on along the minus strand of JAWLRI010000951.1, from coordinate 914,429 downwards.
ATATATTTGACAGTTATCACAATTTTGTGTCTTATGGTACATGATATTGGGAGGGGTTCATTTTAACATCTCAGCTCCTGGAGTCTTAGTCCTTTTCTTAAAGAAAATATTTTCTTTCTTTTATAATAGAGGTAAGTACCAGATGTCAAAACTGCAAAGCAGGAGTGGGAAAATATAGACCACTACTACCCCCAATATTTTTTTGTTTCTGCAAAACTTGTGGTTTTTAGATCAGTCTTATGGGTTTGTGTGGGTCCCAGCTGAAGACTTACTGCAGTTTGGTGATACTTCTTACAGAAACCTTTTCCTAATTTGAAAGAAATAGAAACTTTTCATCTCTAGTCCTCAGTTCATTATATAAAAGAAGAGGAAGACAACATGCAAAATAGATGGATATCTATTCAGGTTCCCTTATCATGAGCTTGACAAAGACACATTCTTGACAAATGAGCTTGACAAATTCTTCATCCTGTTATATCAGAAGAGGTCAGTGTGGGAGTTCTTGCTGTTATGAAATCGTATTTTATTCTACATTTCATGTGCTTTCATTTGCTGCTTGATTCATCCGAGCAGTGATTGCAATGAAAAATTGAATCCCTAAATGTTTTAGCATGGGCTGTGTATTATGCTGGCTTTAATGGCAGGCGGGTGATCATGGTGTCCTGCAGAACTCAGCCTGGTATGGTTACAGCTCAGGATTACCCCACAACATAGAGAGGAGGCAGAAAGGGAAGGCTTTTTGCACAGTTTGAGAATGATTTGTTGCTGTTTATACTTGGGAAAGGGCTGTTCAAGCAAAGATCTGTAATGTTAGGGATAAGGAGGAAAATAGCTCTAGGAAACGATGCGGAGTTGATTTTGTTTTGAAAGCAGTGGGCAAATTTCTGGTCCGTACCATAACAGGAGGGTAATGCCAGGCAGGGCAGCCTCTAGCCAAGAGAGAAAAATAACAAATCCCATCAATAAGCAGGTGTTTGGCTTCCACATACAGGCTGCTGTGACAGAGCCTAAATCTGGCAAGTGTTTCAGATAGAACTTTTTCTTTTTTTCCTAAAAAAATATAGGCTTGAGCCAAGTGTTTTGTGAATTTGGATCTAATATGCTGACTTACTTGGGAGGAAAAGGAAACGAATAGTCATACTCGCCCCAGTTACCTCTTCTCTCTATATTCCAAAGAATCAGCAACAACATGAAAATGTTTCACTTTTTAATATTTTAGAAATGAAATTCTTCATTTCCTTTTTGCTTGTTCTTATAGCACTGTTTCTTTGTGAATTGAGTATAATCTGACCTAAGAGACAAATTGGAAATGAAACCATGCATTAGGATCAAATACTTTCACTTCAGCAAGATTACTTGTTGCTTTTTCCCCTCCCACTCTTTTTTTTTTTTTAATTTTCTCTGGAAAAAATGGACTCTTTTCAGGTCAACCTGCAGAGCAGCTGCTGCTGGCTTCTCTTCCTCCCACTGCTTTCTATCAAACCAGCTAAGCAAAAATAAAACACAGGCACCTCTGCAGCATAGAAGCGTTCTCAGTGTCCACAAAACCCCTCCGTCCAGGTGGAAGATGAAGTGCAGGGGAAGGGGGTGGCTCATTCTGCTTCCAGAAGGACTTTGGCAACATCCACCACCATTCCAGGAGGGCTTCTCACTCCCCATCTGCCTGCCAGGGTCCTGTGCAAGGCCCAGGGACCTCCAGGCTCCCTGCTGCTGGCAGCTGCTGACAGGGTTGGCCTTGTTGCGCTTATAGCAGTGCTGAAGCGGGTCCCGTGGGTGGATGAGGTGGGAGCAGAGGGCTTGAATAGCCAGAGGCTTGGCGACATTTTGGGAAGGCTTGGTTCATGCGAGGCCGGGGGACATCTTGTCTCCCCATGTGGTCGGTGTCGCTTGGCTGTCACCTGGCTGAGCTGGGCAACCGTAAAGCAACTCGTAGTCACCACTGGTCCCTGAAGAGCCCGGCCTCATCAACCAGAAGGAGCCAGTGGCCGTGGGTGACACGCGGGCACCGCGGTGCCCTGTGCCCCTTGCTGTCACCACCGGTGCAGGGTGCTGGCCCCGTGCCAGCCCCGTCATCCCGGACACGCTCCAGCGGCCCCGGGAAGACTGAGCCGGCCGTGCCGCTCCTCCCGGCAGCCCGGCCGGGCGGGAGGTCCGCCCGCAGCTTTCAGATGGGGTGATTATGTCTGTGGAGCGCTCGGGAATGCTCTGGCATGAAAAGCGTTATGTAAGGGTGAGATAATGTTATTTATAGACCCAGGTTTTATTCAACATGGAATTAAACTTGTGCTCCCAGAGCCTCTGCTGTCAAAGGCAAACTGGGATTCATCCTTGTTTCCTCTGGTTTTATGCAATCTGCTCATTCCCTCGGTTCAGCCCAAAGTTTAAGCGTGTTTTATTTCCAAAACACACCTCTCAGAAAGGAAGTTATTAGCTCTGTTTTCTACACCATCACTTCGGAGGTGAACATGGGAGGTTACCACAGGAGCCTGTGCTGCGTGTGACAGCAGCTGCAGCAGCAAAGTGTCACAAAAGAGGAAACAAATGCAGATTTTGAGATGGAATAAAAACAAAGAAGCAAAAATGCGTTTCCTGGACACAGTATTTTACCCATGTTTAGTAATTCTCTGTCTCAGTCAGTGAGCTGCAGGGCTGGGACCTATGTCCGTGCTGGAGAGGGCAGTGCTTGGTGTGCTGATATCCGTGCGCCCACAGAACTAAAGATGTAAAGACCTTCTAAAATGTTGCTTGTTACCTTGAAAACTTCATGTGTCCTTTTGAGATACTAGAGTCAAAGCAATCAGATCTGTAATTTTTATGAACCATGAAAAGTCAAATTGCTCTGATGTCTGATGAGTCCCATGCTAACAGGTGTCAGAAACACTGTTTTATGAGGTCCCATACCTTACATAGGTTACTCTGTGCACTTCATCTGCTGTCTCTCACTTGTCTTAGTATCTAGCATGAAATTCCACACATGCCTTTTATTTGAGAAAGAACACAGAAGTATGTTATCTTATTCCTCTGGAATTTTCCACAGTTATTTAGCATGTTAGTTTAAGCATAATTGTTAATGTGCTCTTGAAATGGATATCATAGTTGCACTTATTTACATCAGGCTTAAAGTAGTTCATTTCAGTTGAGGTAAACGTGAAGCATTAGATTGCAAACGTACCTAATCCATCTCTCCTCCCCCATGACTAGAAATCCTGTGGTTAAAATAACACAGCCTCTATTCAGAGCACAAACTTAGAGCTGCTAGCTGGAGCAGGCTTGGGATTTAGACAACTCTCGGCAGATGAGTCTGTTAAAGGGTTTTCTCTGCTTTTGTTTTGCATCCTACTTCTGATCCATGAGAGGAAACCAGGATCTCTCCTGTGCATGTGAAAGGTAAAGATTTTCTGCCTTGTGTGTGCCTACATGTGAGTGAAAATGAGTGTGTAAATGTGACCGGGAAAGCGTCCTTGCTTATATCGCGAGAAGCATTTGGCAAATGTCTTCACAATCTTTAACCGTTAATCTGGTTTTGTGGCTATTTCCACGTGGCAGTGAAACGATGAAATGATAATCTTGTTCAGAGGAGCTGGCAGCAGCGATGCGCTGTCACATGGGAGAGAGGCTAAGTACAGGAAATGTAGGAAATAGCAAAAACGGGTATTAATGTGACTGAGTCGGATTAATATAAACCTGGCCTCTTGCTGAACAGCAGGTAGAGCTCGTCCCTCGTGCGCTGGAGAGGGGCTGGCAGGAGGGCTGGTGCGGTGGGGACGGGGCTGCGCTCCCAGAAACGCTTCGATGCGCCGTGCCAGGCAGTCTAGTGCCGTTATGCCAGTAATGCATTCCAAGTCACGGCATACACAGGAAAGCATTTGGGGCTTTTGCTTGCTTGTTTGTTTGTTTGTTTTGTTGCATCCTGCTTGTATTTGGAGTCTGGGAAACACCGGTACTGGCTGCATTAATGCCTGCCGGGCTGGCTTCACGGTGTTGGGTCCCGTTAGCTCTCCCGACCCTGAGGTTCCCATTTCTCTGTGCTGTGATTCACAGCCCTGACTGCAAAATAATTCTGATGGGATCGTGGTTCTCATGCTAGACAGCACCAAAACACCATGTGCAGATTATTGCTCAATTTACAAACACGGCGCCTCTCAGTCCCTTCCCGTACGAGGGCACAGGGGTGCGCGTAGGCAGGTGTTCTGCCCCATTGAGCGGGCGCTGAGCAAGTGCTGCTGCTGGTGCTGCTGCCCTCGTGGCTCATCCCAGCAGGGGAGAGCCCTCCTGGCCACTCAGGAGTGTCCTCTACCCTGCTCTCCTTCCTCCTGCTCCCTCTTTCCTTCCTCATTCCAGGCAGGAGGGTCTCCAACAGCACTGGAGTGTGCATGACCTTCCTGCAATAACTGTTCCCCTTGCACCCCATCCTAATGCGGTGCCACCCCGTAGCAAGGGACAGGAGCAGGGAGCCCTAATGTCTCGTGTCGTGCTGCTTGGGGCGGCTTGGCCGGCCAAGGTGGCACCGACAACGCGGCTTTGTCTTGGAGGAAGAAATGCAGCTTTGTCACCCGGGTGCTGGGTGGGGAGAGCTGGGCTACGGGGACACGAACGCGCAGCTTCTAACGGTGCCTGTGAACAACCAGCCGTGGCAGAGGGGCGGCTCGGAGGAGAGAGAATATGTGGGGAACAAAGAAATGCGGTCAGGCAGCAACTATAAAATTTCAATATAGAGAGGCAAGCTGATGTCATTTTAACTTCCCAGAGCGGTGCCAAGAATTCTGAGTTCCATATCAAGATTCAGTGAAAATCCCCCACATACTCACAACTTGTTCATGTGGAAAAATGAACTTTTATGGAAAATATGCATGGGAACCTGCCAGAGAAGTGTGTTGCTTTATTTCTTTTATTAATTTTGAATACATTAGTTCAGAGAGCAATCCCATTTTAGCATCAGCTGCCTCTACTGCAGAAGCTCAAATGCAAATGCTGGAGACGAAGGAACTGTGCGTTTTGTCCAGCAGTTTTTAGCTAGGACAAGCTGCTCAAGGAGAGAGAGCTGTTAGGAGCATGAAAAGCCTTGGTGGGATCTCTGAACCCAAGTTATTTTCCTGGTGCCATACCCGAATGGTAATAAGATGCACCTAAATGAAAATAGCATCAGCAGCTTTTATAACTTTGAACATGTCAAAGGTGGGATTGCGTGCAGCTCCTGCTAGAACGGCTGCCCATCCGTGTAATACTGCATTCACAGGCTTTGCCAGATTTGAGCTGCTTTGATCAATTTTTTCCAGTTTGATTGTCTGCCTCAGGCTGAATTCTTTTCTGGAAAATTTCAGCCAAATCTGTCCGGTCTTTTCCAAGAACGAGCACAGGGAAAAAGACATTGTTGTCCAATTGGAAAAATAAAAGGGAAGAAATGGGAGGGAGGAACCTGGTGATCCTTATTTGGATAGTTCTTATCCCTCTGTGCTTTGGAGTAGAGATCTGAAATTTGGTAGAACTTGAGCTTTGTTTCAGGACTGTGATTTTTCTTTTTTAGAAAATTCCTCCAGTTTACCTAGTGATAGGCTGTGAAGGGCTTGTTAGAGACATGCTGGGGCTGGGTTGTCAAAACCTCCCGTGGCTTCTCCCTGGGTGAATGAGCCCAGCCCGTCACCTGCAGCTCCCAAATGCTGCAGCCTCTTGTGCATCCAGACTGCGCAGCAGGGTTTCTGCTGCGCCTCCCCACAGCTCAGCAGGGCCCAGGCTGCTTGTGCACCACCTCCATGGGCTGAGGGGCCAGGATGAAGCCAAGTGGTCGGGGCTAAAGGGCTGGGCAACAGCGAGGAAAGCAGGGACCTCCTCTCCAGCTGCGGGTTCCCGGTGACGCTGGGCTAAGGGAAAGGTCCTGGGCAAGGATCCCCAGCTAGACTGGGATCCCACAGCTGAAGCGTGACTATCCCAGTCAGGTCATGGGGCTGCGACGGGGATCAATGGTGCAAGTGGAGAGAGAGGAGCACTTGGGAGCAGGGCAGGAACATGCTGGAGAGGGCAAGGAGGTGCATGTCAGAGTGTGAGCAGTTGGGATAGTCTCTACAGCCGGAGCCTGGCATGAAACGTGAGCTGTTCCATCCACAGTGTCTTTTCTGGAAGACGTCTCAGAGAACAGACTTCATTCTCTATTTGTCCCACAGTCTTTTGGTCCTGGTTAAAGGGAGGTTTTCACCACTTTGCTGTTGGTAGTCATGTGTATTCCCCTTTCTGCACATGCTTCATAGACTTTGCTGCTGACTGAGCACTCCTGGGGCTGAAGCGGATCAAGCTGTACCTTGACCATAGGTGCCACTAAAGCTAAACACTTGCAAAGCCAAGGCCCTCAGTATCTCTGTTTGTCTACCCCTTCCCTCCCATCTGGGATCTTGAAGCAGAGGTGGCCCAAGGTCTGGAACCTGTTAAGTCTGCAGGGATGAATATGGGGATGGGTCAGTGGTGGGGAAGAACATGAGTGGGCAATCAAGCCTGACCCCTGACAACATGGGACCTGATGGCAACAAATTGGTTGCCTGAAGGTCTGGCTCTTCCTTCATTTCCATTTCATTTCAATGGATAAAGCACCACCTCACACCTGACAGAGGTACCAGAGCCAAGAAATGCTTGAGAAGTACACAGATGCTACAGGGAGGTGAGCCACTGAAATCACTGTGAGGAAGATTAGTCATCTGTGTTCAGAAGAGGACTTGAATAGCAAATAAAACCTAGGACTACACTGAGCAATAAGGAGAAAACAAAATTCTATATTACATTTTATTCAGCTAAGACAGTCCAACCTGTACCATGGGATAAAGCTGAGACTTGGCAAAATGTGGTGTGATCATCTTATTAACAAGCATATCATAATGCATAGCACAAGGGAGACCTAATTTTGGCATCTCCTGTCTCATGCATTTTGCAGTCCTAACTATTCTTATAACCTATTTTTTTGTATATAATATATGTGCAGCATTTGAAGACAGATGGTAAAATGTCAGGGTTTCCATTTTACCACTTGACGCAATTTCCACATTCCAAGGTAGGTAGGTAGGTAGGTACAGTGTTCATGTTTCTGTCCCTGCCGCAGTTGGAATTGGGGTGGTTTCTCCCACTTCCCCTTCTGCTGGCTGAGTGCTGTCGAACAACCTGCACAGGCGATCCTCTCGCAAAGGCACGCGGTGAAGTTTCATCATCCCAGCTCGGAGGTGTCCTACTCACAGGCTGTGCTAGATGTTATAGCGGGTGCTGGTGGGCAGCTGTGGGTGGCGGATGCTTACGGGCTGCCCCCACAAAGTGTCAGGGAGGCATGGAGAAAACATGGAATCACTTGTCTGGATAAACCTTGCTTGAGATTTTGACGTGGGTAAGAGCTCATGGATGGAAGGGAGACTCACAGCCAGAAGACCAGAGATACCCTTTGAAAAACTGTCACCAAAAAAAAAAAAAAAAGAAGAGCTCCAGAAAAATGTGCTGATATAATTTTGATGTGGGACTAGTGTCACTAATGAAGCGAGCAGGTAGTTGTAGGGAGAAACCTGAACTGTGTAAAATCTCTTGTGTAGCTCTGAATGCATTGCAGCCTCCTGAACTGCAACACTTTCTGGTCCAGCCTGCTCCATTCACTGCACAAGGACTAATGAAATAGCTGAGTTACCTCAAAGGGTCTAAAATAAAATAGGTCTTACTTGTGACCTACTTGAGACTCGGACCCAGCTTTTCCCCAGCTCTGTTTCCAGCCACTTGCTTTATCCCATCATGTCCTTCCTATGATTTCTGTTGAATTAAACTGGTATGGGTAACATGACTAGCTCAGTGATTACTACAATGCCGTGCCTTGGGATTTGGCCTTTGCTGGAGATTAAAGTACATGAAATTAATTCTGTGGTTCCTAATGAACAAAATAGGGCTTTTGTGTAATTCTTCCTTCTCATTTATTCCCATGGAGTCATGAATTATGAAATACTTTGTCTTGCAAATTAGCGCTTTTTTTCCCAAACGATACCCTTCGACCTACTCTGCAGACCTTGGCCTCTGCAGACTGTATGAGTCAAGTCTTCTGCGCTGAACTATGCCAGACAAGCAGAAGGAGACTTAAAAGTGGTTCTATAGCAACTTTGAGGTCCCCAGATTCTGAATCGGGGGGACTGAGAGAATCCGGTTACTTCCAAACCTGATCAAGGGTTTCTACCACTTCTGTAGTTGTGTCCCTGTTCTGAATTTGCACGTTTGGTCCATCTTCAGAGCCACTCGCTCATGGTCAAGTCTTATGAAGCCAAGTATTTGCCAAGAGCAGGATGCTAGGAAACATCCTGGTGATCTGTGATGTGGGCAGAATTAGCTATGAGCTAGATCTGACTCCTGAAGCACAGATGAGACAAATGTGATGTAATGTGTTCCTGGGACTGCTGTAATTTATTCAAGTTCTTTGTGTCTCCTGGGGATGTCTACAAGCTGCCAAAGGCTACTTGAAGGTGAAGACAACTTTTATATGCCTAGTCCTCCGGTGTTCCCCTGGACTGTAGTATTGCTCACAGAATGGCAGAATGGCCTTGTGCAATCTGATACCATGCGTGATATCCACCTTGGAGGGCCGCTGTTTTTGGAAACACTAAAGGAGATTTGGGGTAGCACTGCAGTGCAAGGCAACCAGCAGGATCTAGAATCATTCTTTATTTTATTCTGCTAACCAGTGGTGCAGCATAGAGTGAAGCATCAAAGTTTGTTCATGAACTGATGAACAGATTTGGTCTCTTACCAAGACACACTCATAGCTGGGTACTCTTGTAGCAACCATCATGATAACCCAGATAGTATTCTCCTGTATAAATCACGTCCTGCTTTGTTAAAGGCTCTGCCACATCTTCAGATGTAATCATGAAATCCATGTAATCTGGGTGTTATAACCTTTAAAGAATTCTCCAGTCTCAGGGGCACTTCAGAAAAGTGATTTATTTTGTGTCCCGTTGGCTTTTGACTTAAATTCAGGAAAGTGGATCATAAGAAATATTTTCCGATATAGAATAAAGCTTTACTTTTTCAAAATAAGATTAGTGTAGGGTGAGGAAGATGAGCATTTTAGCATTTTACACCGGTAAACACTATCTGGGAAAGTGAAGTAAATTCAGGTTTTCTGCTTTAAGACAAATGACATGGGTTACTGTAAGTCCAGTACTGTCAATCCACTTACTTACAACATCCTTGAGAAACCCATACTTCAAAATCTAGATATAAGCCTATAACATAAATAGGTTCCTGATAACCTCAAACTCAAATAGTTCTTTTTTTTTTTTTAGCTATTTACAATGTTTTAGTATGTGTTCACTTTTATTTACCATTCTGGTCCCGTAGCAATAAATCTCTTTCTTTTTTTTTTTTCTCTCTTTGTTTCTGCTTCCGTAGTTTGGATGTTTATGCCCTTGGCTTTTTCTACCTGCAGGGCAGACAGCACCTCCTTTTACTAAGCCTCTATCAGGGTATTGCTGAGCCCCGGCTGTGCCGAGCTGCATCACACAAGGTGACTCCAGTTCTGCAGCCGGCAGAGTGTAATGAACTCTCCTCTGTGTTTCCACCCCAACCAAAGCAATCAGCAATCAGCACATGTCATGGTTTGCAGCCCTCTAGTATCAAGGTTGCAGCTGTTCTTCTGTCACACACCTGGCAGCTCCCATGGTGGATCCTACAGCCCAGGTGGTCACCATCGCCAAAGCACCGTTACCTTCCCAGGCTGGTTGAAGGTTGCTCTGGTAGAGCATGAATGGACTGAACTCTCCATTTACCTCCATTACCATGAGCGATTTCATCAGACAAAATGCTGGAAGGAGTCTGTGGAATGGCTTTCTTGCACGGAGCATTCAGAGTTTTCCCTGCTGTGTATGCAGGCGTTTTTATCCCTGCTGCACTTCGACACCAGGTGGAAACACTGCTGTCAATAATGTACTCTGAAGAAACAGGGTGAAATGAAATTGCTTTTTCCTCCTGCACCTCCTTCTTTCTGCATAGCCACTTTATTTTGGCATTTTGCACATATGTAATCAAACATTGCTGTTTTCCACATGCTATAACTCTGTGTTTAAATTGAGAAGAATCTCCTTTAAATATTTATTTAAACAATGACATCCCTTGAGCTCTTTATAAATTGTTGTAGAATATTACCATTTACAAAAAGCCTCCTTTTTTTAATAATAATAATATATTTGAATTGCATTTCCATTTAATAGCCCCACTGTGAGCCAGCATCTCCTTGGGCTGCGGTTGCAGCTCGCTTAACTCAGAAAGCCAGTTCCTGATCCATGGGGCCTGCAGACCTAATCCTCAAATCACGCCAACAGCTTCAAGAAACATAGCTCAGATTTTAGTATTCATGTTGTTTCTGTCCCAGGAACAGAGTAGCATAATAACTTCCAGGGGGTCTTTTGGATGCAGGGATGTTGTACTGATAGCATTTTCCTCCTACAATTAAACACACGACAGTTCTAAGAGCTGAGAGTGAACACATTGATATTTAGATCCATTTGTTCTTTATAATGAAAACTATATTTGGATTTAAAATGCAAGTAGTCTGTACTAGCTATCAGTGAGAGGCATCTGTCCTTCGCTGGAGCACTGTGGGCAGGGGATGCCCAAGGACCACGTCCACCCCTGCGCGGGGGCTCCTGGAGGCAGGTTCAATTTTAACAACCTGGGAACATCTATGCAGTTCCTAACTGAGATAATGCTACAACCAGTATGAGGAATAGGAAGTGGAAACAAGACAGCTTTTTCATTTGTGGTCATGGGATATCCTTATATTTTTGGGTGCCTACCTAGAGCTTCCACAGCGTGTCCAAATTTTCCACTTCTACTTTAGCATTGAGTTCTGCAGAGGAATGTTTTGTATTTTCTTTCTTTCTTCCTTTTTTTGTTTGTTTTTTTTTTCTTTCTTTCTTGTCTAACATCCTAGCTGCAGAAAAAGGACTCTTTATTATTATTTAAATTATAATTTCTGCAAATGTAAATCTTTGCATTTTCTGAGCAATTGACCCTTGAAATATATTTACATAAAAATAAATATAAAGCATGTCCTATACATTTCCTTTTCATTCCTCGAGTCTAAGAATGACTCATCATTCACAATAAGATTTTCAGTAAGTAAAGTAGAGGGTCCAAAATCTTCACTAAGTAGGCCATTTGTTTGTATTTATTTTTAACTGAAAGTAGACTTACCAAAGTATTCAGTTATGTTCATGTAATCTGCCGCAGTTTACCTGAAACAATTGGTGGAGAAGAACTTGCTGGCTAGGTTTTAACCTTTTAAAAGTTAAAAATATATTCAATGTTCTGCAATTCTAATTCTGTATTCTTCCAGCATCTTGATGAAACAGATTTTGGCAAAATCTCCTTTGTCACCATGGATTTGGGATAGGAACTGGATTACTCACTAGCAAAGGCAAGTGAAAAGAAAAGAATTTTGATGTTCCATCAGCTGTAACTGAACTTCATCCTCCTGTTCCAGGCTCTATTTGAGTTTAATCACTGTAGCTGAACAAAACGAAGTACCAGAGCTCCCCTGAATCATTTTTATGCTTGTCCTTGTGTGGTGCTGGTTCTTTGTCATCAATTGCATCAAGGCCCCTTTCCACAGAGACCAAGACAGTGGTGCCATCAGCCTACGATCCCACAGGTCCCCCCAGACCTTCACTTGCCTTGCTAAGAAGTGCAGTGCTTCTCTGGAGGGTCCCTCGTGACAGAAAGACAGGCTGTGTTTTGATCAAGATCCTTTTTGCTCTGAGCGCAGGCTTTAATAGACTAAATGCAAAGACTCATCTTTTCGAGAATGAATGTTACTGGTGGAGCTGGAGTTAACGATTCATCTTTGCTGGTGGTTGAGGATGACCCTGGAAACGGAATGGACTTCAGGGTGGAATTAAGCATCACTTTGCTCCCGAGGTGAATGCCATACGTGGAAAGTCCGTGTCTCAGACATCCTTTTCCTTTTTTTCAGCCTCAACTTGAAAGACCGCCTTATACTTTTCCCTCCATCATTATGCCATTTTCAACCACAGGGATGTAGGGTTATACTTTAATAATTTCAGATGTCAAATCAATACTTCATTACTTTGCTCTATTAACAGGGTGCACATTTTTCTCTGAGTGGATATGGGGAGCCTTTATCCAGTCACTCTTCACACTCAGCCAGCCACCTCTTATCAGTGTCAGGGTCAACTCCTTCCTTTTAATTTCCTCCCATTCTTTATTCACAGCATCTGGCATAGACCTGTGACTGTGAATGTGTCCGAAAAAGAAGTATTTCTAGAATAAAGCTTTTAAATCCTGCTTTTAATTTCTTTCTTTCTTGGACAATCTGAGCATGCGTAGCATGAAAGGGCTCTTCCTTCCTCTCCTTCCAGGCTTTTGCTCTCCCAGGGCGTAGCACTGCTCCTGCATTGCTGCACCAGGTACAAGATTTCCATTTCATGGGAACTTCTGAAGTTTACACCTTAACCCGGAGGTTACAGTTCTCCACAATAGGTCTGGCTGCCCAGCCAAGCTACGTGCTCCCAGGAACAGTCCCTACGGACTCACACTATTCAAGCAGAAGGCAGGATAGGGACCAGCAGGAGCTGAGAACTCCTCTTCCTCCAGAGAACAGGCTTTTATCATTTTGATGCTTAGGTGTTGGATGCTTTATCACCCCAGGGATGGTTTGCATGGTAGAGGGACGCTTTCCATTTGGGGTTTCATGCACAAGAGGCAGGGTCTGGACAGTTAGCGGGCACAGGGCTGGTGGTGGCACCTCAGCAGGGCTGTCCCGAGCAGGGATCGAGCGGAGGGCATGGGGGCTGCCAGCAGGCAAGGGGCCTCTGCGACACCACCCATCAAACGTCCTCCTTGGATATTAGAAACTGCTCTCCGAAGGGCCTCAGCACTGTATTTGCTCTCTCTCAAACCTGGAAACAGTTATTTGCCTGAAAGAAGCATTGGTTTAATTCATCTGTGTTTGTACGGCTTTACGACCGCTGAAAGCAGTGTGAGTCCTAATGATTAACTGTTGTTATTTGTGGGGTATAATGCTGCACAGCCGTGGAGCCGAACTTTCCAAGCTGAAACCCAGTATATACAATCAGTCCTGCTGCTCTCCAAACAGCACCCAGCATCAATCATGGCACTGTAAATTGTTTACGCAAAATTGCAGACACCATAACTTATTTAAAAACTCTCTCGTCAGTCAGATAAGTAAATATTTCGAAAGACTCTGAAAACCATGGCAAGCTCCAACTGCCCAGATCAGCTCCATGGGACCAGATTTGCCTTGCCTTTGATGTCTGTGCTCCAAATTCAGTCAAGAAGGGATGTGAAAACAGAGATCCTGGGGAACGCTAATGCAACTTTGAAAAGTCTCAATTTTATGTAGAACTAACAGGAGAAACAAAACCATGGAAAGTGTTTGCAAACAGAGTAATCTCCCCAAGGCTGTAAATCTGTATTTCTAGGAGTCAGAGCCTCCCTCTCCATGTCCCCCTCACTTCTAGATGGTGCTAGCCAAACCCCTGCTGCAGAAAGGGTGGACAGTGCATTTCTAATGTACATAGAGACCACAGTGTGTGGTCTTCACATTTGTTTGGAGCAGAAGCACAGTCGTTGTGCCTTTATCCTGTACATACGGAAAAAATGTTTTACTGGAATAAACTGCCCAGAGAAGCTGTAGCATCTCCAAGGCCATCCAGACACAATCCTGGGCGCTGTGCTCTAGGTCACCCTGCCTGAGCAGGGGGTCGCATTCGATGCCCTCCAGAGGTGACTCGAAACCTCCGCCGTTCAGCAGCTTGGTGATGCCCAGGCCCCTGGCTGCGTAGGGGGTAAGTCACCGTACTCTGGAAACTACACCGTTTCACAACTAAATGCATCTGAATCATTCAGCTTCCTGTTTGGTTGAGGATGTCTAAAAAGACCTTTCCTTTCCTAAGGAGAATGTCTAAAAAGACCTTTCCTTTCAATCATTCCAACAACTATTTGGGATCTTCCTCCTTTAGAGTTCGCCGAATTGTACCAGTGTACCTCCTTATACAGAAGGGATCACGTTACAGGCAGGAATGCATAGTTAAAATGGCCCAGGCCTTTTCAAGAGGAATTTGTTTTGGAAGCAGGCGAGTTAGAGGAGAGGAAACGGGCAGCGCACCAAGAGGCTCCACAGGATCATTCCACTCTTTCCGCGAGACCTCGTCTGGATAATCCGCAGGCTGGGGCTGAGGCTGCCTCCATGCCTCCATGGAAGGCAGGGACACGCATCACATTGTCACCATTAGGTCTTATACAGTATGGCACTTGGTGCTAAATTAGTTGTTTAAAACCTCATTAGAAAAATCCACCCTGGCACTGAGCTCGCTAATGTGAGAACGGCCGTGAGCCTGTGTGATGGAAACGTTTGCATTCGCCAGCTGCCACCGCCGTGTTGCTGGGTAAAGACCCCTAGCAAGGGCTGTCCCCAGCACACAGCCACAGTGAAGGCCACCACGAAGTTCACTGCGAGCTTAAAACACGCTAATTTGCAGGTTGCCTCATGCTGAGTTGCTGGCTCAGCTGGGCATTTGGCATTTTTTCGTTTGGAAACTGATCGGGACCTAGTTTCATGCAGTTCTTTTAATAAAATTTCTGCTCTTTAGCTTTTGAGCTACTTTGATACCTCCTGATACATACGGGAGGTTTCCTTAAAAATACATGATTTCATGTACCACATGTATTATTTATTTAGCGTCAGCAGCATGTGTGAGGCTGTCCGTGTTTACACAAGAAGGCAGGGTTTTCATCCCAGGGCTAAATCAAGCCCTGCCAAGACAGCACAGTGCAGACATAAATAAAACATGGGTCACAGAGACAAACTGCCAGTGGTTCTGGTCGCCTCAACTCCCTGCTCGTGCTTGTGCTCCACCACGCTTACCCACACGCCTGTCTCAGGATCTTTAGCATAAACAGATGATTGGCAGAGAAAATCATGAAACAAGGAGTAATTCCTTACTGTGATAGCACAAGCAGGGACACATGGTGGGGAAATAGGAATGTCCACAAGGAGCATTCATGTGCAGGAGAACAGGTCACTGTTAGGTGCCTGCTGAAGAGGCACAGAACACAGGCAGTGTTGGGCTCACGCCGTATGTGCACAGAGGTTTCACCTTTTGCAGTCAGTGTTTTCTAGTTCCTAGGCTTGAGTAATAGGAAAGTGCAGGGCATAAACTGAAAAAGTTTTTGAGGATCTGTTGGAAATAAAGGTGCCGTTTTAAAGGAGCTGGAAATACTCCAGCTGTGGGGCCAGATGCAGCTCTAGTCCCCAGCTGTGGATCCTAATCCACATTAATTTGCACATACCTGCATTGCACTGTGTATGTGACCATCTGTGAAGGGTAGGGAATTGAGTTGCCTCAAAGGCCGCTCTGTGGCACGGAATTCCAGCTGCCCATCCATGGCCCACTCCATTCGTCATGCCCTGAGCCCCAAAGCCCTGGCTCTCCCCACTCTGGAGCTCTCCAGCTCATGTAGCCCTGCAGTCATGCCCTGTCTCCAGCACTGGGGCAGGAAAGGAACCATCCACCTTCCCCCTCAAGGTCCTTGGCTGCATACCCTGCAGTTAGTTGCTCACCGAGTAGCTGCTGTGCCAATAACTATGCTATTTTGACTTGTTTGTAAGCCAAACTTACTATTAAGCCAGCCCGGTATTAGTATTCCTGTTGACCGGCGTCTAGAATAGGCGCATAAAGAAAGCTAATGGAGGTAGACTTGCCCTTAACTGAGTGCATTTCTTTTCTTATCTTTATTGCAACATGTCACTGGTTTTTCATCCATTAGCAATTTTTTCCCCCTTCACGTTGTCTCTGATTTCTGTGTCATGAGGGGGAGTATTGTCAGATCGCATTCGCATGATGGGAGAGGCAGAAAATCCATTCTGTATATCATGTGCCCCTGGCTTCTAACACCACAAAGGATTTCTTCAAGCCTTGCTCATTATCTCGTTTTATGCTTTAAAAGAAAAGCTAAAATGCTGGTGACAAATGGCCTCGTTTATCACATTTAATTGACTGACTGCTCTTTTAAGCCTCTGAAATACACACTTTGGGCCAAAGCACTGGAAAGAGAACATGCCATTTACCCTGGTTTGCTGCCAGGTCACATTAAAAAATGCTCAGGAGGTGCTTGCTAGGCCAGTACATTGAGTGCACTTTCTCCAGCAGTGTGTCTCCAGCTACATAATATGTTGCTCTCTGGAAAAGAGGCTGAACAATTGTATTGAATGTACTTTTTATCCTTTTCTAATTGCACCAACAATTTTCCTAGAAAACTGTGCACATGCAGTGCAAGGGCCTTTGCAGGGGGTAGGACTTGGTAAAAGGTGCAAAGGTTTGCGAAGTAGAAAATAATCATCCATACCTCCGGAGGTGGCCACCCTTGTGTACAGCTCTGATCGCTGTGGGATCGCTTATTTTCAGTATGGAAGTACAAATGAGTTGCGCGCACTGAATGGGAGACACGTGGTCCCTACCCCATGCTTCCCAGCCCCTCACCTGCTTTGCCCTGCAGCATCAGGGCCCTTGCCCTGTTTCCAGCCCCTGCCTGTGCCAGCTGGCCATGGCCAGAGGGAGCTGATGTGATACCACGACGGTGAGATACAAGGCTTTCCTGCAGCAGGGCCCTGCCTGGTGAGCTCTACACAGTGCTATCTGCCATTGGTGACTTTTGTGTTACCCCACGCTTTGCTTATAAGGGCAATGCACTTCCATCCCAGTGGCCCTTTACACCTGATTTCTGCAAACTGTGACAAGTCCATCACTGAATGTGACATTTTTGCGTAAGCAATAGAAATATGAAGTGAAATTATTATTTCACCACCCAATGGGAGGGTGAAACCATTAGAAAGCTGTATTTGGAAGCCATCAGTACTTGCCTTGTTGGTGACAGGAGTGGTTTGAAAGATACTCCTGTGGGATGAGGGTCTCCATCCCAAGACTAACTAGTATTTTCATGGTGTGGACAACAGAAAAATAGAGCATGTTCCTGTAGGACTTAAGGCGATTGTTGAGTCAGGTGCACATTAGAAGAACGACAAATTGGAACTATGATTGAAAAGAAATAAGATGCAGTTCAAGAAGGATTAATGCACAGCTTTTCCACGAGCTGACAGTGTCAGTGACAGCTGGTGGGGAATGACTGCCTGGCAGCAGTTCAGCTACGAGGACCCGCAGGTTGTGACAGATCACAGGCTGAAAGTCTATCTATAATGTCACATTGCTGAAAAAAATCCATGATAGAATATGTAAATAGGAATACAGCATTCAAGACATCTCCTTACTCTCTGTTTAGTTTCTTCTGTTAGTGTGAAGCTTCATCTGGAGACTTTTTTATGGATGTGGTGCCACTCCTGAACAAAGGCACATACCAATAGAGAAATAAAAAGAAGGATGCAGGAAGACAGACTGGGAAAACTAAATGTGATTAGAGAATAGATGGCTGAAGAGAGAAGTAATGGCTTTCAGACATGTAAAAGGCTGTGCAAAAAGAGAGTAAATAACTTGTTCTCTATTCCTAGTAGAAATGAAAAATTAAAATAGAGTGACTTATGAAAGTATTTGTAATAGTAAGCATAACAAAACTCTGAAAGAAGTTAGTTCTGTTTAGCTTCTGTCATTCAAGGTTTTTAAGAATAGTTACGCAGGCATCTGTAAGGACTAACTTAGGTCTGGGCGGGAGGATGGGCTGGGGCAAGCTGGACTCCCCAGGAGCGCTCTGCTTGTGAATTTAGCAAGTTAGTTGGGCCACATGAGACCCCCCGTGTCATGTGCTAACACACATGTGCTCTCTGGTCTCTAACCAGTGCCCAGAACATGCGTTGAGGCCCAGCCAAGCCCTTCTTCGGTTCTGTCTTCTCCTCTCCCTGTCCCACCCTCAGGGCAAACCTCATGCGATGGGGATGGTGAACATTGAAAACACATAAATCTTTCCCTCCTGCCTGTCATCGGGTGATTTGGGAGACCAGAACTTCTAGCAGCATTGTCAGGACCCTTTCCAACAGAGGCACCAGAGTCTTGCTCCTTGGGAGAGCCAGTCCCCATGTTCACTCCTGTCTTCCCACTGCGCACGCCAGCACGTGAGCAGGGGACTCCACAAATGCCAGGGACATTTGCCATGGAGCTGCTTGTCCTGTTGCTGCCGTAGCCATCCCTTCTTCTGCTAACTTTTAACCCAGGGGGACTCAGAATCTCATCCTACATAAGAGATTGACACAAATCCCACTGTCCTGATTATCTGCACATCTAATCCCAGTGATGTCAGGAGGGTTTTGCAGGGCAGGATTTGGCCCACTGCCCTCTTAAGGGCACTGCTGAAGAGCTTTGATTTTTATTCCCCCCACCTCCTAGTCTATTGTGGGCTAGGAGAAGGCTGCAGGTGTTATCCTGAAGAAGGAGATAACAGCGGTATTTAAGCCATCCAGCAAAACTCACTGCCAAGTTTTCCATCATATCTCAGGGGGACAAAAGGGTGATTCCTGAGGAATGCAGGAAAATCATACCCTGCAGTTCCTCTTTAGCTGGGCAACATATTTATATACATATATATGGGCTTGATTATTTATTTATGCACGTGAAACACAAATCATTGCAATATACACATATATTATCTACAGAACAGATTTTGCTCTATTCTTCCTACTTCCACAGTTTCTGGGATTAAGAGAGCCTGCATACATGGGAGGGAGGAGATAGAGGAAGAGGGATAGAAATGAGGGAAACTGTGATCGGATACCGCGGCTCTCCTCTAAGCCCCCATTTTTTTACCCTGATGGAATGTAACTGACGACTGTTTCTACTATTTAAGGAAAAAGGTTCCTATACAAAATCCTGTGGTTTTGAAGTGATCCTTTTATAGGCATAAAGAGACTTTTTCCACATCCCTCTATTTGATTTCTTTTTTTACTCAGACCTGGCTACTCAAGTAGATATTTGCAGAATATGCAGTGGAATCAGACACTTCATTCCTGTTCTTGGTACTAGAGATGAAACAGTCCACTAGTTACCACATAAAGTCACAGAAATGCAAACTGTGGACCCATAGAGAATAGAACTTGGGTCCATACCCATCTCAAGGGATTGTGAACTGGAAGTATCTCATCACAGAATTTACTGTGCGGTCTGTTATGCAGTAATCACTTGCCATAATCGTAGCACTATGATGAATTGTTGAGTCATGTTCCTCAAAAACAGTGCACATTAATGGCATTTATAATCTCCTTGATTTGGGATAAGACCAACTATATGTCAACTTTGACTTAGGGCATTTGTCCTAAATAGTAATTGGATAAAATGCACAACCTGTGCCTGGAACAGGGATCTAAATATCCATTTTTCCTTTCACATAATAAAAAGTGGAAAGGAAGAAAAAAAAACACCCCTCTTTTGGAAGAGGAAAATTTGATATTTGTGTTGATTCAGGCAGAAAAGAAAAGGTGACCACAGGCTTCTCTCACCCTGGATAACTACTTCCCACCAGCAAGATGAAAAAAGGGAGATGATCTGGGGTGCAGTGGGCTGTGGGTGCATGTACTCCCATGGGAAGATTCTACCTGGTCCAGGGTTTGCCTTAGGCACAGAATTGTGGCCTAAGGGCTGCTGCCAGACTGCAGGGCTGGTCAAAACGCTGGCAGCTGAGGGATGCAGGGAAGCAAAGCCAACCCTAGAGGTTTATATGCAAAACTACTGACCTGAGTCTCTCTTCATGCACCTGTGTCCTTGAGGGCACCTGGACACAAGTGTTAAGCTGGGGATCAGAAAACAGCATTGCACAGTGCAGTGCAATGCACACTTTAATTTCTTAGTACAGACTACACAAGCTAGCGGTAGCTTTTCTGTGCATAACTACAAGACAAGGGATTTACAGAGTTCCAATAGCCACTCAGAGCCAGATGTCTATTATCTCATCGCATACATATGCTGTGCAAAGATGCCGGAGCTAATACTGCCCTTCACTACCACGGACACATACCTGGTACCACCAGTTCATGCTGACATAAATAATAACCTGCCTAAGCATCTCCCTGTCGAGGGAATAGGGAGTCGGGCACATGTTCCAGGTGGAAATACAACCAGGGTTCTTTCACTCATCAGCTTTCAACCTACATAATTTTATCTTGTATAGGATCTAAGCAGGAGCATTTCCTCCACAACCTGCCCCATATTTGGTTGCTTACACACTTACATTTTAATGAAACTGGGGGGTCAGTAATAGGAACAAAAGAAAACTACTGAAAAGCAACAGATGTTCCCAATAGGTATTGAAAATAGCTAACCTGCTACTTGGTTCCCCCATAACAGAAGAAGTATGCTCACTTATTCCTATTATAAAGTGATGTAAACCTCTGATTTTGGAAGAATAACTCCTGATTTACTCCCACACTTAATGAGTGAAAAATGCTGAAGTTTGATTCTGGTTGTCTTAACTCTCAAAGACTTGCACAATCTCAAAATCATTTAATTGTGTACGAACCCACGATGGAAAATTATGTGATCCGGATACATTTACAGCTCAACCAGCAGGAATGATTAAGGCCTGGCTGAAGATATATTGACAAAATGGAGATGGAAAACTAAATGATGCCTATCCACAGAGGGACAAATCCACAGTGCTATTCCAAATTGCGGGTGGTCTATTGTACACCACTCTAGTCAATGAGAACACTAAATTCATACATGCAAATCTAATTATTTAAACTTAACAATGAAAGTATTGTAACCTTATCATTTGCATATATTGCGTTCCAGATCCCTGTTCCTTTCCAGCACATAGTAGTCTCTTCAAAATCCTGCAATTTGATTTAAAAAAAAAAAATGTTGTAGGCGTAATGTTAGCATAGGAGTACACAGACCACTGATGACTATGTTTTCACCCGCACAGAACATGAGGCAACCAGATGATTTATTTTCATTGGCACTACAGGCAGATAAGCTGCCGTTATTATGAACAAGAAAAGACTACAAAATGCCAGAATCTCTGGGCCTGCTTCTCCCATTACACTCGGAAATAATCAGGAGTGTCTCTATTCAATGAAGTCACTGTTTTCCCTTAGAAAATTGATGCTGATTTTTGCAAATGCTGTGGCATAGCTTGGGATATAACAGCTAGGCCACAACTGAATGAAAGATGCCAACTTCTAATAAGAGTCACTCAAGAAGGCTAAAAAATGAAAATCTTGTATAACCACAGCCGCCATGTTGTTTGCATGGTCAAAGTCAGTGTGATTGATGGTGGCTCCTTGGATGAGATGTGCAGGCAGACGCTCGAGGGGTAGGGGAGGTAGCAGACAGGCCTCTAAGGGGCACCAGCTGTGCCACCATAAAGGTCTTGTGGCTTCCTAAGAAAGGATGGAGCAGGCACTGCTGCAGCTCTTCCTGTAAGGCAAGTCCTAGTTTTTACAAAACCAATACTTTTTTGATCACCTGGGCTTTGGAATTAAATGACCAACTTTTAGTAGCTATCGTTACTCTTTCTAGGTTGTAGCTAATTTATCTAATTCATACACTTTCCTTCAAAGACACCTTCATTATCATGTAAATTATGCTTTTGCCCTGTTCCTCTGAAATCTCAAGTGGGAAATGAACATTTTTGGATTAGAAATTGCTAGAGAATTCCACCAATTGACAAGACTATGAATACAAATGGATGATCTGGGATGAATATCAAATGAGTTACAGATTAACAGTTCTGTAGAGTTGTCCTGTAGCTTTGAATTCAGTTTCACAGGTCTGTGCGCACTCACAGTTGTCCTTGCACTGTTTGGGCAGTAACATCTCACTTTGTATCCCCTTATAATGAAGGGGAAACAATAAGGTTCTCATGCACCTTCAAGACCAGTAACAAAGACCCTGAAGAAAAGCAGATTACAGCTCCATACGGCTATGAACATGCTTTGGACACATCTTCATGCAGCCACAGCCGGCAATAGAGCTGCTCAGACTTCTGTGACTTAAAAGCATTCCTACCAAAATAAGGGATTTAATCACTGCCTTTTTAAACCAGTTGTCACAGAAAAATGTTGCTTTTGAATAAATTTTTAGTTGATTTTAAAAAATGATGTCTCTAACTTCAAATTTGCAAGTTTTGGGAAAAAAACCCAAGACATCAAAAACTTTGAATTTCATTTTTCATTTCTGTTACCACCTATGATAGATTGAAAAATATCAAATATTCTTTCCTATTTTTCCCTTTTTTTGTCCCTCTCTTTTTGACCTGTAAAGCATTGCAACACCACAAAAGAAGTCTCCAGCTTTGGTAAATGTAAGGTGGCAGACAAGAAAGGGAAAGGCTCCTGAACTTTTGGAGATCTCTCTCTCACAGATACTTCACAGGAAAGGCATCAGTGGGGCTGAGCTTAGGTGAGGTTACCTGCTATTATTCTATCAGACTCAGTAGTGGAAAGGTAAAGAAGAGAAAAAGTAGGAACTGCAAACATGGAGGTCCAGAGACAGATATTGCAAACATTTAGTACAGAGTTGAAGTAAAATGAAAAGTTGCCAATGAAAACAATACTTAACTCTGCTTGAGATCCTTTCTGGGCAAAGAAACCCTGATCCCTGGGGTTTTGCTAAGTCCTGCTGCACGGGACAGGATGAGGTCTCCAGGTCCTGGAGAGATCGGGGTGGCAGAGAGACACTTCTGACACGGTCCTTCCCAGTCTGGCTTCCCAAACAGCTTTACCTGAGCTGAGTGGGTCCTCACTGATCCATTTCTCCCACCACAACTCACATTTTCAGGGATGTGGGTTGCAGGAAGAGCAGGAAGAGCAGCCTTGGCCACCAGCAGTGCCGGGATGGAGCTGTGCTATCCACGTGTCCTGCCCACGGGTCATCCTGGCCCCACGGCGCCTGCATCCCACCAGCTGCTCCCATCTGCCTTCCTCCCTCCTGTGTGCAGGCACGGCTTAGCAAAGGTTTGCGCTTCCTTCTTCTGGCAGCCAAAACATCTGCTGTTGGCATCAGGATCAGGCCTGGCATGGTAATGTGCTTTCCATGATGAAATCTAGTTGGAAATGGTAAAGATCTGAGGGTTCCCTCAGCTGGAAAATAGGATTAGCCTTACCTGGCTGCCTGACCCAGAGTTAATAAATAACCTGGGGCTGATGGTGATAAACAGTAAACAAGAGTTTCCATGTGCTGAGGAGCTTGTGAGGCTTCATTTCCTATGGGGCCAGGCCCTCACACCCTTCATTACCACAGCCTTCACCTTGCAGCTCCCACCGTCCACCTCATCACTCAGGTGCTTCCTGAGCCTGTAGATTTAGCAAGATACACGGCAGCCCAGACATACGGCAGCCTTAAATATGCCAAACCAATGCCTCTAATACGTACGCAGATTTCAAGGTTTCTTTCCAACATCAAAGAACAAGGTAGACCCACATGTGTACCTTGGTTTATGTTTTCCTAAAAATCCATGTCATCACATCAAGAAATCATGTGTTTAAAGGCCTGTTTTGGAAAAGGAGACAAGAACAAGGATGAATAACAGAAAAAAAAAAAAAAAGAATACGTGACTTGCAGTTGCTGTGGCTATAATCCTGCCTTGTAAGCACTCCCTGAAGCAGTTCAAAGAAAAGGGAAGGTGCTTCAAACCTGAGATGGAACAGAAACAGTGGCGGTGTGAGAGATCTTCCCTCGTATTTCTTTGACCCCCTCAAGAAGAGTATGCCCCTGCTGAAAAGGCTGGTCCAGCTTTTCCGTCCCTGCAGGCCTGGGTGTCCCTGAGGGGCTGCTAGGACCGTTATGAATCAGGCAAGACTCTCCTTGCGAAGGGACGTACACCTGGAGGGAGCTGGAACAGGGGGTGATGCTCTCTTCAGAGGGACTCGCTGCAGTGCTGGGGCTCCAGTCACGCTGCCGGCTTGTCCCAGCTGAAATCCTGCGCCTCGTTAGTGCCTACGCTCATCGCTAATTTGCATTTGCCCATACTGGACCTTTGCTTCTGCCAGTCCCTCAGCGTGACCCCCCTCGCAGTGCGGGGCTGATGACCGCAGCAGCACAGCTCCGAAGGGACAGCTCTTCATCCTCGCTGAAGACCGCGGCGGTGCTCAAACCTGCTCCCAGGAGGGCTTCCGTACAGCGGACGGCGGGTACCAGAGTGCTCCTTCTTACTGATGTTTCACGGCCAAGTGTGTCCAAGGATCACAGCCGTGACTCAACCTGCAGCGCTGTCCCCAGAGCCATGAACGCACCGTCCCCGCTGGATCCACCGCTCCGCAGCCGCCCCCTGCAACCCATTATGGGCACAAGCAGTTACCGTGTTTGCTCATCATTTACAGGCAAAGATGAGACCACTCACTTCAGCTGCCAGAGGCTGAAAAATATGTCTTAGATCTGATTTTGTGCAATTCCAGTTAGATTTTCTGTACTGTACAGTGGAAACAATGAAAGGTGAAATCCCTGTAGGGAAGGATTTGTGAAATTCTGCAGGAAATTGGTATTGCAGGTAATTGTTTCCTGCTGAGAGGGATCTAACAGAATTTTGCAGAAAAGCTGTCCCTTTCAGCAATATCCACTGCAGTATACTTAAATGTAAAATTTCATCTCTGGCCTAAATATGCTTCCCTGCACATTTTCCTGTTACACACGAAATCTAATAGTGCTTAATTCTCCCAGGATCTTTTCCTAAAGAGACACCATACTGTAAATGATAAATAAGTTCAATTGTTAAGGAGGTGAAATGTTGGGTGCTTTGGCCTCTGGAGGACAAAGGCTTTGACTTTAACCGGTAGCTTGTGAAACATATTTTGAAAATGTGCAGGGAAAAATTGTCTCCTCTCCCAAATAGGATAATATTGTCATAAGGCACCGACTTTGTTTCCAAATGTTTGGCTGAGGATGAAAAAGACACCTAGATGCTACTCCATTTTTATATCTCATTTCCAATATTTTTAGAGTATGTCCAGTATTTCTCCCTCTCAAAGCAATCCTGTCAAAACAAGACAATATTAATAGAGGGAGAAATATGAATATCCAAGTAATACCTATATACATGTTTATGAAAATGCTTGTGTATCTCCATGAAGAATCTTTTTCTCTCTTTTATTTTTCTCTAAGCCAAGATGTCCTTGCCACATTATTATGAGCTGGAATAATTTCCACAGAGGATGGATGAGTTCATGCTAGCTCTCCTCCTCATTCTCCCATTACATTTCCAAATGTAGACTGATAGCATGTCCTGAATTGGCTACTCCTATCCATTGAATGTACCTGTTTCTTATTCAGCTGCCTCTTACAGCACTAAACTTGAAGAAACTGAGATTTCAAACCAGATAAAAGAAAACTTCTGCATGTAATTATTTCAATCAGAACAAAACTTAGAGCATCGTAACTGTTTTATTAATATATGTGCTTTGCTGTTTCCAACCTTTGCAAAATCTGTGTGTCTGGCTCTCCAAAAACATTGCTATTTGGACCTATTTTATATGAATTCTGGAGGATAATGAAATTCCTGAAAGCTCACCTGCCAGCTCTGCTCCTCTGCTAACACCAGTAATTGGAGAAGGAATGATGGTCCCTTTGAAATCTGAATCTCAATACGGCTGGAGCTGATGCCCAGCTAGATACATATCCACAGACAGATCTACAGACCTTCCATTCTACAGCAGCCCTCTTCTTCACTCTGCTGTTCTGCAATTTTCCTGCCAAATTAGGCAGCGGAGAGACCACATTTTATCTTTGAAATCATTTCAGAAATATGCTGTCACACTGACACGGAGCTCCTGGTTGTAGTAAAGCAGAAAAGGGCTGAAACAGGAAGAAGGTCAAATCTCGTGTGCTTTTTTTTTTTTTTTTTTTTTGGCTCAATCATAGCTTTATGAGGAATTACGACATTTTTTTGCAGGACTGAAGGGTGCTGATGGCATCTGGTTTAATGTGATAAACCTTGATTGTCATCCCAAATTTAACAGGTATCAGATCAGCTCATCTGTTAGATGGTTAAAGTCACTCCTTGACATCATCAGCAGTGAATGTGTTACATCGATTAAGTCTTTTACAGTCCAGCATGGACTTAGTCAAATTGCACTGACTGAAGGGCTTAATGAGAAAAACAGCTTGTTCACGTAGAGCCCTACATGACATATATATTTAAAAAGTGCAAGTGTCTGTTACATGCACCCCTAAATGCTTTATCAGATGAGAGGACCTGGCAAAGCTTAATGAGCTCATGGCAAAACACATGAACTCAGTTTAAAGATTTTTGTCAGATCACCCAAACAGATACTCAGAGTCCAGGAAGAGGTGCTGCCATCAGAACAAATGAGTTCTCAGCACACGTTTCTCAGCAATTTGTTTCTCCAAAGAGTTTGTTGGAAGGTAATTGACTTTTTCGGGTGCAAAATGAATAAGCTGTAACAGAATAGCAAATGCACTCTCTGTCAATCACTGCCATTTAATAACAAGATTTCTGTAACTATTTTGAGCTCTGCCTTGAGAAAAGACACACGTGGACACACATACTCTGCCGAAAAAGAGTCAGTTAATGAAGGAATCTTATGCCATGCTAAGAGTAACATTAATCTGTCCCTGTAAAGCTTTATAGATGGGTTGCTGAATGATGTTGCACGTCTCATGATGCAGCAGCTACCAGACTGCACAGTCCAGGTTGGCACCACCTTTCTCCATAGGGCTATCAATACAATGTTAGAGGCACTTCTACCCTGGACACCTCTTATACAGCCAAGAGAAGGGAATGCTACAAATGTACCCAAGCCTGGCCTGTTGACACCTCTTTCTTGCTGCTCTTCCCTCGACAGCAAAAAGTCACCCCTGCATGATGCTCAGCTTGAATCTCCAGCTGAGGAGAACCTGGAGAACCGGCTAGCACCACCATGCCCATCATGTAGCTTCTATAGCCATCCCTGGGGGGCCATACGAATGGGGCACACCAACGCCAGCTGTAGCTAGAGCAAGAGCTGCTGCAATGGCTGAATCCAAAGCTCAGGGCACTGACAGCGAGCTGAGCATCCGAGTGAACCTGAACAGGGCCACCCCGGCAGGGTCCAGACCACAGAGAGGCAGGACTGGCTGCTGAGCCAGCTGAGCCGGCAGCACCTGGGGCCACCAGCCTCCCTGGAGCCTTGGCTCCCACAGAGCTTCTGGGAAGGGGAATACAAAAAAGGGAACCTAAGTCCTTAGGCAGCTGTGAATTGCTGTCTTGGATTTAGGCACCTAAGTGCTTTTTTGGACCTCATCCCAAACACTTCATTGAGTAAGTGTTGCATTAGCTTTAACAACAGCCCAGTCGGAGGATAACCAGCAACACAAATGCTCCAAGCTGCTCTTTTAATGCATCCTAGGATGTGAACAAATGATCACTGCAGAAACAGCTGTACTGGGTTGTGGTGTCATTGCCCCAAGCCATTTCCTTCATCACTCCTACAGGGAAACGCCCGTCCACGGAGTTTTCCTCACTGGCTTCATTGCAAAATTGCCAGCCTTGTGCACTCCAGAAAACCAGTTAAGCCAGTACCACAGGCTTAGTCTTGAAATGGATGCGCAGCTTCTACAGTCAGTTCCTCTGGCCCTGGGAGGGGAGATGACGGCTTCTTGCAGATAGAAGGGAATAGCAGTAGTGTTGTTTTTGAAGAGATTGTTTGCCCCTTTCGTAAATATGGAGTGGCCACTTGAAAGTAATTGAGCTACTCTCTGAGCTTGGCAACTCACTCTTAAACTTCTCTGCTAAGAGGTGTTATGTAATTGCATGATTTGTGGTGCTGTTCACGGCCACAATGTTCCTGTTAAATAGGAGAACAGAGGCTCTTTTTACAAAGATGAGAATTAAAGGGTAAGGCTGTGTGTCATTTTTCACTGTGGGCAAGTGTACTTCGACGTGAGAGGACACATGGTCACAGGCGCACACTGCCTGCAGAGCACACAAAAACACGACAGAGGTGAAGTCAGAAGTTCAGCTTTACTCAGTAAAGTACTTTACTCCGTTCTACTTTACTTTTCTGCTTGAAGGGAATCTAATTCAGTATCACCAGTGTTGTCTGCTCAACTATAAGCTGCGCTGGCGCAGGGGTGTTTAATCTCCTTTCCAATAGCAGTTCATTCAGAGGCTGCCTGTCTGCTTTTCTCCCCAAACTTTCCTGAGAGAAAACGGGACACTGCAAAACAGCTTGAACTAAGAATCTCCTCGGCTCAGGCTTTTGTAGCACTTGCGAGCTGAAAAAAGCCAAATGCGGCTTCTGTCCTAGATCCTCCGCTAGGTTAAACTGTCCAACTCGTGACGGTTTGCATTAATTGAAGGTTTCACCTTCCACCCGCAGTTACTTCCACTTGATAGCAATCCCCGGCCTGGGTCTCAGCTGGGAAAGCTGCACCTTTATTTTTCCCTTGCAGAAACCTTGGTGCTGGTCACCGCGGGCGCACCACCAGCACCCTCGAGAGAAGGCAGCTGACAGGCTGGGGCACCGCTTAATCCTTGGGGCATCCTTTCCATGCAGACTCGAGATATTACCCACAAGTGCTGGGAACCCTCCCACCAGAGCAAACCGCCCGAGAGCAGCATTACGGCACAGAGGGCAGATGAGCTTTCAGGCTGCTTTGGGCCAGGACAGTTGCTCTACACTAAAGACCACTACAATACTGTGAGAGGCAACTTTGATGTTAGTGTCCAGACTTTGACTGTCAAATAGTGAAATACTTAAATATGTCATTATTAATATAAAAATTTATACAAAAATATTTTTAAAAGAGCATAAATGTCTCGCTCCGTTCCTGCCTTTAACCAGTCTGCTGCCTGACAAGAGGTTACTTGACAGCTCTTTAACACAGCACGACACTGTACCCAAATACAAGAGGGGGCGCTTGCCCTCCTGAAAAGAAGGAGATGACAACTGAAGGCTTTCGAGGTGTGAGCTTCCGATCCAAAGTACAGAAAAGGCAGCACACAGTACAGGTGCAGTTTCTACCCATGAGCCTGAAAGTCCTCAGTGGATCAGGTGGGCTGCATAAATAGTACAGAAGGCTGAGGTTTCTCTGAGGTTTCAGATCATAAAAAGAACCTAGTAAAATGCCTGCTGAGTCTTTCTGATTAATCTGAGGGAGGTTTTGCCTAATAAAAGATTTTTATTATTTTGGTGCTTGGTTCCATTTTCCCACTAGCCCTGGGTAGGAGGAAGGAAATGGGAGAATTCACTTTAACAAGAAATGCCTTTCAGCATGAGAGCTACAAGATCTGCTTTGACTGTACAAGATCTGCTTTGACTGCTCTACCCTCCAAGCAAGATTTATTTGCAATATCAGCATCATCTTCCACAAGATAGTTTAAAGAACTAATAGATTTCAATGATTTTCATGTTAAAATATAGCCTCTGCATTCCCATGGAGCTTTATGGTGCAGACACACATCCTGTTGCTTGTGCTATGATCCCTAGCACGGTTGCTGTGACTTTAAAGGTTATCTAGCAAAAACATTTTCCTTGACACAGATACCTTTTTGGGGGGGAAAAAAAAAGTCTCTTCTTCAGTCCTTCCGGAAGTGCTTCCAGTGGAGAAGAGTTAAGAAATGAAGATGACAGCAGTGTTGGTGAAAGTACTTACCCTGCTGAAAAATGAGAATAAATGAGGACACGGAGTTAAACGGAGCACAAGACTTGTTTATGACTGTGGGTCTAAAGACACATCCCCACTCCCTCCTGCACACCTGCACACTGCTGGGCATGTGGGGGACGGAAAGCAGCCTGCCTGGTGTATCTCTCCGCAGTCGGGATGCTTTATTCGGGTAATCTTTTTTTATGCAGCTTTTTTTTTTTTTCCTTTTCAGATTCACACTTTAGCTGAGATAGGCTGCACTCCTCCCACAGATAACAGCATGCTCCTCGGTCGATTTCATAGCTTTATATCAGGCATTGTGGCAAGATTTGCTATTAAGACTGAATTAAGCCATAATCCTTCGACCCACCGGCACATTAGAGATCCCGGTGACACGTCAAGCCTCTCTGATAACAATTCCCAACGCTATCTCTGCTTGTTGCCATCACTGCGAGCTGCTCCAGGCTGGGACGCCTGCCTGGCCTCCCTCCAGAGCTCTGGGATCTGGGAAATCTCCAGTGTCAAGATGTGTTTGGATATATAAAAGTGTGACACTCTGGTCTCTCTCAGCCAGATAACACGGACTTCCACCCACTGAGGAGCTGCACTGCTCGTTGCTCACGCTCAGGGTTCATCAGCTATGGGGCTCTGGGTTTTCTAACTGCTCTTTAACCCTGCTCTTTAACTTAAAGACAGTCATATCGTCAAGGGGCTGCTCTTTTGGAGATAAACATAGGTTTTCTACTTCAAAATTATAAGCCATTCTCACATTTTTCTCTTTAACAATGGCCTGCAATTTCAGCTACCCTGTAAGGCTTTTTGTGGGAACACAATGGCAAGAAGGGCTGTTGCAAACTTTTGTTGAACTTTTTGAATATGCCCATTACAAATATGCTCAACTTCTTTGATGAAAAAACAAGCAAAAGCGCAACACACTATGGATAGCTTTCCTTCCTAGCTACCCCTTAGAATCAGGTCACATAGATCTGTAATATGGGAATAGTACTTCAGAAAGGGCACTGCTGCCATTTGAAATATATGATCTATAATGTAATGCTACTGTAGCTAAAGGCTGAACTGGTGAGTTCCAGCTAAATAGCTATTATTTAAGTCCTTGTGGATCTAATAGGAGCTATAGCACAACACGTTTATCAAAAGAGCTTTTCTTTACTGCATGCATTAATACACTGCAGGGCTGTGTATTAAAATGCATCATTTAAGCACCATTCCTCCCTCCCCTTTGGGACGCAGTTTTATGTGCCGAACGGCTTGCTATGGAGGCACCAATGGGAGTGACACTCAGCCCTGCGCTGGCTACCACAGCCAGCGAAGTGACACTTACGCGATGCCCTCCATCCTCTATTCTGTGATATTCTTTCATATTCCCTCAGTGTATATTTTTGTCTATTCCTTTAAACCTCAGGGCTTCAGGCATGTCCTATAGCAGTGCTTTCCACAACTGTGTGCAGTGGGCATAAACAATAACCCCTCTATCAGTGTTGCACTTGCCATCTTCTAGTTAATTTATAGCACATATGTACTCAGGAAAGCGAGGAGACATTCCTAAACTAGCTTTCTTGTTCCTACATTACTTTCATACTTCTGTCACCTTGCTGCTCATGCCTCTCCTCCCGCAGATGACCCGCTATTTCAGGCTCTTTTATTCTCCCAGATAAAGACCTGTTCAGCATACGCGCTATGCTTCGTGAGTTAAATTATTTATACTGCTAAGAATATATTTGCAGCTGCTCTGAAGATGAAGTTGTCTTTTTCAAAGTGGCTTTGTAATTAGTTTCATAAGAGAGACCAAGACTCTCTAGCTAGTGACTATGGGCAACCTGAACTTGCATTCATCCCTCACCGCAGCTCCAATAGGTCAGCCCTGAACTTGCCACAATAAATCTGCAGTCAAAACTTGAATGCATTGAGGTGTATCCAGAATCACTGTGAGAGGACAGGGCGCATCCCATTTCCTTGCTTTGCCTGGGATGGATGCAGGGATGACCCTGCGGGCTGCTGGGTGCTGGCTTGGAGCTGCTGAGCACTCCCAAGTAACACCAAAGCAGACATTTCCCTGGGGCTTACCCTTTCTTGCTGTAATATGTTAGAGCTGACCAGGACCACTGTTCTTTTTATCTTATTTATTTGAGGTGAGTTTTTTGTTAGTACTCTTTCATTTAGTGTGTGCCTTTCTCGTCTGACCTTAGTGGGATCCACATTTCTTGCTAATCATCTATATTTACTCAGAAAACCAAGCTAAAATCTTGCCTGTGCCTAGAAAAAGACCATCTTCTGATTGCACAAATCTGAAATACCCAGATGACTTGCCAGTGTCTGCAAAACTTCACTCCTCCACAGCTTAAGCATAGATCATGAGCAGAAATGCTGATACAGCCTTCACAATCCTCAGTCTCCACATTCAGCTTTGTAGAGACCTACAGGGCTGTATTAGTGTTTATACTGCACTTACACTTAATGTCTCAATCTACATCTCCTTCATTCAGCTAATGCAGGGATGAGTCTTCTGTGTGGCAGCAAGTAAGTACCCAAATTTTATACTGGGAAAGACAGTTCAGATCCAAGGCCAATATTGTTTGCTACAGCATAACTACTTTCCCTCTATCCTATCCACCCTTTAGGGAAGACTCCCTGCATTCCCAGCACCTTGTTGGGAGACCAGCTGAAACACCTAATCCATCTTGGCACCTGGTCGACTGTGCAAATATTTTGATCAGGGGACTCTTCTGAAAAACTAGGCCTTAGCTGTTCTGTTCCTCTTCTGGGCGATGAGGGTAATTACTGCCGTGACTTCCCATCTCTCCCAGGTGTAATGAGGAAAAACTCATTAATATTTGCCGAGTGTTTTGGGCCAAGTCTTTGAATGACGAAGCTGTAAGGATTACACTATCAATACTGAGCACTTCAAAAGTTTTGGAAACACTACCTAATTTTCCCAAATGTAAAACAGCTACATTCTAAAGGGTAATTTGTGAGCCACATCTCTTCATTATTTCAGGAGTCTTCAATGTTCAGATGTCTTTGTACACAATAAGTATGTGTGCACATTTCCTTCATGTTAACTACCCTTTTTTTTAGTCCTTTATCTACTTTTTAATCCTGCCAGCGTGCATCTATGCGTTAGGATTCTGAGGTAATTCCAGCAGAGAGGACAAGTGAGTTCTTGCATCTAGAGGGAAAACACACTCAGCCCATGCCCTCAACTAGCGCTGTCCTGCAGGATCGCTGTCTGTGCATCAGTCAGTGCGTCACATCCATGTCCAAAGGAGCAAGAATCTGAGCTTGACGAATTAGCACAGGCTGTGGCCCAGCACCTTTCACAGACTCCAGCTGCAGGTGGTATCAATAACTATTTCCATCTATTCAAAAACTATTTCCATCTAATCAGCACACACCCACACCCATCCAGTCTGCTTCTCTGAGATGCTCAGGAAGTGGCAAAACAGATAAGAAACAGAATCCCCAAATATCAGCTCAAAATACTAAGCTAAAGGGTCACAAATGAACTAATAAACAAAAACATTACTTCTCTATGGCAATGCTTCGCATTTCCCTCGATGTAGCTATAACCTATCTCAAGCTCCGATGCGCTAAATTAAAAAGAAGTGACAATTCTATAAACAGGTGATTGCCGACAGGATGGGTAATGCCACATGTTTTCTTGGAAAAGAATAATAGCTATTTTGTTTATGAATTACATCTGTTTTAAGTAGATTTAATATATCATGGTTGTTAAATGTGCCATATAGGACAGACAAGAGGAAAAAAAAGACATAGTTTTAAAGGCACATCTGTGGCTAGTTAGTTATGGCAAACTTCAGGTATGTGGTGATTTCAGCATATGTTCTTAAATACATTCCCAGCAAGTGGAGCTAAGATAAAAACTGTCACACACTTTCAGGGAATCATTCAGGCACCTACTCCCTTCAAACTTCATCAAATGTTGAGGAAATCTGATTTCACTGGAAAAAAAATGACACAAGATCAACTCCAGAAATGAAGCACAACATTTGCAGTAAACTAGATAGCATTGCCCCTGAGCAACAAGGCTCATGATGGAACATAAAACAGAAACAGAAGACTCCCGATTGGGGAGGATTTTAGCCCAAAGAGAATTATAAAGGCATAAAGCTTGCACTGAGCAGAGCAAGGCTTCCCCTTCACTCATTAGAGAGTAATGGCAAGCAGCAGTGCTGCTGCTGAAGAGAGGAGCTGGCTTATGTGCAATATGTGCGTGTGTTTTTCCTTCTCTCCTCCCTGTGTATTATTTCAACTATATTTTCCCCTTCTGGACTGCTTCTCTTGTGTTTGCATGTTTCTGTTTTCCACGATTTCTTTCTATAATGGCCACTAACTCAGACTTTCAGGCGCTGCTCCTCACATCCTTGGGAACTGAGCCCTGGTGATCCTGGACGTTGGTCACCAAGACACGTGGCGCCTGCCTAGCGCATCCCGCAGGACATTTGTCAGAACCTGGGCCCTAAAGAGAGGGGACTTTACCTCTTGCCTGCTTTGTGCAGCCCCTCTGTGTCCCCTCCTTTGTCACAGCCACTGCAGGACTTTGATTTTCTTTGCTCTTTTTCTTTGCCCCAACAAGCCAAACTGCAGCCCTCTTGTCTGGAAAGAGCCAGGAGGGGAAGATGTCCCCATCTTGGCTACTGGGCAGTGAGATTTACAGGGAAGCAATGCCTGCGCATTCTTGCACTTTCGCTCTCATCACAACGAAGAAGCGGGGGGGAATTGCTTCCATGCCTCCTCTGGTTGTCCTTGTCCTTCTCCTGAAGGTCACAGTTTATATTGCAGTAGCTACCTGGAGATTGCAACTCCAATGATCTAGGCACAGAGCTTAAGCAAAGTTAGAAGCCAGGTCTGCCCAAAGAGATTACGCAATGAAGACAACAAAGACAAGAGCCAACAGGAGCAAAAGCTTAACACCAGCCCCTGTGGCTTTAAGAAGTTCTTCAGCAACTGCACGACTCCTAACAAATGTATGGAAATGTCTTCCTTTCAAGGGCAATGCTTCCCTTCCCAGCCTACGGAGAATTCTCAAAAGAGGTGAGACAAAAATATCCCCAAAAGCTGAGATGCATTTGGCATATGGTTCTGAGGCGTTCGCCCCAGCATGGCTTAGTCAATGATCAAAATTTCCTTCTCTGGAGTGGCAGCTCCAGCTTGTGTGCTGTCCTCCTGCCAATCCCTAAATCCAGGGTTGTGGCAGCTTTCCCCGGAGGAACCACCAAAGCTCCTGGATCTGGAGCATGGACCTTCTCGGCATATCACAGAGCAAATACTCAACAGGGAGCCGAGGCTTTCTGGAACAGGTAGGAGGGATGTAAACGAGACTGTTTCCTGCGACCAGGGACAGCAGATGGCTCCAAGCTGAATAAAACTGCAGCCATTCAGGGGAGAAAATCATTCTGAAAATAGTTTCATATAGACACTAGAGATAGATATTAAAAAAAAAAAGAACATGATTTTCTCTAACCAGCAAATCTAAGGAGAAGTCCTCCTCAACATCCTGCAGATAGTAGGTGCAATGTGTCTGCAAGGGGCCCTGCCAAACACCAGGACGTCCCTGACGCTGGTGGCCGGGCTCCTGTGTGCACAGCCCGGCTGGAGCCGGCGCCTGCAGGCTCAGAGCCTCGCTGGGAAGATGAAAGGAGAAGGTGCCCATGGAAAAGCAGGTCAATGATGATAGAAAACCAGGACACTAGGAAACCTGTACTCTGGTCTGGGCAATCCTGCATACTACTCCAGTGACCTTGGACTTGTCATTTAATTTAGCTGCCTCTGTTTCCCCAGCTATTAACTACAGCATACATTGAATAGGACTCAATTTATGAACATGTTTTTAAAGAGCTCTGATAGCCTAGGGTAAAAGTCAATTAAGACACTGAGAACAGTTGATGGACCCAAGCAATTGCTGAAGTAAATGATTCACAAGCATATTTTTTTCAAGAGTGTCATTAAAATAAATTAGATTTGCAAATTATTCCCCTTCTCTTTCAAAGGCTAAACAATGGCAAGTAGAGAGGTGGGGATGAAGGCATCCAATAATGCTTCAAGCAAGCTCATGAATGTCATCAATGAAAACAGGTCCTAATCGCATCAGCTTTGGAAGCAGTATTGATAAAAGAGACAGCCAGGAAAGTAAATTCAAGCAGGCCTGCTTGAGCGCAAACTAAACCATCTTGAGCTCTTTTGGGTGAAGTTGCCAGTAGAGGGATTCAGGAGAGAAAGGTCGTCTCACCTGCCGTTGTCCATGTGCTGCAATTCCCGGATCCCAGGCCCGTCCGGTGCCTGGAGGAGCCCTGTATGGCATGACCGGGGCGCTGGCCCCATCTGCCAGGCGCTGCTTGCCTTAGCAGTCTGCCCTCTGCTTGCCTTTTCCTTCTGCAGGGAAGGGAGGTGACTCTGGCTCTTTTCAGAGAAAACAACCTGTGCGCACGGGTGTTCCCGGAGGGGCGGCCGGCGCCCTGGGTCGGGCCCGACGTGTTGCTGTTCCGGGAGGAGGCGATGCCATGGCTGGGGCGCCCGTGCAGCCGGCCTGCACGCCCGAGATGGACGGGATCGGGCTTGAAGCTAACCAGACCTTCGGATACTTCGTTTATGCAGCTTGCAAGCGCACCAGGCAAGCTCTACCACTGGTGTGGGACGTGCGCCGCTGTCGCGCAAGCAGCATGTTTATAGGGGAGGATTAGGACGGGATCTGCGGATGCTGCTGCTGACCGGGAGGGGTGCACACAACTTCTGCAGGGCTGGTGCCCTCTGCTTGCTCTGTGTGAGCAAATGCTTCTCCCAGCTAGAGGGTCACAGGGCTGCGACCAAGGCAGGGCTCTGTAGGGCCAGTCAGGCTGGACCCCGTGCCCTAAGCGGGGTCCAAGGAGGCTCCTGTCCGTGATCCTTGAACTCAGAGCACTGCTGGTGGGCCCCGTGGTTTGCAGGCAGACTCTGTGCCTGTATGAGGCTCTGTGTCCCAGGGACCAAGGGGGCAGGCAGGTGGCGGACAGTAAACAGTGCACTGCAGTCCCCGGCAGCAAAATCAAGGCAGGAAAAAAATAAATAAATAAAAGAGAGCGAGAGAGAGAGAACAGCCGGGGCGGGAGCTGCGCGGTTTCTTCGGGTGGAGGAAAGTGGAGCCTCTGAACGCGCCGAAAGCGGCGGCGCGGGGCCGGGCCGGGCCGGGCGCAGCCCCCGCAGCCCCGGGCCAGC